>OZ023266.1:75239216-75631290 GCA_964006375.1 Tillus elongatus | reverse complement strand
TTCGGTGTTTATATACGTTTCCATCACTTAGAGACGATTGAAAGGAAAGAAATAGGCCTGTAGTTGCTAGGAAGCGCTTTGGATCCTTTCTTGGAGACGGGTTGTACTCGAGCAGTTTTCCAGTTACTAGGGAATATGCCTATATTGTAAGAAACAGTCAGGACAGGAGCAAGTTCTGGTGCGCATTTTTTGAGAACAATTGCTGGGATCTCGTCAAGCCAGAGGCTTTCCTGGTATTAAGGAGACGTGTTCTGTATTTCATAATTCCATGCTGTGTCATAAGCGTGTCCCATAGGTGATAGACCTAACCTAATCCTGAATTGCTTAATCACTGCCGATTTAAAAAATATTTGTCTTACACCCAACATGCCAGTCTCTTGTTACAGTTGATTACTTAGGTACATATTATTCTTGTTTAAAATAAGCTTAAGATTCTTCTTTGGATCACCTCAAGATCAATCAAGTTTGCTTTTCCAATACCTCTCCACCTTATAATTCCGTAATCTAGATGGTTTTCAAGTAAGCCATGGTAGATTATTTTCAGTTTTGGTATATATAAAATACCACGCATATATTTAAGTCTGTACAACTCACCTCCTACTTTTTTCACTACATAATCAGTGTGAAGATTCCATCTAAGGTGTCTGTCTATCACAACTCCTATATATTTAAGTTTTGTCTCGGATGGTATTATGAATAAACACTCAGGATCCCCATACAGTGGCACTATAGTATTGTTGCGTTTTCTCCGGGTTCTGGATAAGTGAGACTTTTAATTTTAACAAAACAACTTTATTTACTCTCTAAATATGGATATAATAAAAGTGCTAGAATGTTTCTCTTACAAAACACTTAGTTTATCTGGCCTTACAATCACTAATTTGTACAAAAGTCACTAATACACTGAAACTACAGTCGCTACTCTATAACACTTTACACTAGTTACTGCTCCTTCGAGTCACTACAACATTCTCTAACTGAACTCCTGGCTGGCTTGCTTTCGCGTTTATATACTCGCCGTACCTTCCACCACTTTCTGGAGCGTTCCATTCCAGAATTTTCCAGGACCTTCTTTTACTAGAAGGTTCTATGAATACAGATCGGTCCCGTGTGTATACAGGGGGATGCATATACAGGATGATCCAAATGTGGTCATCACTCCTATGTTACACAAGAGGTGTTTCTCGTAATATAAGATCTCTGTGCGTATACAGGGTGTAAGGGTTCTCTGCGCATACAGGGTGTGTATACAGGGTGTTCGGAATGTGCAGACCTCAGTTATCCGTTCCGACGGGGTAAAAGTTGGTAACTTTGTTATTCCTGGTCCTAGAGGGTTGAGACTTCGCCTGAGGGGGGGTCACCCCAGGCACCCCCAGGGGGTGGGGAGGCGGTGTTGCCAGATTGTGCAAAAATTCCCAGGTGTTGGGGGAAATTCTGGAGATGTGGCAACACCGCACCTATATCTATTGAAGTGCTTTGTAACACTGCCCCTCTCCTAAAGACTGTTCGTCCCGAACAGTATTTGTCGGCCGCCAACTTGGGGGTTCGTTGCCCCGATAGGGACTCAACCTCTCTATGTGAACAACTTTGGGTTTAGTTCTTGGAGACAGCTGGATTCTGTAGACTAGGTCGTTAATTTTCTTAGTCACCAAGTATGGCCCTTCCCATGGTTTCTGAAGTTTGGGACTGAGGCCCTTTCTCCTTGTTGGTTGGTACAGCCACACTGCATCTCCTTCCTTGAATGTATGGGGTGTTGCTCTGCGATCCAGGCGCATCTTCATCCGGTCACTGCTTAAGAGGAGCCTATCTCTGACACATCTGTGTATAGTGCGCAGTTTTCCTTCTAGGTCGGCGACATACTCAGGTAACGTAGCTAGGTCCGCTATGTCCTCGTTCGGTGGTGGTCTCGTCATGTCGATTGGTAACCGCATCTCTCTGCCGGTCAACATCATGGATGGAGTGTAGCCGGTAGATTCATGCTGAGAGCTTCTGTAAGCTAGGAGGAACAGAGGTATCAGCTTGTCCCAGGTTCTCTGATTCTCGTCGACAAACATAGCAAGATACTGATTGATGGTCCTGTTGTGCCGTTCTACCATGCCGTCTGATTGAGGGTGGAGTGGCGTTGTTCTTGTTTTCTTTATGCCTAGCAAGTCCATTAGGCTCTTCCAGACCTCTGATTCGAAATTCCGGCCCTGGTCGGTGTGAATCTCCAAGGGTACGCCATGCCGTGATATGACATTTTCCATCAGGGCTTCTGCTACGGTCGTTGCCTCTAGGTTGGGGATCGGCGCAACTTCAGGCCATTTCGAGAAGTAGTCCATCGCCACCATTATGTATCTGTTCCCAGACTCTGTGATTGGAAAAGGTCCTGCGATGTCTACGGCAACTCTCTCCCACGGTGTACCTGAGATGTACTGCATCATTTTTCCTCTGGATCGGGTCTTTGGTCCTTTCTTTGAAGCACATTGATCACACCTTTTGCACCATTCTTCCACGCTTCTTCGGCAGTTTATCCAATAGAAGCGGTCTCTGACTCTGGCGAGAGTCCTGTTGACCCCAAAGTGGCCTCCACTTCTACTATTGTGTAACTCTTGAAGAACACTGTCTATGCACTCACTTGGTACAACGGTCTGGTATATACAGTCTCTACCATCGGCAGTTTCCCATTTCCGAGTGATCATGTCATTCTTTAGACACAAGGAGTCCCATTGTAGCCAGTAGCCTTTAACCTCCGCCCCAAACCGGGACACATCGTGCCACTCAGGTCTTTTCCCTTTTTGTAGCCATTCTCTAATATTTTTCAAGTCTGGATCTGTCTTCTGTGCGTCTCTGATGTATTCAAGATTTACGTCTAGATCGGTATTATTCCCCTGTTCCGTCACCAGTTGTTTGATCTGATGAGTTACTTTGTCGATCTCTTTGTTCTCTTGTCGCTCGCAAAATTTGCATTCATGCACTGAACATGGTCTTCTTGACAGGCTGTCTGCATTGGCGTGACTTTTTCCTCTTCGATATTCAATCCGGAAGTCGTAGCTCTGCAGTTTCTCTATCCATCGTGCTATCTGTCCTTCGGGATTTCTAAAGTTCAGAAGCCATTGCAGAGCAGAGTGATCTGACCTCACGCGGAATGTTCTTCCGTACAGGAAGCTGTGGAAATGTTCGATGGATCTTACAACTGCCAGCAGTTCTTTCCGGGTTACACAGTAATTCCTTTCTGCTTTTCCGAACGTTTTGCTGAAGTAGCCTATCACAACTTCTTCTCCAGCTTGGAGCTGCGAGAGTACTGCCCCAATGCCATACTGGGAAGCATCGGTGTCCAGTATGAACAGTCCTTCGTCCTGAGGATAAGCCGGTATAGGAGCAGTCAGAAGACGATGTTTGAGTTCTCTAAAAGACTCTTGGCAATCTGGTGACCAGATGAACTCGGCCTTATTTTCAGTCAGGCTATGCAGAGGTTTCGCAATGCTGCTGAAGTACTTCACAAAGCGTCGGTAGTAGCTGAAAAGTCCCAGAAAACATTTGACCTCATGTTTGTTCTTCGGCACAGGCCAGTCTGTTACTGCCTTTATTTTCTCTGGATCAGTTTCTATCCCTTTCTCAGAAACGACATGTCCGAGGAAACTCACTTTCTTCTGGAAGAGGACGCATTTCTTGGGATTGAGTTGCAGATTGGCACCTCTCAGCCTGGAGAAAACTTGCTTCAGATTCGACAGGTGTTCATCGAAATTCCTTCCAATCACCATGACATCGTCAAGATACACCAGGCATGTTTCCCATGTCAGTCCTCTCAGCACTAACTCCATTAGTCGCTCGAAGGTGGCAGGAGCATTACATAAGCCGAATGGCATGACCTTGAATTGGTACAACCCATTCCCGGTTGAAAAAGCAGTCTTCTTCTTATCGTCTTTATGGAGTTCTACTTGCCAGTAGCCACTTTTCAGGTCTAATGTAGAGAACCACTTTGATCCGGCCAAAGTGTTCAAAGTGTCGTCGATCCGGGGCAGGGGATAACTGTCTTTCTTGGTGACATCATTCAGCTTCCTATAGTCCACACAAAATCTCATAGTGCCGTCTTTCTTGGTGACCAAAACTACTGGGGATGACCAAGGACTATTAGACTCCTCGATCACACCATCTTCCAGCATTTCGTTAACCATCGCCTTGATTTCTGATTGCTTGGCAAAAGGCAGTCTTCTCGGCGGCTGTCTAATTGGTCTTGCGTCGCCAGTATTAATTCTGTGTTGCACTAGACTCGTACGACCTTTGATTTTATCTTGAGCGAAAATATCGGCCTCCTCCAATACAAACTTCAGGGCCATCTTCATCTCCATATTGTTCAATTGGCCCCATGAATTCTTGAACCGCTCTACTGTTTCTACTGGCAGTCTTCTGTCTAAGGCAGTGGGTGTCACGTTTTTGGACAACGTCACTCGATCAATGGGTTCGCAAGTGGCGATAACCTCACCTTTCTTCAATGTGACCCTGTTAGTTTGTACGTTAGCCACTCTTATGGGTATTGTCTTCTTCGGGTCTACTAAGCATCGTGCGACGAGGGCACCATCACGTCTATTTGTTAGGGGCTCCGCTATGAGAGCAGACATACAATCAAGTCTCTTCTCTAGTCTGGCTCTGACAATCTTCTCACTGTTACCAGGAATCCGTGTATCCTCGTCGACAATAAGTCTCTCCCTGAGATTAGCTTCGCCTGCTGTTGGAGATAAATACAACTCTTTGTTGCCGATTCTCAAAATGTTAAAGTCCACTGAAAAGACATCAAACTCTTCCATTATATCCAAGCCCAGAATAAATTCGTCGACGATTTCTGCGACGACAGCCTTTACCTGCAGCTCAGTACTGCCCAGCTTAATGTAAACAATGGCCTCTCCATGCACGGGTGTCCTATCTCCTTTCGCTGTCTCCAACACAGACTGTTTGTTGGTCGTGAGTGCCGACATATTTGGCAACATGTCTGGGCGTACAACGGATCTAGTGGCGCCAGTATCGATGGTGAAACTGCATTGTCTCCCGTCTATGCTACCAGGTATAACGAGGCTCTCGCGGTAGCGTCGGATAGTGGAGACCCTGACTTTGGGGCCTTGGGAATTGCATGCCACGTGTCGCCCACCTACACTGACGTCAGGTCGTTTTCCCTGATGGCGCTCCCTGTTGGTGTATTCTTGTCTTCTGTGAGCCACCTGTTGGGTTTGTGAGCACTGCCTACTTATGTGCCCTTTCCTACCACACTTGTAGCATTCTATGTCTGACCAATCTGCTTTCGTCCTACGTGCGCCAACCGGTACAGTGAGCTTGCTGGCTTCTTTATCAACTTCATTTCTTGCCTTAGTTCCGCTGTCGTGTCTGCAAAGTCGTCTATCTCCTTCACTTCGCGCAGCCTGTTGCGGCGAGGTTGAGATGCATTCTTCGCTGCTTCAAATTCCAAGCCATAAATTACGCAGCCTGTAAGTGTTTTGAACCTTCCGAGCCTTAAAGCTTGTTGCATTTCATTGTCAAGTACCCCATCGATGAAGGTCTGGACGGTGATCTGGTTGACAAATTCTTCTGGGGCTTGGGGATATGCCAGTCGCACAATTTTCTCCACTTCGGCACTAAATTCTTGCAGCGTCTCGTTTGGCTTTTGGACCCTTGACTTTAGTTGTGTCTGATAGACCTGGCTCATGTACTTGTTACCATATCTCAAATCTAGGGCCTGTATCACTGTTAAGTAGTTTTGCTGTTTCGACTCCGGGATGTTCTGGAGGATTTCTAGGGCTTTACCTCGAAGCGAGAGAATTAGAGCAGTTGCTGCCTGTTGTTCGCTCCACCCATTGCTGAGAGCTGCCGCCTCAAACTTCCTCCTGTACATGGGCCACGATGTTTCTCCGTCAAAAGTCGGCGGCTTCAAGGTTCCATGAGACTGCTGCACGGCTGGTACATCCGCCTCCGGGCGATTTTGAACTGGGGCCATTCCAGTAACTCCTCTTGGTTCAGTTCTATCAGTCTGGACAATCAACTGTTCAGTCAGTTCTTTATGTGTGCATTCTGTTCCTTTCATGACAGAAGATTCATTTGTTCTTTCAACCCTTCCACTTCTTTCCATCGTTTATTTAAATCCTCTGTTACATTTTCTACTTTCTTGTCCACATTTTCTATTTGTTCGTTGATCTGTTTAATTTCTTCTTTTACATCGACTCTTATATTGTGGAACATACTTCGGAGCTCTTCTCTATCTTCTTGTCGCCTCTGTTCCTCCTCTTGCCGTCTTCTCTCTTCTTCTTCGCGCCGTCTTCTTTCATCTTCTTGTCGCCGTTGTTCGTCTTCTTCGCGCCGTCTTCTTTCATCTTCTTGTCGCCGTTGTTCGTCTTCTTCACGTTGCCTCTTGAGGTCTTCTTTATCTTCTTGCCGCCGTTGTTCGTCTTTTTCACGTTGCTTCTTGAGTTCTTCTTTATCTTCAAGGCGCCTCTGTTCTTCCTCTTGTCGTCTTCTCTCGTCTTCTTCGCGTTGTCTTTTCAGTAAGTCCATCAACTCTTTGATTTCAGCCATCTCGTCGTAGTCAGTCGATCTGGTGTTTACCATTTACAGCTAGCTTGCTTGTTCACTTCTTCACTCACTTATCCCACACTTCTGACACCAAATTGTTGCGTTTTCTCCGGGTTCTGGATAAGTGAGACTTTTAATTTTAACAAAACAACTTTATTGACTCTCTAAATATGGATATAATAAAAGTTCTAGAATGTCTCTCTTACAAAACACTTAGTTTATCTGGCCTTACAATCACTAATTTGTACAAAAGTCACTAATACACTGAAACTACAGTCGCTACTCTATAACACTTCACACTAGTTACTGCTCCTTCGAGTCACTACAACATTCTCTAACTGAACTCCTGGCTGGCTTGCTTTCGCGTTTATATACTCGCCGTACCTTCCACCACTTTCTGGAGCGTTCCATTCCAGAATTCTCCAGGACCTTTTTTACTAGAAGGTTCTATGAATACAGATCGGTCCCGTGTGTATACAGGGGAGTAGATAGGGAGGCACCTGGGCTCATCCCCTCCACTTTTTACTGCGCATGCGCGAGTCATCATGCGCATGCGCTGACCTGCGCAGACCTGTGACAGTTGACAGCTGACCTGTCAGATTTGACAGGTGTCAAATGTCACTGACCTGACAGCTGTCAGCTGTCAGCTGTCAGCTAACCTGACAGCTGTCAACGTCAGCTGTCACCTGACCTGACATGTGTCAACGTCAAATGTCACCTGTCAGATGACGTCACAAGCATTCCAAGATGGCTGACCTGTCATAGACAGTTGCAACCCGGGTTCTCTCTATGGAACTAACCTGAGATGACGTCACAAGCATTCCAAGATGGCTGACCTGTCATAGAGAGTTGCAACTCCGGGGTTCTCTCTATGGAACTAACCTGAGATGACGTCACAAGCGTTCCAAGATGTCTGACCTGTGTGTCCATAGATATCTACAAGTCAGGTCTCCATGTGTGTATTTGAAGAATACCATCTGTCTGATTGTTTATTAAGGTTATGTATGTATGTGTTTATTAAGGTTAGGTGTTCGTATACAGACTGATTACCAAGCCATTTTGATTGTTTATTAAGGTTATGTTTGTATTTGTTGATTAAGGTTATGTTCGCACACACACACACACACACTACTGTCTGTATTTGTTTATTAAGGTTATGTTCACACACGTGTTGATTACCAGTCATATGATTGTTTGTTAAGGTTATGTATTTGTTATTTGAATGCAAACAGAGATAATACAAGATTGTACTTACATACAACAAGAGACGTCAGCCTTCTTTCACAGCTTAATACACACACTACTGAACAGGTGTCTTCTGTGTTGAGGATACAGACAGACAACTGATTGCCATTGTTGAAGCTTATACATGCTGTTTAACAAACACGTCATGACAGTTCAAAGTCTTTGCTTAAACTGACAGATGCATGTGTAATAACACAGCTGTTTAACAACAGCTAGAGTGAGTAACACTGGTAACACACAACAAAAACAGACAGACAGACCATTGATTGTCAACAAGTATCATATAGAATCTTGTTGAAGCTTGTACACGTTGTTTGAAAGGATATAACACACACACACTCGCATAGGTCATGCCAACACGAAGGCTTTGCTTAGACTGACAGACAGATGTATGTAATAACACACCGACAGACATACGACTATTTAACAACAGCTAGAGCGAGAGTTGAACAGTATAACGCTGGTTAACGTGGAGAGCAGTCATGTTCAAGCTACTCTTGAGTATCTGTGTTCTTTGTCTAAGTGCCTCCTGTGGAGAGGATGTAAGTGAAACAGACAGACAACTGGCCAACGATTATCTCATCAAATATGGTTATTTAAGCAGTAATATCACTAACAATGACCAGCTAACGATGTTAGAGAAGACAGAAGCTTTCACAGAGGCTTTAAACATGTTTCAAACGTTTTTCAGTTTACCCGAAAGTAACAATTTGACTAGTAGAGACATTGAACTGATGAAACGTAAACGATGTGGTGATGAAGATTTTTCACAGAGTTCATTATTAACAGTAAAACCTATATGGAAAAAGAAAACTTTGAAATGGTACATACATTATTCAGATCCTACAGTACTATTGCTAACACAAAAAGCATTCAAACAATGGGAACAACATATTAATTTGAATTTAGTGAGAACAAACAACTATGCGGAAGCCGACATACTTATAAGTTTTTGTGATGACCAACATTTTTACTTGAGAGGTGGGAAACCGTGTACATACCCAATTGGCGGTGATGTTTTAGGACACGCTTATTTTCCAAATGTTGCCAATACACCCATAGAGATCCACATAAGCAATAATCTCACGTGGAACCTTCAACTACACGCATCAAATGGCTCATCATACTATATGGTTATTCTACACGAACTGGGACACGGTTTAGGACTCAAACACTCCAACAATAAAAACTCTCTTATGTATCCACATGCTGGGGCCGGTATATCTGACGAAGATATTCAACGAATGCAGGAACTGTATGGGCAACGCTCTACAACAGCAATAACAACAACATCAACAACAACAACAACAACACAGCCTACATCAACCAAGACATCAAAGACTACAACAAAGACTACAACAAAGACTACAACAAAGACTACAACGAAACCTTCGATAAAACCAAAGGCTGTCGCTGTAAAACTTGAAACCAAAAACACTATGGACTTGTGTAATTATATAGACAAGATCAAACCGTTAGTCATTATAAACCACAACATGTATCTGTTTTATAAGAAATGGGTGTGGGTTGTCCCGTTGAACAATATGAAGGGGCCCTATCCGGAGGCAAAACTTGTGACAGATTGGTTGCCACATTTGAAAAATTTAAAAGAAATTAAACATATATATCAGAGACCTGGTGGTGAAGTGGTCATGTTTACAAATGACGAAACATTAAGCATTGTTGCGTTTCCTAGCATACAAGCTACATTTGTAGCCCCCTTCAATAATCTCACATATCTGAATACTTTGAGGTTTGACCGGATAAATGCAATGGTAAACACATATACAGGAAAAACCATTATATTTCATTCGGACAACATGTATGAAATCATCGGTGAGAAGGGAGCTAATTTCTATAGACTAGAAGCAGGTTATATAGACAAATTTTCTCCAGAATTTCCAGCTAACATTGATGGTGCATTCCGGTACACCAATGGACGGATATACATATTTCGTAAAAATAAATATTACGAATTTGATGAGTTTACCAATCAGGTCGTTACAATAGGCCGTAAAGATTTATCTATGTTTGGTATTCAATGCCCTACCCGCAGTCTATATGAGCAACTCAGTCTGCTATTACAAAAGATTCTTAGCTATACAAAGGATAACACTGACCACCAACAACCAGCAAATATTGAAGACTATAATGATTATATATAGTGTTTAACTTGTACAAAATATGTGTTTAACAGATCAAACAGCAGACACTTAGCTTAACATATTAATGTATGAAAATAAAAATATTTACCAGCATGTGTATGTGTTTTTATTCCTTCTCAACAAGACCACTGTTCTGTTTAAGACTGTCTAGAGCACACTGAACAGCAGTTCAATATATGAGTTAAATAACACTGTTGTAGGGGGCCGCCTTGATGAGCAAACGGTATTCGTGTTTGGACTTGTCTAGAATACAGTCGTTAAAAGTATGACATCATCCACACACCTGTTCTGTTGTAATTTCCGTTGAATGACATCACCCCATTATTCGTGTTTGAACTTGTCTGTGTATCTGTTTAATATACGCAAGAGAGAGGCCCTCTTAAAGGTAAACAACCTGTCAGTTAATGACCTTGGCGAATGTTATCTTGGGTTATATCTGTTCAATCACCCCATTATTCGTGTTTGAGCTTGTCTAGTACAAACCGAAAGGATGACATCATCCATGTATTTTAGCCTAATATATAAATAAGTGTGTAAGTTCGGTTATATTATTAGTTGTTGTACCATGTCGTTTAACAGTGTCTTATGGTATGGACACAAAAATAGATTGTTTGAAGAAGACTGTGAATTTGAATTAAAACAGTTGGTGTTAAAGATACAAGAAGAAGCCTTTATCGACGAACGCGATTCTGAAGGAGAAAATTATGAAGCCGGACATATAGTCGAGTTGTGTGACATATATTTAAGTGGGTTCTGCTCTACACAATTTTTTGCTTTGGCACTCATTCGATACTGTACAGGAGCTCAGTTAAGTGAACCGTTTTTCAAGTATTTACCCGAAGAAGCAAAACATCAATACATACGTTATTACGATAAACAAACCGTCCACACAGAGGCTATTTAGTTTATACAACACCCCGTGGTATACAGATGAAACAAGAATGAATAGTGAGAACGACACCACAAAAGTTAGACTGTTAGTGTTACAGATACAAAAACAAGCTTATCGAGACGGGCGTAAGTCCGAAGCCGAAGAATATGAAAGTAGACATATGGTAGAGTTGTGTGACTTATATTTAAGTGGATTTTGTTCAACACAATATTTTGCTGTGGCACTCATTCAACACCAACCGGGGGCCCTGTTAAGTGAACCATTTTTTAAATATTTACCTAAAGAAGCAAAAAATCAATACAAATATTATTATGATGCTGATGAGGTCACACTCGAAACAACGAACATTGAAATTGAACCGCCCAGCGAGGAAGAACTCAAACAAGAAACACTCGAAACGATGAGAGAAGGGTTTAATAAAGAATTTGAGTTTTCAAGCTGTGATGACATCCACAAGGTTGCAGACCATCTAAACGATATATTAAAGCACAGTTCTAATTTAAATGATGATGCTGAACGTACTAAATCCATTAATTTTCTAACACGAAAACTTCACCGTACAGACGCCACAGACATGTTATATACAATTTGTAACGAATATTTCGACAGTCTTCCAACCAATGCTGATTGGGATAGATATGAGAACAAAGATTGTGTTGCTGTAGACAAGTTTGTTAAAGTCTGGCAGAAATATCTGGATGATCATGCAGTGTAGCACGAAATATGTTAAAGTATTTAGTGGTCGCAATAGATTTGTAAAATTTACCAGGAAACCACTCAGAACCATTCAACAGACGTTTGTGGCGGGGGAACAACAAAACCTACTTAACATGGTCAGCAAGCTTCAGTCTAAACTTAAACGAGTTTGTGTAAACATGTCTTGCGATTGTATTAACATGAATATGTCGGTGTCTGAGAGTGATAACAACGATAACGATTATGCCGTTGATGAAAACGATGGCCCCGATTTCACAGAACACCGAACACGACGAGTCTTATTTAACAAGTATCAAGCTGACGACAGGCTATTGATGGAAACCACTTTTAGTGTTCGACGATCCTTGAAATTGATTACAGGCATCAGTGCAAGAAACGACTTTACAAATGTTGTGAAATTTGTCAATCCGTTGGCTCTGAATGAAGAAAACCAATATTTGGCATTGGAAGAATGGGATTTTTACGATTTCCTAGACAACATACGTGAGCTGTATAGGAAATATCTTAAAGGTGAAGACGAGCCAAATAGCTTTATAGTGCATCATCTTAATTACTGCCGCATAACCTATTCAAAGGTGCTAAGTGAAAAAGCCTTGTGTATCGATAACGGTTTCACATCTATGCATCTATTCTTAAACGAAGAGTGTGTAGAACAGCTGCTGAGACTTGAGGTGTTGGTTAAAGCAAGACTGAACTATCTGAAAGAATCTCAATTTACCTGGACTTACACGTGTTTTATGGAAAACATAGTGGAAATATTAAACGATCTGAGTAGATGGGATGCCAGTGTACCGCAAATCATACAAACTATAAAAACGTTACTCAACACTGTAACACCAGCATTTAAATATTACATGTTGGAGTGTTTGCACTACGCTCAAGAACAAGTATTGACAGACATCCACAACATTCGCCATGGTTCTTTTTAAATCAAGTTTCATCGTTCTATCAGCACTGTGTCAGAATGTGTTGTATATTCATAAGCCACCCAATGTAACAGAAGTACGAATTTGTTTCGACATCGATGACTGCATGATATGGTCAGCTCTTACAACAACAACATATCTACACAACGACGACCTAACCCCACTTGCAACATACAACATGTCAGCCAAAAGCCTGTCATCTGATGTGATACGTTACAAAGTTATGTTTCTGTTTGATAATGGTAGTCGGGGCGAGTCACCTGATTGGACCACTCTTGTGTTGACTAACACCCGGCTGTTCACTTCAAAGTATATTTTTGTGTTTATATCAACTGGCTTTCTTACATGTCTTACCATATTCATGTTGATGTATTTTTGTTTCAAATATAGCACTTATCTGCACATGTATCGCAAACTTGTTTGCTAATACAAATATATAAAATAAACACTTGTGTTTTATTTACTAGTTTTAAGGTTTGCTAAGGGGGTGTTACTAGAAAAACATATATATAATTTACAACTTTTTATTTCGGTAACAAGTTTACAACATACGAAAATAATAGCATACAATTATTGATGCTGCATATACAGCTTCTAGTGTATCCTGGTGAGTGATGCATGCACTTAGGAATGTCTGGCACCAACGCAGGACAATCAGTGTTTGTTTCTAAATTGATCACGTCCACACGGTAGCCACAAGTGAGCAGCATCTGTGTCAGAAATCTCTGTTTATTCTCGCCTTTTACATAGATTCTGTCCACCTGTTGTTCGACGATGTGTTTCATCAGGATATTTGGTAATTCTTCTAAATAAACAGTACCATAATTATAGTCGATACAGTGGTGACGGGCCTGCAGAAACTTGACTTGTTTGATTACATCAGCAGATAGAAAACGCATTGGTTGTGGTGGCTTAAACACATACTGTACAGTTTGATAACCATTATAAATTACTAGTTCTTTGGGTGTGAAGTCGGGGAGACAGAAACCCTGAGTGTCGACAACAACGAACCTCATCTTGATACTGCCCCAATTCACTATACTTCCGCATCAGCTTATATACACCTCTAGGTTGAGCAGTTGGGGGAACAGCGTTGTATGCCATACTCAGATGATAGAACGAACAACGTTAGAGAGTGGGGAGTATTCGATGATGCAATCATGTATAATTATGCAGAAACATTTAGTGTTATTGGGAAAGTTCTGGTTACTTTCCATTTCCAATTTGATATCGACAGTAGACGGTTTGATGGAATCCGTATACTTTGAACAATCAAACACAAACATGGGATATTTAGCGAAAGCTTTGTAATCCAACGTAGGCTGCGGTTCTCTACCGAGATATGCTCGTTGAAATTCAATCATGTTTTTATATGCTTCCAGATAATTTGCTTGCCCAAAGTTCAGATTCATACCCTCGGTCGGTATTTGTTTTGAATTCAGATGTAGTCTTATATCTCGAACGTCCACATGATCAAACTGATTAATATCTTTTCCTGGGTTGTGGTGGCGATCCGTTTGAAAGACTACGATAACGAAGCGAGGTCGTTCGGTGTTTGATGAGGTCTTTACAGACCACAAGTCTTTGATTGAATTACTTACATTCGGTAATTCGTACATCTCCCATTTTCTAAACGGTATAAGAATCTTTTTATCTTGAGCGATCGATTGCAACAGCTGCTGTTGTATCACATCGCTGGGGTGTATGTGTTTGACTTGCAAAGCCATATGTTCAATATTAAACTTTATAGCTTTGTCAGCGCCTGCTACACTGCTCAGAATATAGCAATTTCTATCGTTCTGACCGCGTGTTAAGCGTACCAACAAACGACTGAAAAGTACTTTTCTGTAATCTTTGAAAATATTACACAGATAGCTGAGCGGTAGGCAATAGCAAAATCTGTTGTTTTTCACCATGGTGTTCCTTTCGTTCGGATGCCAGCCGGCAGGAATGAGAGCTCGTGCTTCATCGCTGTTGGCTTGTAATAATGTTCGTACTGCTGTAACGATGCCTGGGTTTCTAACATGTTCGATAATCTGATTACACATCTCAACAGCCACAGAGGAGAACAAATGAGCTGCAGCATTCGCTGTTACCGACACATCACCAGTTGTACCTGTTGTCTCAGTGGAACCGCTGATCAGGAGAGCTGCCGAAGACCAATCGTAAAACACATCTTGTTGATTGATGGCAAACTCACATGTGTCGTTGTAATCAAACGATCTGGTTTGCGGGGCGTACGTGTGTACTTCTTCTCCCTTGATGGATTCGTCGTGAACGGGGTCTGCGAAGATATGTAGTTTGTTTGACATCGTAACCCAATGATTGTAGAAACTGTACGTTCTCTTCGGATAGAACCGTCTGTGATGCAGACAACAACGATACTGACCGATGTTGCTCGTCGGCACCTGTATTTATAACTAACATACCACCGGTGTCTTGTTCAGCTGTAATATAACGATGATCTCTTCACCTTGAAAGTTCACAGGCACTGCATTCTGATCGATGATGTTTACATTTATATGGGCGATGATACGTGTGTTGACGGGTAGAAACAGTTTACTGTGGGGGTTGATGTCAATTGCGTAGCCAGGATCAACCATCGGAGCAAACTCGTATAGTGTGTGTGAGGGTTTGCCTTCGTGGTAAGACCCGCTTACTATGTTACACTCCAAACGGATCGTTTTCACTTTAACAATCTCCACTGGTAAATCGGATGCATGCAACACATCCTTAATAAGAGATCTAGTTGAGGAAAAACCCAAGAGAGGAGCTATTGAGGCGTCCCTTGTCAAATCAATGTCATACTTGCACTGTATCTCACACTTCAAAGTGTTGTTGTTGGCTTTCAAACTGAACAGTTTACTTGCATCGTCAACAGAGGCACCCTCTGGAAATTTATTCAACTTGAGATAGATACGGGCCATTTCATTTTGGATACACCGTTCCATATCGCTAATTTCATATGCTCCATTGGGAATTATTATTTCTTGTATAACACCAGCTTTCTTAGGCTCTGCTTCGAGTGTAAAATTAAAATGCAACTTATTACAACCGGTCTCTATATTTGGTATGGTGTTGTATGTGTGAAAATTCGAGAGTGCCACCGAATGATCGAACCGGGGGTCCAACACTATCGGTGGAAATATATCCAATGACAGGGAGGACGTGGAGCCTTTCAACTCGAACGTTAGCGATATGACTGATACACACAGGTTATTGTTTGAGTCTTTTATTGTAAAAATTTTAAACACAAATGACCACAATTAATTGTGTTATATGTTTGATACACATCATGATTATACAGTATGGAATAGTCTTTAAGGTAACGTTGCAGCTCTACAGGAGGCTTCAAGTTTCCATACGAGTCAAAGTACTCGACGATGTCACCGCGTTTCCTCACAGCGACCCAATGACTGCCTGGCTCCTTGTGTGTTTGCAAATTCATGATGAACGATTCATTTTTACGTGGTCCATTGCGAGGTAGCTCGTCTCGCATGTATACACCTCTAAAATATGGGATTTTCATTTTACCAGCAAACTTGACAAGATCTACATTTGTTAGAGGTCTTGCTGGTAAAGGTATTACACGTTTTTTGTCTTGTGTAAATACAAACCGTAGCCGGTGCGTTGTTTCTTCATGTACAAACCATCACCAACACCATGCCCTCGTTTACCCACAGCAATGGCCTCCATTGTTTGATTGTGACGTTTTGCCTCTTCCAATTTCTGTTTCGCAGACTTGGCATCGTTCACAGCTTTAGCAATACCTGCAGCACCGCCACCCAGAGCTCCTAGTGCTGACAGTCCACCAAATATAAGAGGTAACAGCGGTAGGAAGCCACCGCTTTTAGGTATTGGAATAACTCTCGGTACCTTAACTTGCTTTCGACCACCTGCGTTTTTGATGACTTTTCTCGCTACATGCAATAGATTTTTCACAGACGGCACCTCCTCTCCCACATTGATAGCACCGCGCATCAAAGCAAGTATGTTTTTAAACGGTACCTTACCACCGACTTTTCTCTTACTAGTTTTTCTGAGTTTGTTCACACCCATACCAAGTTTTCGTTTAACTTTCATTGTTTTTGCTACACTCCAGGCGGCCGCCTTCTCACCAAAACTTGCGTCCTTTGACTTGACTCGTTCCTTGGCTCGGTGCTCCAACACCTTGTCGGCACGATGCCTGTCACTCAACTGTTTGGATTGAGAGTAGGCGATGTCGTGCTCTCGACAAGCCTGATCTAGTGGGTTGATACCTTGATCGCCTCTGGCAAGACGTTCTTTAAGTTCAGTGCCTGGACCACAAAACTGATAGCCTGGTATGTGTAACTCAACAGGCAGTTTGTTAATGAGTGTGTTAACAAGGCCTTCACCCTTAATGACCAACATTGATACTAAAGCGGTGCTGTATTAAACACCCAGTATTTATACTTACAACAAGCAGGTTGGTGTTAGTCTAGTTAACGATGCGTATCGTAAAACACACAACAACAGCCCTACCAGTTACAAACTTGGACGATGTTGTACATGTGGAAACAGTTACACAACACAGACACGGACTACTGTTACCCGGCACGGTACGTTGTTTGATATGTGGTCCTAGTGGCTGTGGTAAAACCAATGTCATGCTGAGTTTACTGTTTGAAGCAAACGGTTTAAAGTTTGAAAACGTTTATGTATATTCAAAGTCACTGTATCAACCGAAATACAAGATGTTAAAGGAGGTGTTGGATGCTACAAAAGGTGTTGGTTACTATCCTTATCGAGAAAACGATGACATATTAGATCCGGGAGATGCCTTGGACAACTCTGTGTTTATCTTTGATGATGTAGCTTGCGACAAACAAGATAAAATAAGAGCATACTTTAGCATGGGCAGACATAAGAATATTGATTCCTTCTATCTTTGTCAGACATACAGCAAAGTACCAAAACAACTGGTACGTGACAACGCAAACGTTGTTGTGTTATTCAAACAAGACGAAACCAATCTTAAACATGTGTACGACGATCATGTAACCACTGATATGACTTTTGAAAAGTTCAAGACACTGTGTGGTGAATGTTGGCAGACCAAGCATGATGTGATGGTGGTTGTTAAAGATTGTGATTTAGCACAAGGACGGTATCGCAAAGGCTTCGATCATTTTATATATATTTAAACTTGTGTGTGAGTGTGTGTTAGTCTTCATGTGTTCAACATACAGTGAGCATGGCTAAAAAATCTAAAAGTCTTCGGCGCAAACAAAAACTATCAACACAGCCGCCCAATATCAAACGTAAAATAGCCGATTTATCAAAGATTATTCGAAACAAATATTTGGCTTTGAAACTGGGCAAAACAGAGACAGATGAAACGTTACACCGTTTATATAGACCTCTGTTAAAACCGTTGGATGATATATCTAAAAACACAGCAAGCACAGCGTTGGCTACTGCTCAAACAACTCTACAGCAACAGCAACCAACTAAAACTGAACTTGATGTCAAACCCCCACCACCACCACCAACATCAACAAAGAAGGAAGTTCAATTTCTTAGTGATGATGAAACGTTTGAGTTGGAAGCAGAACCAGCTGAACCTGAACCTGAATTGTGGGTTACCAAAGCTTATAGAAAACTAGATGCCGCAGCAAATACACCGGCAGCTATTTACGAGCAAACGTTAAGTTCGTATCCTGTAGTTGTTCGCTATTATGTTGATAAATATTTCACAGATAATCAACTATGTGATCAAACATACGGTGTTACTTATGATAAAGCCACCAATACTTGGATGCTTGGCAATAAGTCTGTTAAATTTGTTGTTACTGACGTAGATTTTAGAAATAGAGAAAGCTTTCAAATTGTTGTTGGTGACAGAAGATATTACGGCACTCAACACCTATTGGAATTGATATTTTTGAGAAAACCAGGTATGAGTGCTATGAAAAATAAGAACGCTTTACGTGACTATGCAGACATTATGGCAGCTACGAGTCTTCACAGAAAAGATAACAATCCTAAAGAAGACGTTCTGCGCAACACCTCTACCAAATATCAAAATGTAATAAAACCAATTTTAGAGAAACAAGAAGGTGCTAGAGCACGCTCTTCCTCAGTTACTTTAGGTCATGGTATGCCATACATGCTACATACTAAGCAACAGAAAGAATACGTATACTGGGACGATGTGAACGAACTGGTTGACAGACTTCGTCTTCTCGTGGCTTCCCAAGTTGCAGGTAATAATGCTCATAACAATGAGATACAGTCAATCTTAGAGGAGCTGAAGGAGGCTCGCATCATATAAAGCGTAAACACAAACCAACCATCAGTTTCATCATGTCTATCGACAAGTTTGGTCGTACTGCTGCAAACTTCAACAGCAACAGCTCTCTACACAATCGCGTGGTTCAACGAGAGATTTTCCCTAGAACTGCAAGTGGTGACTTTGACGTACAAAACCATAGATTGTGTAACGTAGCCAACCCTATCGATTCAACAGATGGCGTAACTAAATCATTTGTTGATGCCTGGGTGGGTGACTATCAGAAACATAAAGCTGAGTATCTGAAGAATAAAGATGAAGTGACACAAAAACTAGTGGCCATTGTGTTAGAAGCCGTGCATAAGCCGGAGTTGAACGATTTGAAGCACGAATTGGAACAGAAATTGAAAGCTTTAACCAAGACCATATCAGCTCAAGTTTTAAAAGATATCGATGTGTCAACGAACCCAAAGCTAAAGAAGAAGTTGGGTGAAATAGACAAAAATCTAAAAGATTTGCATGACAAGTGGATACTTTTAAATCCATCATCACCATGAAGCGTCGCCGGCAACAACAAACACGTAACGATGAACCATCTGATGCTAAGAAACAAATTATAAACGAGCTGTACAAGCCTGCTAGAATCAAATTTAAACGTAGACAGACCATAATTAGAGGTTTGAATGACTTGTGGCAAATTGATTTGGCCGAGTTTACAGACTATCAGCGTGAAAACTCCGGTTACAAGTACATTCTGGTGGTGATCAATTGTTTTTCAAAGTATGTATGGACGCGTCCGCTTAAATCTAAAAACGCCGAAGAGGTGACTAAAGCCATGGCCGATGTTTTAGCCAACAGCACAGCACCATCTCACATTCAGTCTGATCTTGGCAAGGAGTTCTACAACGCTAAATTTAAGGCCCTAATGACCAAATACAGCATCAATCATTACAGTACCTATAGTGTTAAGAAGGCGGCAATGGTGGAACGAGTCATACGTACGTTGAAAGAGAAGTTATATAAAAACTTTCACTTGTCTGGTTCTTACAAGTGGCTACATATCCTACCCAATGTCACAGCTACATATAACGCAACCATTCATCGTACCACAGGTGTAAAACCTTTGGATGTCACTAGGAAAAACGAGGCAGCTATTCGTAAGCAAATCTATTCCAACACCGTACCGGTATCTGTACAAACTAAATTTAAAGTGAGTGATGTTGTACGTATAAGCAAGGCAAAAACATTATTTGAAAAAGGTTATACGCCACGTTGGTCCACAGAATTGTTTAAGGTGGCCACGGTACACCCCACTATCCCAGTGACGTATTTACTAGAAGACATGCAAGGCAAACCAATCAGCGGAGGGTTTTATGAGCAAGAACTACAAAAGACTTTATCTTCTAACCTGTATTTAATCGAACGAGTGTTGAGAAAAAAAGGCCCCAAGTCTTACGTGAAATGGCTTGGTTTTGATCGTACTCATAATTCCTGGGTCAACACTAAAGACATTAAATAACTTGTATTATGTTATGAATAAAGGAAACATGTTAAAAGTATTTTTTTTATTTCAAATCTTCCTTTATGCATTCACGCCAACAGAATGATTGTCAGAAAATACAGCTAATAAAACACAGAGATTTTTACACATATATTTTATTATCAACTAGTGTTATAGGTAAATCTGTTACATGTTAGCATATCTTTCAGTACAAGTTGATATTTAGTAATAAATTCACACACTATACACAGATTCTCAGAGTATTTTAAGCGGGCAATGAAGAAGGCACAAGGTATAACTGCCCTGTCTCTGAACTTGGACAGTTCCGATCTAATGTCAGCCATAAACATGTTTAGGTCAAAGAAACTCCTAAAACGTAATTCCAATAATAAGTCTTTGACCACAGAGCCAACATCTTCTAGTATTTTCAATGATTCCAAGCTTAGGTTGAAATTAGTGACATATTCATCACTGCACAACCTAAACTTAAAAAACACTGATTTTCGTTGTGTTTGAACCAAGTATTTAGTAAGTGTATACGAATCGGTGTTTTTGTCTGTACCTTGTGATTGGTTTTCCAGGTTGAAAATTATGGTGGGTAACACGTTTAAAAATTCTTCAAATGTCCACATGTCGAAAAACACAGGTATATTACAATTTTTCTGTGAAACCTTAACCAGAGGCATAAAGTTAAGCATGGGGTCAGCTCCGATCGTAAGTATTTTCTCACCGTTTGCCAACAGCGCAAACGTTGTCTGACCAACGAGCTCACAGTCTTGTGTTTTTAGTTTTTTCTCCATACTTTTCTGATTGATCTGCACCAACTTCTCATTGAATAGCTCATCGTGTGTAGGCTGATATTCGACTGTTTGTATGTTTGTAGGATCTGCAGCATTCATACTAATATCAGAGAGATTATTCGGTTCACTTGTGTTTGTTGTTGTTGGATAGCTTGTGTACAGCTCACCTATGATATTATCCCACGTCTTTGGTTCTTCTTTTGTTATAATACTTTCAACTGCGTTAGCCAGCAAGACATCTTGTAACACTTTAAGCTTTTTACCTCCACCAGCACCTCTACCTGTATTTTCTGTGTTGAGAGATTTTCGTTTTCGCGTATTCTGCACCATATTAGTTTTAGTTACACCTTGTTCAACGTACACCAACAAAACTAGCTTCTAGACAAGCTCAAACACAACTGATGGCTGGATACCACCTAACAGAACTAACCCCTAGATCATAACTGTAAAGACAACGTCAAACAGGTTTATCAGACCAAGGTCATCAACAGACATGTTATTTACCCCTAAGAGGGCCTCTCTCTTGCGTATATTAAACAGATGCACAGACAAGCTCAAACACGAATAATGGTATGATGTCATTCTACAGGATATGAGTCATAATCATGTTGTTTGTTCTCTGTTTTATTGTGTTATGTATTCTGATATGGACATGTGTACAGAGCGACATACTTTTTACTCGTTTACAGGCCTAGGATCGACGTCAGCTCTCTTTAGACATATTTGTTTGTGTCTATAAATGGACGTTCTCAACATTTGTTTATTACAGTGTAAACATGTAACCTTCCTCCTGTCGTACGTGTATTGCCATTTTACGAAATTTTCATAACTTTCCCATGAGTGTGCGTTGTATGGTAGCCATTTTCCCAAGTTTTGACCATTTTTAATGAAACATTTGTCACAACAGCTTCTCTCTGTTGGTGGACAGCGTTTAAAACAAATGACACAGCAACGGAGACCATCATCATTCAGTTCTTGCTTGTCATCCTGTGTTAGTGGTTGTGTTGTTGTTGTTGGTCTCGCGGCTGTGTGTTCTTCTTCACTCTCTTGTAGATTGATTTCATTAAACTGCTGTTGGTGCTGCTGCTGCGTCGACAAACCAGAACCTTGTGAAGTGGTTGCTTGCTGGTGCTGTGATGATCCTAGACTTGTAGCTGTTATAGTAAAGGCATCACCTTCAATGGCCCCCTTATTGCTCTGATACATCTTGTACAGCTCAGACCACACTTCTTCAAACGTCAGCAACGACAGCTTCCTAAACGGCATATGATAGTCTCTATCCAAGCCGGAGAATGTAAAGCTTACTTTGGTGTCGGTGTTCAAGTCTCTAATAACTCGGTTATAAATTTCCTGCATACCGTTCTTAAGCCATTGTTCAGGATTATTGACGCCACTGCTATTGAGTGGATTCAACTTGAAACGCACCATGTTCTGTATAATATTAAAACGACTGTTTCTTGTAGTCGACTCTCCAACAATTGAGAACGCCATAGTATGGAACTAAAATGTTTCTTGTTTTTGCGGAATCAAACACAAGACTGGCTTGTGTACGACGACCGTTGTACATCTATAACTCTCTAGTCATAGAGTGCTTGTGTGTGTGTGTTAACAATCAACAACAGCGTCTATATGTTTTGTTTGGTTCAAGTGGATGTCATTAAACAACTGTGTTATTTCTATAACGGGGCCCCATTCAAGACCTCAACATACGTTAGTGTGTGTTAAGCTGTGAAAGAAGGCTGACGTCTCTTGCTGTATGTAAGTATACTATTATATTATTTATGTTTACATACAAACAATACTTATCAAACAATCCTCGTATATCAAAGTTTAATTTAGTTGTTTTAAATCGAGTTTTGTTACTTGTGTGTTTTTGATCACTCCCTATATAAATTTAGATTCATTCATTCAAAATACAAACACACTAACATAAACAAACACGCCGGCAATAAAACCAAGTCCCCGAGTTTTATTGCGCTATTAAAATAAACTCATTAACATATCTAGATGTAAATACGTTTTTCTTATTGATATAGTTTACTTCAAACGTTTTTGTTATTAAATGATATTAGATAGGTAAATTGGTACGTGTTTTAAATTTCTTTTTACTATAAATAAACAATTCTTTTTAACATTACAGTTCCTATTATTCAATTGGAATGTAATAGAGATACAACCCCTGCCTACACACATAAGCCTCATAAACTCGTTTTATGTAACAGGTTTTTGTTTTATATATACAACTGCGAACAAACTTTTAACGTGTGTGTCTGTGGAATAGTTGGTTTAGCGACAGGTATCTCTCTGAGTAAGTTGTGTGGTTGGGGGGTTCAAATCTAATTTCTGGCGAATGCTTTTCTTTCAAAAATCATATTTCAAATTAAAATCAAAATTTCAAATTACCCGCTCAATATATCTTCCTCATATATGTATGTGTGTGTGACTAAACCGAATGACTGTGTCCAACAGATGTCTCCCATCGAGCTAGAGAATATTCTCTACACTCTACAACTTTACAAATAGAATATTCTCTAGCTCGATGAGTCATATCTCTGGACACAACAGACAAATTTTCAAACAAATTCAAATTTCCCGCCAAAAACGAAATACCCTAACAAACTTCAATACACCTTAACAACAACAACAACACAATAAACAAACCAAACAGCTGTGTTTACGAACATAACCTTAATAAACAAAATACATAACCTTAATAAACAAACAGATGCATGGTAATCAACACACATGACATAACCTTAATAAACAAATACAAACATAACCTTAATAAACAAACAGATGACACGTGAGCGAACATAACCTTAATAAACAAATACATAACCTTAATAAACAATCAGACAAACACACATGGAGAGCTAACCTGACTTGTAGATATCTATGGACACACAGGTCAGACATCTTGGAACGCTTGTGACGTCATCTCAGGTTAGTTCCATAGAGAGAACCCCGGAGTTGCAACTGTCTATGACAGGTCAGCCATCTTGGAATGCTTGTGACGTCATCTCAGGTTAGTTCCATAGAGAGAACCCGGGTTGCAACTGTCTATGACAGGTCAGCCATCTTGGAATGCTTGTGACGTCATCTGACAGGTGACATTTGACGTTGACACATGTCAGGTCAGGTGACAGCTGACGTTGACAGCTGTCAGGTTAGCTGACAGCTGACAGCTGACAGCTGTCAGGTCAGTGACATTTGACACCTGTCAAATCTGACAGGTCAGCTGTCAACTGTCACAGGTCTGCGCAGGTCAGCGCATGCGCATGATGACTCGCGCATGCGCAGTAAAAAGTGGAGGGGATGAGCCCAGGTGCCTCCCTATCTACTCAGGGGGATGCATATACAGGTGATCCAAATGTGGTCATCACTCCTATGTTACACAAGAGGTGTTTCTCGTAATATAAGATCTCTGTGCGTATACAGGGTGTAAGGGTTCTCTGCGCATACAGGGTGTGTATACAGGGTGTTCGGAATGTGCAGACCTCAGTTATCCGTTCCGACGGGGTAAAAGTTGGTAACTTCGTTATTCCTGGTCCTAGAGGGTTGAGACTTCGCCTGAGGGGGGGTCACCCCAGGCACCCCCAGGGGGTGGGGAGGCGGTGTTGCCAGATTGTGCAAAAATTCCCAGGTGTTGGGGAAATTCTGGAGATGTGGCAACACCGCACCTACATCTATTGAAGTGCTTTGTAACAGTATTCTGGTAGTGTGGCCGCAGTGCATGAAAAAGGCAAGTACTTAGTTTTTCAAAATTAATTGACAATAGCTTGTGATCAAACTATGCGTTAATTTTGAGCAAATGTGATTCAACAGTTTGCTTCAAGCAGTGCCAGGAAGATTTTTCATAAAAAAATGCAGTGTCATCGGCACAACTAATTATTTTTATATCACTTTCGAGGAGAAACAGATCATTTATGTATATTGTAAACAGTATTACAGAGTACATCTATCATTACATGTTGTAATGAAGTCCGATTTATTGCAGTTATTTGAATAACTAATGAGCCGTTTAGGCGGTATAAATAACGGATATTTGTTGAACAATAAATCTGACTCATTTTAAAGTATGAAAATTAGCCAGAGCCCAAACGCAGTTCTTGTAGAATGGACCGCTGTACGCCAGTCTGACACGCGCAATAAGATGTGTCCTAGGCGCATGTCAAGCGAACCGTGGAGAGCAGACACATCGCGAGACAGAGGGTTTTGAATCATCGCCGTGGCAACAGGTCGCCGCCGTCCGTATCTTGCGTGGTAAATTATTAAAGCGTTGAGTCAGGTGTGATGCCTGGAGAAAGATTATTCCGTGTCGCTATAGAGTAGCGAGGAGGCCGTGTATTGGCCTGGTGGTAATAAAGAATAACGGTATAGGAGGACTGTGTTCTGAAAAGGGTATTAATTTACAAGGTTAGTTTGCAGAAGTATAACTTATAAATGGTTAAACTGACTGTGTTTTATTAATGCTGTTCTACGCGAAGTATTAACAGCGGAGTTAGGATTTCACGTGTAGATAGAGTGTACTGGATTTAGTAGTGACCAAATAGTCACGATTGCCCATCTAAGGGAGATCTAAGTAAGGTAAATAATTATGCCGTACTGTAGTGGAATTAGGGTGTTTTAGCGAATCAAAGCGTACTATACAGGGTGAACCGCGATCTCTTGAAGGGACGTACGTCCTTTGGGAAATCGTGTATTTATTCTGGAGGGTATGCGCTCGCTAAACTAGGTGGTCAATTAGTTAAAGTGTCCAGCCTAGGTAAGGGCCAAGCTGGTCACGTTTCGTACCCATTTAAGGGAAACGGGAGCACGGACAGTGCTGAGATAGGGTAGTATTTAGTGTGCCCGACATCGTGTGCTGTACTGGTGCGACTATGTTTGCTTTGAGGGACGGTAAAGTCCTCGGAGGAAGCAGAGATCAATCCAGAATGGTACGCAATCGCTGGGGGCATTGTAGGCTAGTTAGGGTGTTCCGTATTAGGTAACGATATACCTAGTGGTATTCATTAGCGAGTTAGGGCCGTGTAAGCGTGGGAACCGTTTGTTTGCTCCCGTCGCGGATCCATTCTCTATTTGAGGTTTAGGGTATCCCGCTTTGCGCTTGCCGTGCTTTGTTATGCTTTGTTTGCTGTGTGAATGCTAGCCGCCCGCTTAATTAGCATTAATTATTAGTATTATTTTAGGTGAATATCACTGTATTTTTAAATAGTACACATTTGTGGTCTCAATTGTAAAAGAATGTCTTGCCAGAGATAACACTATCTGAATTGAGATATGTGTCTCGATATTCGCATGATTTGTAGCGAATTTTTAGTTTTAATTATTTGATTGATTTTTATTGTTGCCGATTTCATTTTGTAAATATCTTGAATGTTGTTAGAGAGCTTTTATGTAACTAGTTGCGTTTCACTGTACTGCCTGTAGGTACTTGTACTAGTCTAAATGTGTGAGGGCTAGAATCCTGTGACGGATTGCGACTAGCGTAGGCATATCGTAGTCGATAGTTGCCTGTTTAGAGTATTTCTGCTTCCAACTTTATATGTTAGGGAAAACAGCCATTAGTCGGGACTAAGTGATTAAAACCCACTTACTCCTCGAGAACTCTACGGGACAGAATAACTTACGACCCCTGGCTATAGTTTTCGTCTCCACTCGAGTTACCCTGGGACAAGGCTGTTATGAAACAGTAACTTTGTGGTGTTCTACGAGGGCCTTAGCAGAAGTCCTCACGGGGATCTGACCCCGTCCTATTCATTAGGGAACAAAGATGGCGCCCGAGGATAGTTTATTGAAAAACGTTTAAGGCTCGCCCGAAGGACGGATTGGCAAATTATCCGTCAGGCCATCTGCTGAGCCGGAGTTCATCACAATGTATTTCCTTTTTTTAATCCAAATTTAGCTAGGAGTGTACTAATTGATGAGTTTTTGTGATGCACTTGTTAAACATGTATTAACATATATAATGTGCCCAAAATTTATGGCTTAACAACAAAAAGTTTAAAATGGTTTTAGCTTGTTTAATTTAAATAGTAGAACATCCCATATTTTATGCAGAATTTAATTTCCTATCGAAAACCGTTATGCTTTCCTATAACTAACTCTTCACGTTTTCGTGGAGAAAGCACATTTTAATAATGCAAACTGATTTTAGCCAGTTTAATATTTAACAAGTATAATAAAAGTATGTTGGGAACACAACAAGCAATGAGGAAGTTGCATATAATTTACTTTTGATGAAAAACGTATTTAAAGTACAGCAAAATACTCTAAAAATGTATGTCTACAAGTAAACCCCCCTTAAAGTAAACCACTAATTAGTAATTAATGATTGAAATATTGAATATAATTCAAAAAGACAGGGTGGGCGAAAACGCGATCTGATTGGTGAAGAGGTTTGTGACGTCACAATCCGGTACATCTGCTTGTTTTCGTTTGTGTTTGCATCGAATTCTGAGCATAATTAATCATAATTTATCATAATTTTAAGTAGTTTTGGTGTTTAGTGTGTATAATAGGTTCAAAGGTAGTAAGTTGTCTTTAATCTAGTTTAGTGCGTGACTGTGTGATGGCTTCAGCAGATTCAGAATCACAATACGAGAATGCGAAAGACATAACAGTGGCTGAACATAAATATTATAAGTGCTGTATAGTGCCCAAATGTACTTCCACAACAATAGCTACCCCCAACAAATTATTCTTTACTGTACCTAAGGATGAGAAAATCAGGAAGAAATGGTGTATATTTTTCTTGTAAATTATTTGAATGGAGAACATTTTGAGGTTATGCTTTTATTTACATTATATTTTATAAGAAATTACTACATAAAATCCAACAAAGATATTTACAGGATAAAATAAGGTTCATATCAGACACACTCCTTTTAGCTCAGCACCCATGAAATTCCTAAAAACGCCAACATTGCTGGTACATAAATGTTTGGTAAATTATAAGATTGTCCCTGGACAAATCCAACTTCTGTAGCTACACTATAAGACTGTACAGTTTTTAAAATAATTAAGACGAGTATATAGATATTAACAATAATATAAGTTGATAACAATAACTATCCGGCACACGTAAGTCGCATAAACACTAATGATATGAGGATCTCTGTGTGAGTAAGCGAGACACGTTTGACCGATACCGGATCGTGACGTCACAGTAGGCCGTCTTTGTTTACGGCTGCGTTTTGGCGCGGAGACAATTATTTTGATTCTCTATATTTTTTACAGGAAAACTATTAGTTTAAAATTTAAATTTTATATGGCAAATGATTTTATACAATGTGGGGAATTGAATAAAAGGAGAATAAAAAAAATGTGCAAAGTTTTTATTGCTGGTAGTAAGTGTTTAAAATAACGACCATCTGACTCTTAACATAAATGTATTCTATTTTAAAAACCTTTAGCAACATTTCTGGTTACGTAAAACTTCTCTGATGGATCTTAGTATTATCTGGTACTGTTGCAGGTGTGTGATAAACGAAGTGAAGTCTGGCTATCGTGGAAGCCATTTCTAAAATCCACGTACTTCAATTCGACGATTTTGGAAATTCTAAACTCTCAGACCTCAACATGGAAATGTGTGGGAGCTCCATACATTAGAACCTACATTATTGGCCTTATGTCTAAGGCTGGTTAAGTGGTTCCCAAAGTGTGGGTAGCGACCCCCTTGGGGGTCGAACTAAAGAACTTTGGTGGGGGGTGAGTTGCGAAAGGATTTCCAAAACAAACAAAAATTACTTATTTAGAGCTTTATTTTTATTTTTGCATCGTAAGTAAAATACAACGGCTTAATATATTAAGTTACTTAATTACTAAGTGAAAAATATTATTGCGTACGTGGCTGTTTCACAACACTAGCTTTTAGAATCTGGGTTTTGTATGTGACACATAGACAATAATATAATTTTCGAATTCCAGGAAATTTCTCACTTTTGTTTTAATAGCATTCATCGATGAGAAACCTAACTCTTATATTTATGCGTGTGTGTGCGCTTGTGTTTGGGATGACCTCGGAAGCTTGAGTCCATTGGTCACAGACTTTTGGAGATTTTTGTATTTTTGGGTTTGCAGATAAAATCAAAAGGATTTAATTTTGTGTCTTAATGACTTTCACTGGACCTCCCATTTGACCATAGCTTTACAAACTTATTGTACAGAAATATAATGTAAATAAACCTAACTCTTATAAATATGTTGTTTCAAATGTATTCAAACATTTAAGAGCTTCGATTGCCAGTTCAGAGTATTGTGCCTTCTTTGGATTCAAAAATGATCTGGGTTCTGAGAAATTAATTCTAGTTTCAACGTTTCATCATTTGATATATTTCAATCAGTTTTTCCTTTATGTTTGTTGGAATTCTAGCATGTTGGAAATAATTATTTAAAAAAGGGGTCCGGTATCTATCTGTAAATATCATAACTGGTTTGAATTTCGTTTGGAAAATATTCAAAAAGTAGTTGCTTGAAATTGCACAAAGTAACTCACATGTCTAAAGAAAACTTGGTACTTTTACTTAGCTATATCTTTTATGAGTTCTTGATCGCACTGAAATGAATCAACATTTTAGTGAATTTTCGTAGAAAAAATTCACTAATGGGGAGATCCCGACTTTTGAATTTTGAAAAAATTTTTGCAAATGAGCGCGAACTAGGACCCCTAGAACCCATATCCGGGGTCAGTTTCAATTTTTATGCATTGATGACAGAGGATGTGCTTACCAGACTGAGACGAATGAATGATGGCCTGAACACTCGGGAGTGGACTGTACTACACCGAGAAGCGGCGGGACCATAAGGACAGACATGGACATTTTCGGTTGACGAAATGTCCATGGGCACGCTGGAGGGAATTGGCTTCAGACCATTCTTTGGCTTCGGGCGGATATTGTTCCGGCCGAGGGTAAGGGGTCTGCGGCGGAGCATAAACCCACAGCCTTTACTACCACCATCGCCAGTCAGCCTACGGAGACAGGAGCAGGCCCTTCCGAGAGTGGAGGGGGATCAATCCCACCGGATATACCCTGAGGAAATGGCACTGCAGGGGGAATTAAATCCACCAGCAGAATGAGCGCCAATAGAGGAAGTGGTAGGATACATCCTTCCACTAGAACCTTTAGAGGGAAACAAAAGGGGAAAGGAAAATCCACCCCTCGCACAACTACCAAAGGTAGATCCTCCTATAGGAAGCTTGGTAATCGAGCTTCTGAAAAAGAGGATGGCCCTGCATCCTAAATCCTTATCCTATCCTACTCCAAAACCTATTTCCTTACCCTCCCCACTTTGTAAATCCCATGACCACCACTATTAGGTGCATACAAGCAAATTTGCATCATGCTCAGGCTGCGACATACCTCCTTAGCATGAAATCAAAAGAGGAAGATATAGACATTGCTCTTCTCCAAGAGCCGTGGACCGCCAATTCGGACCGAACTAAAGGGCTAGGTAACACTTCTGGTAAGATAGTAGTGGTGGGCTCTGGTACTAACCCCAGAGCATGTATCTGGATCAGAAACAACTTGCAGTATTTTGCACTTTCAGAACACTGTACCAAGGACATGGCAGCCATCCATCTCATGATCACAACCGGGGGGACCAGGCTGGATGTAGTGACCTGTTCGGCCCATTTCCCCGGAGACAGAGATGCAGACCAACCACCTCTAGCAGAGGTGCGGAAATTGATCACCTACTGCAAGAGGAACAATTATCACCTTGTAATGGGGTGTGATGCGAACTCCCATCATCTGGTTTGGGGAAGCACGGGCACTAACAAGCGAGGTGAGTCACTATTTGAATACATATTAGGGGAAGAGCTGGTTGTTAACGACGTGGGCTCGAAACCCACCTTTCTAACGGATAATCGAAGAGAGGTTTTAGATCTCACGATCAGCTCAAGGCTATTGAGCACCAAAATCGTCAAATGGAGGGTGTCGTCTGAACCCTCATGTTCAGACCATGCCCATATCCTGTTTGAGATTGAAATAGGCACTAGACCTGTGGTGGAGTATCTCGACCCGAGGAGGACGGATTGAGAGGGGTACAAGCAATCCCTCGCCGCCCGACTTGTCTCCGCTATCACCACAGTGAGGGATAGTAAATTGAGATTTCGGTTGAACAGGTAAGGGATACTGTGGTCTCAGCATATCACGAAAACTGTCCACTAAAGACAAAAAAAGATAGTCGAGGGTCTTCTTGGTGGATCAATAACCTCGAAAAACTACGAAGAGAAGTGAGACGTCTCTTCAATCGTGTTAAGACTACAAGCAACTGGGAACAATATAAATCCGTTCTAACACATTACAACAAAGAGATAAGGAACGCTAAGATGGAGTCCTGGAGGAGGTTTTTTCTGGACATCGCTAATTTGCCCAGCAGCGCCAGAATCCACAGAATTCTTTCTCGCGACCGTGTTCAGGAACTGGGATCGATAAAACGACCAGATGGTTCCTTTACAGAATCACGGAAAGAAACGTTGACTTAGCACACACACACACTTCCCAGATTGTCTGATCCTGAAGAATGAAGATGTCCTGCCAGCCGAGGGTCGATTTAAACGCCCTCAAAGGGAAGACTGGCGGGTTGCTCGGAGAATAGTTACAGCCTCGGCAGTGGAATGTTCTGTGAAACATTTCCAGCCATTCAAGGCGCCAGGGGAGGATGGGGTGATTCCGGTCCTACTACAAAATGGACTGAAGATTCTCCTACCATTCCTTATCAGGCTGTATAGAGCCAGTATGGCTTGGAACTATATTCCATCCAGCTGGACGGTGATTAGGGGGGTTTACATTCCCAAACTGGGACGTAATGACCTCCTACCCACATCACTGAGACCTCTCAGTGTTACATCATTCCTCCTGACGGGATTAGAAAAAAATACTGGACGGACACATTAGGGGGAACATCTTAGTCAACAACCCCCTTAATACCCACCAGTATGCCTACCAAACTAAGAATAACCTCAATAACCTCGTCGAGAAAATCACACACTCCCTGGATAACGGGGAGGTGGCGGTGGCTGCATTTCTCGACATTGAAGGAGCATTTAATAATGCATTACCTATCTCCCTCTACGAAGCCACCATCGCTAGAGGGGTGGAACTTACCATTTGTAGCTGGATCGGAAGCATCATGCTTCACAATCGGACCGTTATTATGTCGTTGCAGGGGGAGGTGAGTATTCTGACGGCTCCAAAACCAATAGGGGGTAGGAGCCGGCGCATATGGGGGCAACACCGATGCTAGATTATCAACTAGCCTCGGATAGTACGCAACCATACACCAGGCAGAAGTGTATGCCATCGAGATGTGTGCAAGGGAAAGTATAGAACACCAGTGCACACACAAATCGATAAAGATATATTCAGATAGCCAAGCTGCAATAAGGGCTCTTGGTTCCTACCGTTGCAATTCAAAAACGGTATGGAGTTGTAAATCTGCCCTCAACAAACTGAGCAGCTGTAATGAGGTGTCGCTGATCTGGATACCGGGTCACTCGGACCATGATGGCAATGTTGCGGCCGACGCAACCTGCTTGCCAGGAGTGGAGCCGAGAGGGACTTCCATCGGACCAGAACCAGTGCTGGGGATAACATCATGCACAGCAAAACGCACCTTAAACACCTGGACAGAAAGAATTACAACCCATCAATGGCAAAATCTGCCAGGATTAGCTCACTCTAAGGCCTTCGTAAATGGCCTGTCTGAGTCAAGGGCTAAAAAAACTTCTACAGCTAAACAGACAACAATTGAGTACTCTAGTCGGCCTGTATACAGGACACTGCCGCTTGCGTCACCACATACACCGAATTGGAGTCGGTCAGGAAACTGAGTGCCGGCTGTGTATGGAGAGTGACGAAACAGCAGAGCACCTACTGTGTTTCTGTCCGGCCACGGACATGACTAGACACCTGCTCATTGACAAGACAATGTTTGCTCCGGAAGACCTGGATCAACTTTCGCCCACAAAGCTTATCGACCTCTGCAAGAGGTTGGATTTGTTGGGCGAAATATAGACTATCAGGCGTGAGTCACAATAGACCTTATTGTAGCAGTGGAGGGACCGGTATGGCCCACTCACAAATCAAACTTAACCTAACCTACATTATTATTCTCTTTATATTTAAACACTAGTTGACATAGGTGGGTTTTCGTTAACCCGACGTACAGCTTGGATTGCCTTCGTTAAGTACATGATGACGAATTTCACGTTCTTGTTCAGGAGTGAAGATTGGAGCCCTGCCCAGGGAAGACGAGCTTTCTTGCTTAAAATTATTCCTAATTTTTAAATGACGCCTGAGGGTAGCTTCCTGCATTCCATAATGTCTTCCTGCTTGTATCATCAATTATTGAATTCAATGCCTCGTCAAGCCTTCCTTTATTATCTCCTCTTGTTGTTTTCCTTGTACACTTGCCCATCTACAAAGTTCATCACCTCAATACATCTGCCCGTCAACTTTCGACGAAAACTGGCTAAGACGACGCGCGAAACCCAGCGAGTACAGCATCACCCTAGCCGATTCTACTAAAAAAATTACCGATAATTAAGTAGCAAACGTTGAACAAACTAAAGCAAACTACACTGCTCAATACTCAAAGCGTCGCTCGCAAAAATTTTACCCTTTTTAAGTTTGATGTAACATTCGATTGCTGCGATCAAATCGAACTCTGTTGAAAGCGTTTACAAGCACGATCCTTCGACTATTAGCCTGTTTAATTGTAAAATATCAGGTAATTTAAATACATTTTATACAGGGTGTTGAATAAAACATTGAACATTTTCTATACCGTCAAGAAGCTCCCCTTTGAAAAACAAATTTTATTTCCTTAATTTCTACTAAAAACATGTTGAACTAGGATCCAACCTACAGAATGGTGTTTTAGTTTTTCGTTTATCTATTTTATTTACAGGATGATTAGAGAAAAAAGTTTTTTCTGTTTTTGGGTATAACCTTTTACTCGTCAACCGATTTTCTTAGTGGAGGGTTCATGTTGAAACCAAAGCTTCAAGTAGGAACGATCAGTTAAGAAGATCGACGAATGAACAGTCATTATACAGCGCGTAGTCAAAAGTGATCCAAATCGTAATGGTTTTAAAAATTCGAGAGCAGAATTGACTTATAATCAATTTGCTTATGAAAGAACCATTAATTGTGGGCACTAAGAATTGTTTCTCGTCTGCATAGGTCGAAAATTGTCGTTAAAAGAACTCAATTACAAACGACTTGTTTCCAAAGGAAACTCATTCAAATTCTCACCTGAAAATGTCCGTAACTAAGGTATTGCTCTTCGTTACCTTAGTTACGAACATTTTCAGACGAAAGCTTGAATGAATCGCCTTTGGAAACAATTCGTTTTTAATTATGTTCTTTTGATGACAGTTTTTGACCGATGCAGGCGAGAAACAATTTTTAGTACCCACAATTAATGGTTCTTTCATAATGAACTTAATTACCAGTCAATTCTGCTGTCAAAGCGAAATTTTTAAGACGATTAGGATTTGGATCACTTTTAATGCCGCGCTGTATATTTATCGTTCATTCTGCGTCAATTACGTTAACTGAACGTTCTTACCTGAAGCTCTGGTTTCAGTATGAGCCCTCCATTACGAAAATTGGTTGATGAGTAAAAAAAGTTATACCCAAAAACCGAAAAAACTCTTTTTTTTGCAAACATCATGTAAATAAAAAGGAAGATGGAAAGTTCAAACATCCTGTAGGTCGGTTTCCATTTCATCATGTTCTTAGTTCAAATTTAAGAATTAAAATTTGTTTTTCAAACGGGAGCTTCTTGACGGTACAGAACATTTTCAATGTTTTATTCAACATCCTGTATAAAATTTATGTGAATTACCTGATATTTTAAAAAACAGCGGGCTGATAGTGAAAGGATTGTGCTTGCAAGCGCTTTCAACAGAGTTCAATTTGATCGCGGCAATCGAATCTTATATAGGGCAAAAGGTTTGCGAGCGACGCTTTGAGTGTTGAGCAGTGTAGGTGTAAAGTACCCGCACTTAGTCGCAATTGCACGTGTATCCAATTGGTTTTATTGATAGATTCGAAATTAACAACTCACTTCGAATTAAACAGCCGACGAAAATTAAATGCAGCGAGCGAAGTTAACACTTTTTTGTCTGCGTGCGTACTGACACGATCAGAGAAATTGTTTTGCATGCTCTCGTTTTAATTGGGTGTAAGTATGCGGGAAATTTAAATTCGCTAATATTACTGTGTGCATAGAGGAGCAATGGCTATGCGTCGTCTTTAAAGTCGTGTGATCTTAACCGGATGTACCCTACATGCACGCATCTTTTCTTAGGAAACACAAAACTTCGTGTCACACTAGTTATTTTTAAAGTAAAAGATACCCAGAAAACTATTCCTGACTTAAACTAATTGTGCAATTCGAGCTTGTAAACCATGATCTCTTGTTTTTCTACCTGACGTTTTAGCTGCGGTAGGGACCCTAAAGATGACACTGAATCGGTTAATGTGAGTTTCTCTGCGTCTCACAATTTAACTACTTTCGATATTTTTAATAATAATAATAATAATAATACTTTATTCGTTCCATAAATACCCTATTGGGTGTAGAACGCGTCATTTGTAAATATAAAATAAAATATAAATCTAAATATAAACATATATACACACATATATAATAGCACAATAAATAATAACAAATGTATACACAAATCTAAACATAAAATAAAATACCGTCAATGCAGCAGTATTAACTCGACAATATAAAACTTACAGACTTAACAAAGCAACCACAGACCCGCATATACACCCACAAATATTGTATTAAGCCCCTCAGAGAAAGCATGCAATGGTGAACGGTGCCATGCCTTGATCTTAGAGTGGTGGCCATATGTCTCCGTCTCTGAAGAATTCATTGCAGGAATAGTAACTCTTTCTCAGTAGAATATTCTTTAGTTCTTTTTTCAATGTTTTTACGTGCATATTTTTCCAACAGAGAGATAGGTGATTGAATATTTTTATCATCTGATATTCTGCATTTCTCTGCACCTTTGTTAACGGTGTTTTTGGAAGTAGGAGTTTCTGATTCAATCTGAACTTTGTATGATGCTCATGCTCAGGCAGGTATTTTGAGAAAAACGACATATTTTGCTTGACAAACAGAACGCATTCCAATATGTATACACAATGTAGGGTCAGTATCTTCTTCTCTATGAAATACCGTCTGCAGGATTCTCGAGGTTTCAGCCCATACATGGACCTGACACAAGACTTCTGCAGTATCAATATGCGGTCCACATCCACAGAGTTTCCCCAGAACACTATGCCACTTAAGTATTGCATACACATAGGCATAATAGACCATGAGACATGTGCCACCATCCACACTTCTCTGCAGCACTCTTAGGGCATATGAAGAACTAGAGATCTTGGGAGCAATATACTTTATGTGTTTCCTCCAGTTCACATTATTGTCTATAATTAGGCCAAGAAACTTGCAGCTTTGTGAAGTCTGCAACTGAGTGCTACCACAATTTATCGTCATTGCTTCTCCTCCAACAGCAGAAAATTTAATTAGCTGTGTTTTTTCAGCATTCATCTTCATTTGATTTGCACTAAACCAAGCGTCAAAGTCTCTCATGACAGAAATCATGTTATATTCTAGTTCATCTATCTGTCGCATGCGTAGGATGTAGTGTCATCTGCATATAAGATTGTTTTGTGGTTGAGAAGTGTAGGCAAGTCATTAATGTAAATTATAAACAACAGTGGGCCCAGCACTGACTCCTGTGGTACCCCCTCTTAACTGTCTCTACTGAAGAATATATGTTTTTACCTGTAGTTGTGTGTTTACCACGGATACACTATTTTCTGTGGGTCAGATATGATTTCATCAACTCCAGCTCCGTTCTCCGTACACCAATCATCTACAACTTTTCATAAAGTATCTGACAGTCTATGCTGTCAAAGGCCTTGGATAGATCCGCGAAAACACCAACAACGTCCTCTCCAAGAGTCATAGCCTGAAGAACCTCTGAAGTGAATTGGTAAATTGCTCTTGTCGTGATTCTTTTTCTTATGTAAGCATTCTGCATTCTGATAAGATAAAAAAAATCTGCAAGAGCGTTAGCTGACTTCTACTTGGTCGATGTTTTGTTACAATGAATAAGTTTGATGTTATGAGTAGGATAATCAATTGGCAAGTTGCGTTTGGAAAAAGTATCAATTAAAATGTAGTATAAATGTGAAAATAATTCTACGACATTGAGGAATAACTAAAAAATCCACTTACTCATAGTCTCCGTAAGAAAAACTTAAACTTCGATCTTTTCTAGGATTCCTTACGTGTGGCACCGCATGTCTCCTTTCTCTTTTATCTTCGTAGTAAATCTTTTCTTTTTCTAGTTCATCTCCATACGGATCTTCTACAAAATCTAAAAAAAAGGATTGTTTTAATTGACGGATTTTTTGTAAATATTTATCAGGTTTTGTAAAATACAATTTATTATGAATTGTGAAAAATGTTAGGTTATATTATGGTAGTGATAAATGTTATATTTAGCAAGAACACACTAAATTGTGTATCCATTCAATATAAGTTTTTAAAAATGTTGTCATCGTAGGGTGTACTAACTTGCAGAAAGTAGATCAAATCAAATCAAAATTTATTTCTATTAAGGCAATACTTGTTACAAGAGTCTGATTGACTTAAGTTTAATAATAATCCGAAAATCAAAAATATCTTTAATTTTCAAGAACAAAAAAACAATTGACATAAAAACGAAGAACTGAAAGAAATAATTATCGCGATCGTGATACTGAAAATATTAACAATTACAAGAAACTAATTTTATACATGACAAGTAAATAGCTGATTCTCAATTTATCTCACCCCTCCATAATAAAGGATCCAATCTCCAAAACATTAGTAATATACACGCAAAGTGTAGTTGGTACAAGCCTATCTGTACCCGACAAGAGGCAGGCCAGGCCATCGTATTCTTTTAAGGTTTTTACTGTTGCATTTCAGACTGGTTGCAAGACCAGCAATTCAAACATGATGTGCACTAAATATTCATGTTTATTCATATTGCAGACTGTCCACAATATAACGAAATTTATTACGTGATTACTACCGTTGACTGTGAATTTGAAAAATCTACTCGAAGAGGTTCGTAACTAAGCCAACATACACAACAAGCTAGACGGCAACCCTAACATGAGGTATGACTAAAAAATGTGTCCTGCGAATGCCAGTCGAGTGTACAGAATTGCATAAGATAACTCAGAGGCTATTAGGCGGTCGTTTTCGACTAGCTTATTATGTAACTTTGGCAGAATTGCAGCCCGATTTGAATTCACAGATAAGAGAGATAAGTTTTGCTAAGTGAAGGTTATGCCTAGATTTCTGGGAAATTCGATAACCTGAGCACAGCAGTTATATTAAGTTTGAGACGTCTGAGACAAATTTTAAATAAGTAACTATCATCTATTGCACAAAACTTCGAGATCCAACCAAAATCCAGACTAAGAGCAGTGTAGAAGATATGGCTTGCTTCAATCTCAGGTCTGGCTATTGCGTCGGTTGTAGATCGTAGAAGGTGAAAAGACACTTAATAAACTTTACCTACACTCTCTTAAGTGTATTGTAATATCGAAGACCCCTAGACACCAAAACAGCCACGTATTGAACCAACAATAATAGAGTCGTATAGACGCACACTTGGCAGATGATTAACAATGTTTGTACGGACAAACAGAGATATTAGAAAGCCCACAGAAAATTTCAATTTGTTTACTATCATCTAGGACATAAAAATGAAAGAAGAAGAAAATAAGTCAAGGTATGTTATACTGATTTAAAAAAGTAAAATGAAGCATGATTTTAGTTTTTTGTTGTCGATATTTACAGTGAGGATGTTTGCAGAAAAATATTCCTCAAGTATTCTTAACTTGTAATTTAAATCAGCAGGGAAGTCTGATAACATAACAAGGTCTATATAGTATACTAACACCCTTAGCACCTCTAATGCGGAAGAAAACCTCCATTTCTACAATGAAGAGAAAAAAAAGGGACTGACGACGACTTCACTGCTCATTTTAAATGGTCTCGTAAATGTATATTGGACTCCCAATATTTACAACGGCGTTGTTATCCAAGGTTATCATAAAGCAAGGCTTATATTTTAAATTATTACGTATTTTTAACAAATTAAGTTAACAACAACCCACTAAGCATGGTAACTTACAAATGCTTACCGCAACGTTAAATAATCTACCATTAAGCAAGTTAAGTTTGCAACATTTCTAAATGTTTGCAGGCAAAAAACCAATGCAAGCTTACAAATGAAACTTTAACGTAACTTTCAAATATAATATCTCGTTTCCCGGCTTGTTGTTTTTTCCATTTGTAAGCTCACGTAAAGTTACAATTGTAATGTTTCTGAAAGCTTGTTTTAATTTGTAAACAACATTTACTTGAACTCCTTCCGTTTTGGTGATCGTGTATGTTCGATCGTATGCCATCATCGTCCAATAGCAATATAGCAACACCGACGCCAACAGCGAACTGATTCTGACAAAGCGCCCGGCATTAATTAATGGCGGTTTGTTGTTTACATTTTTATAATTGCGTCATCATAAGTTGTTATTTGATCTATGTCTATTTCTTTTCCTGGAAGTTTTAAAGATTGAACAATCTTATTGTAGCCTGAATTGTTTGAATTTTGGGTAATTAAGTAATTCGTTGTCTGGAGTGTAGATAATTAAACATGGAGTATATCGACAAACATTTCAGGTAAGAATCCCTAAAACAGCAATAAAATTAGTCACTTTTCTGTTGCATAACTTTTTTTGGTATGTGGCTATTGGTGAATTATTCTAAAATGGCTGCATTTATATTTTTGTTTCTTTTTATGAAATATACTCTACGAAAAGAAAACCTAATTGCTAAATACGAATTTTGTTATGTCCTTAGAAACAGCCTGGAGATGCCTGACCTGGTCAGACCAATGCATTTTAAAATGTTAAATATGATTGACCTATGGAAGCATGTGGCTTATCCATAGCAATCGACATCATAAGAACAGTGGAACAGTACAGTACCCATCAAGCTGCCAGGTATGCTTATTTTGCACTTGTCGCAGTATCCTATGCTATGGAACATTCATATGGGTTAACTCGTCAGCAGCGGAACATGTGTTTATCATGCGAATGAGCAATAAGGACTGCAACAAGAAAGCTGCCCAAATGTGTTCGAGGCCAATGGGATACATCGGTACCCTTCCAGCTATACCCTTCTTCAGTACATGTATTCAAAATATCCAGTGAATGATGAAGCGCGCAACATCAATACCAGGTGCAGGCATGAATTAAAAATACAGTTGCACAAAAAGGAGAAAACAAAGCAGATGTTTGATTACTTGGAAATCAGTTTCCTCAATTTTCTACCTAATGTTATTAAGATGCTCCCACTAACAAGATTACAGTAGGCACTAGTGGATGTTATAAAACAAAAATCAAGGTGAAGGAATTTATTGGTGCTCTAAACTAATGTGTATAGTGTTACAGAGTACTTGTATTCATTCTTCGTAGTGTCTGTGTGTGTGAGTGCGTTAGGCAGAAGCTTTAAGAAGCAAGTTCCACTAGCCACAGACTTTATATATATATATATATATATATATATATATATATATATATATATATATATATATATATATATATATATATATATATATATATATATATATATACGTAATTCATTGTAGTCATAATTTTGCTTTATTTTTACTCAATGTTTCTGAATGTACAGACATTGACGGTACTATACTTACTCGATAGGGATAGTTAAGACATGCGTGAACACTTTCAGAGACTGTCGCCATATTTAAGCTATTTTCGCAGTGAAGTTGTATCCATTTCCCTGCGCTTGATTTATCCATTGCATATCTTACGTTTGCTTAATTAAACTTTCTCTAAAATCGAAATGAACGCACCATTTTAGATATTTCTTTTTCACAATAGTATTTGATATGTTGACTTTATTTTATGTAACATATGTTACCACATATTTTAGAAGCTAAAAAAATTCTCGCCTCGCAAAACAAGTAATGCTGCAGAAGACTTCGTTTTTGTTATTGGTGTTTCACACGTTTTTCTAGACGACTAAGAGTTATTTAGTAAAACAATATCAAAAACAATTAATAGGTATTCATACAGAAAAAAAAAACGATTTTCGAAATCGTTCAATTAATAACGATATCACGAGTTCAAGTTATCTATTTTGTCGCTGAGTTTTGACTAGAAGTGCATTTTAGGCTAAACATGGACACGCTCGCTATATGTCTTAACTATCTCTATCGAGTAACTATAGTCGGTACTTATAAAGACAGTGACTTACCATGTACATTTGATGGTCAATAAAGTGTATATACCTATCTATCAGCAGAAATGAAATGTGTTGTCTTTAATTTTTTTATGTAATAAAGATTTATTCTAATTAACATTGTCTTAAGTCATTTTTTATAGTTTTACAAGAATTATATATTATTTATAAATACACCTATACCTATATTCAGTATCAGTTTGTAACTTGAAATAAATTCAGTTAATCAAATACAGTTTCCTTTTTTCAAAAATGCTTGGACACATTGGTTAGTAATTCAAGTTGCAGTCTTTTAAAAAATATATACAGTATGTACCATATTTGAAAAATGACTTCATCGATAATTTCTTTAAATCAACCCTACGTTTTTGTTGACTATTTTTAAAGTTCTTATATGTGAAGTTGTAGAAAACCAGCAGATTTAAAATTTTTATTCATTGATAACTACACATTTTTTTTCGTGCTTTCAAATCAAGATTTATAATAAAAATTTGAAATTTGGTGGTTTTGTATCACTTGATATGTACTTTAAAAATAGTCAACAAAAAGCTAAGGTTGTCATTTACAAAAAGTATCAATGACATTTGACACAAATTGTATAATACATTTTTGAAAAGATTGTAACAGAATATTATCTGACTCCGAGCATTTTTGAAAAAAAAAGCTGAAGTAGATTAATTTGAATTATCCCAAGTTACAAACTTGCACTGTATATATAATATATACAATTGCAGATAAGTTGCAAGTGTAAGTTTAAATTTTACAACTTTGCTAGGTCCTTTTACAATTAAAGCTTGCTGTAAGGCAACATGTGTAAGTATTAAGTTTGTAACAGCTCACTACAGTAAACTTGCACTAAAGTTACAAAAGAAACACTTACATATGTAATGTCACTGGGGGGAAGATTTGCCAGTTGCAACAAACTTGCAGGAGGCTTTCTGCAAGTAATCTATCAAACTTACACTTGCTTTGGAAAATATTCTGCAATGTTAATGCAATATTACCTTGCTCAGTGGGAAGCCACGGTTAAACTGCGCTAATGGCTTGCTGCCCTTGCCAAAACAGATAACAGACAGAAAAGTTCACAACAGGATGTGAGAGAAATTCGATTGATTAAATAATGGGATTTATTATGTCCAACAGTGGTTAACGCAAATGTTTGATCTGTCGTCTATTTTGCTGCTCTACAATCACCAACCGTTCCTCCAAATTTTACACAGCATTATTCAAAATTTCTGTTTGAATTGCAGCAATTTGCTCCCTAATATAGCATTTTAATTCTTCCAAGGTTGTTGGTCGTGTTTTAAACACCGGTTTTTTAATAACCCCACAACCAGTAATTCGCTGGGTTAAGATCAGGGAATCGCGGAGGCCATGAAGTTTCAAAATGTCTGTTTCTAACACGATATTCAAAAACGGCAGTTAGCAACTCTTTAACTGGTTGGTATATTATGCGGTGTGCTCCATCCAGCATTAAAATCACGTTTTCAATTCCTTCGTGCTTATTTTGTATCCGTGGAATGGCATAATCTCGTAACATTTGCAGGCATCGTTCACCAGTAACAGTTACAGAAATTGCCTCTCCTCAAAAAGTACAATGATAAAATTAGCTGTCATGAAAGACGTTCCTGGACGATTTCATGTGGATTATCTGTTGACCATATTCGACAGTTTTGAGTATTGACTCCACCATTTAGAGAGAAATTGGCCTCATATGTCCATAAAATACGGGATAACTATTCGGATTCAATTTCTATCTGAGCCAATATTCTTAAAAAAATCACACCTGATAAGAAAATCCGCATCCATTAATTGAAACAGCAGTTTTAGTACATAGAGACGCATTTTTAGGAGTTCTCGTAAAATTGTATGTCGTATGGCATTTGCAATTGTTTTGATATCGAATTCGCACTATTGATTGGTAGCGGATTAGTGTTGGCTTTGTTTTGATTTTCCAGAAGAATTTTTGCAATTTGGACATCGCTAATCCTTGACCTTTCTGATCTCGGTGGGCCAGTTGCAGACCCTGTTCTACAAATAAGTAATTTTACTGATCAAATTACGGTACGCTTGCTTTCATTTGACAGGGTCCTGTCCTCAAACACATTTTCGTACGAAATCTTCGTAATTTCAGTGTAATTTCTACCACAATCGTAATAACATTGTACTAAACCAATTCCTCCAAATGAGGTTGGGGTAGGTAGAACATTTTTTTACTTACATTTTTTACTGATATTTAAAAATCTACGTTGACCCCTGTCTGCATTTCTCTTAAAAATGACTAATAACAGAGAAAATGAATTTATTCGTAACTTTTTAAACGCACTGTATATCATAACATATAGCAATAATAGTAATTGTAATAGTATATTTTGCATGTAATTTTCTAACGTGTACAAAAAGCTTTGGCTTGTGCTTGCAGTTCCACAATTTAGAATATACACATATCCGAACAAATATCAAAAATTCTTGTATCTGCAATTTTCAACTTCAGCTTCCTTGAACGACGTTTGTTTATCTCACTAATATTTTTGCACAATTTAAACTTCAATCTACACTCAGCATGAAAATCTGTTTTGTCAAATGTTCAATTAATTACTATTAGAATCCATAATTCAATTCATCACAAGATATCTTGAAATTTTAGTTTCCCTTTGTTGCAGCGTTTCACTGAAATTAACATCTGTTTATTTTCAGTGAGTAAAATACGTGAACTAATCAAGCATATATCGCCCTCCATTCTTTATCGTTGAGTCCCCACGAAATTGCAGTTCTTCTGAAAAAGTCAGGTGGTTTGGAAGTGAAAAAATCGCCAAACCACATTTAAAGAGCTTCATCGCCATTAATTTTTTTTTGAAGAAGGTTGTTCGATAGAAACGAAAACATTAAAATCTGATAGAACAAGATCAGCAGTATAAGGTGAATGTGGACTGACCTCACAACCGAGCTACTGAATAGTCACTTTTGTGATTTTAACAGTATGAAGACAGACGCGCTCATGCTGCAGAAAGACTTATGGTGTCTTATCGTTATTTATTAATTGATTTAGGCCCCCGGAATATCGAGATTTTTGGTATTAGGCCGCAGCAGGTTGTGGTTTCAATATTCAGAATCAATTCATAGTAGATGATGCCTTATTTGTCTCACCAGGTGCATAACAACAGCTTAAATGGAAGGACTTTTGCTCGAGGAGCTATCTTTCTGTTAGGACTAAGCCATTCGTTTCTACTGGTTGACACAAAAACACAATTGTTTTGTGATCAGTAACAGCCTGGGACACAAGCGATCGATATTGTTGACTAGTCAGTGGAAAGGCACAAAAATGTTAATATTATTCGGATAATCGTTTATGTTAAAATGGTCCTCTTTGAAACGGTGATTTTTATTTTTATATGATTATATATATATATATATATATATATATATATATATATATATATATATATATATATATATATATATATATATATATATAAATCATATAAAAATAAAAATCACCGTTTCATCGTTTCAAAGAGGACCATTTTAACATAAACGATTATCCGAATAATATTAACATTTTTGTGCCTTTATATATATATATATATATATATATATATATATATATATATATATATATATATATATATATATATATATATATATATATATATATATAAGGGGAGGGAGCAGTAATAGGGCATGCAAGAGTTGCCAAGGAGGTGGAAAAGGAAATTCCGATTTCCGCCATCAAGGTACGGGATGCCGAGGACGATATTAGGTTGACGAGGCCATATACCCTCGGGATCCCCAGTAGGGATCAGTGGAGGGCAAATGAGGTTGCATTCCAGCCCGCAAGCCTGGTCTGTTTAACCGACGGATCGCGGCTGGAGGATCAACAATCCTCCGGGGCGGGAATATACATCGAAGGCCTGGGGGTACGCGAGAGTTATGCTCTTGGCGCATATACCACGGCATTCGAAACAGAGGTGTACGCTAGGCTGTCTGTGGCTAATAGACAGGATGTGAGGAGGAGGCCCGAGAAATGTGTGTACATTTGATCGGATAGCCAGGCGGTCCTCCGAGCAGTCTGCGCGGCCAGAATCAGGTCAACACTGGTTCAGGAGTACGCTGACGCCCTCAAAGGTCTAGCCCGGACAAAGGAGGTGCAAGTGGTGTGGGTTCCGGGACACTGTGGCGTAGCGGGGAATGAGGTGACGAATAACCTCGCTAGGCTTGGTTCCCGGCGGCCGTTCTGTGGCCCGGAGCCTGCGATAGGCATATAAGTGAGAAGACAGTCTCTGTCGCCTTAGACAGGTGGACAGAGGAAGCAATGGAGAAGCACTGGGAGTCGGTTGGTGGCTGTAGGCAGGCGAGGGACTTCGTGGAGGGGCCGGACAGAGATAAAGCTGCCTGGCTACTCGGTAGGAGTCGACCTATGCTTCGCCGCATCCTTGGGGTGCTGACAGGCCACTGTGCCCTTAGAAGACACATCACATTGATAGGGGTAGAGAGGGATCCCATTTGCCACGAATGCGACGAGGATGAAGAAACGTCCTACCACTACCTGTGTGAATGCGAGGCTTTTGGGAGTCTTCGAGCAGAATTGTTCGGATCGAGGACTCTGCAGAGGAATCAGGTAAGTACCGTCCAATTGAAGACCGTCACGGCTTTCATTTCGAGGTCTAGGCGGTTTGGCGACGGAACCGAGGAAGAGTAGAGCATGGTTGCTGGGTTGCTGGGGTTGGCAAAAAGGGCCCATTGTGGCCTACTTGCTTGGCGTTGGCCTCTCCACCACTGCTACTACTACTACTATATATATATATATATATATATATATATATATATATATATATATATATATATATATATATATATATATATATATATATATATATATAACCAAAATTTTGATACATAACATTCCTATTTTCTCTGCTTGCTTGAAAACAGGTATTCATATATTTACATATACTACAGAAGTCATCTAGCCATTTTCAATACTTCACACATGCTCGTTCTGTTGACTACATGCTTATCCAACACCATGATTTTTCTGTAAACATAGTACCTCCTTTCTTATTTAAACTGACCATTTACTGGCTTGATTCTGATCATATAAACTGAGCAAAGCTGGTTTATATGAGAAATCTAGTCGTGGTCTTTGATGTGGAAAAGTGCATTCCCTTGCTTATTTAACAATATAAATTAATACCGTTACGCGCTACTGGTCAAAATAAATTGCAAGTATGTACCTAATTTGGAAAATGGCGTACACGTTATGCTAACATTAAACAAACATGCAGGTGTCCCGTAATCAAATTAAAATTTTTGTAAGGCAGTTTTCTGTATAGAATTAGTGAGATTTAAAAACTCGGGACGCAGCAAGTGCGTTATGGTAGTGAATTTTTATTAAATTCTTCAAATTTAAATAACTCAATTTTCTATAAACTTAAGAGAGTTTAATTTTAATACGTAGTAAGATCTTTCCTAAGGCAAGATATACGCAAAATTTCATTAAAATAGGTTTATAATTTTCGGAGAAAAAATTTTTTTTCGAAAGAAAATTTAAAATTTGAATAACTCAATTTTCTCTAAACTTAGAAAGTTGAATTTTAGTACGTAGTAAGATCTCTACTAAGGAAACATATATAGTAAATTTCTTTAAAACAACTTTGTTACTTTCGGAGAAAAAAATTTTTTTCGAAGGAAAACTGAAATTTTTTCCGGAAAACCCCGTCCGATTTTTCTGGATAACGAACTCGTCCAAGCCATTAATAAAAGAAAGGCACTTGCCAAGTTTCATCGAAATCGGTTAATTATTTTTTGAGTTATCAGACGGATACATACATACATACATATATATATATATATATATATATATATATATATATATATATATATATATATATATATATATATATATATATATATATATATATATATATATATAAAAATTAAACCTATTTACAAATGAACTTTAATAAGGTTTTATTATTATGCTGTGACAATATCTCTCTCAAGCAGTGGCAATTTCTCCTAGTGAGCTAGGTGTGCGCCGCACACCCTTAAATATAATCAAAATGTGTACAGTTATATATGTTTTATTTCTTTTTCCCTTAGTCTTAATAGACTACATATTTTATGACAATCGATTTAATTTACTTATTTGATTTCATAAATAGTCGGTTAATAGTGACTTGGAATGAAGTAGATACCACGTCTTCTAACATATTCAGAGAATATGAGTAGATCAATAGCAACTGGGAATGAATTCGGTCAGTCCCCAACCCACGTGTTTAAAATAGTGAGGAAAATACCATTGATTTTAACACTGCAGTGAGCTATAAAAATTTGTTTAACTCGGTTTTCTATAATCTTAGAAAGTTTAATTTTGGTAGGTAGTAAGGTAGTTCCTAGGACAAGATATCCACCAAATTTCATTAAATAACTTTGTAATTTTTGGAGAAAAAAATTGTTTCAAAAGAAAATTTAAAATTTGAATAACTCAATTTTCTATAAACTGAGAAAGTTGAATTTTGGTACTTAGTAAGTCCTCTCCCAATGCAACATATATAGTAAATTTCATTAAAACAGCTTTGTTATCTTCGGAGAAAAAATTTTTTTTTAAAGAAAACTAAGTTTTCCCGGAAAAACCCGTCCGATTTTACATAAAACATAAAAATTGAAACTGACCTCGGATATGGGTTCTAGGGGTCCTAATTCGCGCTCATTTGAAATTTTTTTTGCAAAGTCTCACCATCGATACCTCTCTATTATTGAATTTTTTTAAATAAAAATTCACTAAAAATAGTTAAAAAATGCTAAGTTAACTCAGTGACCTCACCCTTCGTTTATTATTATAGTCGCATTAACCGCCAACACTTCTGATCGAGAATCTCACGCTTTGTGTGCTGTCGCACTACCAATGTACGCACGATATAACAATATGCTTTTACGGTATTTTTTTATAATATTATACTATTTTTACATTTTTACTTTGTCAATATTATTATCACATCGATGTCGCGCTGTCGTCACAAGCATGACTCCCTGATTCCAGCAAAGTTTTTTATTCCATTGCGGCTTCCGTACTTCATCAATTTGGCCAGGTTTTCCATATGTTCTGATATTGCTCTACCTTTTCGTTTCTTTTTATTATGTGTCCTTCAAATAATGTTAGGAAGTTACTATGCCCTATAATATATTACAAAATTTGCCTTCTTCTGATTTCTTTCAATAAGCATCTTTCTTCCCTCACTGTTTCCACATACTTTCATTTATCTTTCGATTGGTGTATGTACCTAACCTATCTTTGTATTTGTTTCCGTGACCTCATTTCAAAAGCTTCTAATCTCTTTATATCCTGCTTATTGAACCTCTAGCTTTCCGCTTCGTAAATATTATCACACTCCGCACGTATGAGGTGATGAACCTTCATCAGATCAAACTTAAAATGTTTATTAGTAAGAAGAGTATTTTGTCTTTTGAATGTTTGGATTGCCATCGCGATCGTTCTCAGTTTTTGATATATTTACCACCATCTGTTATAATATTTTCAAGGTACGTGAACATTTTCACTTGTTTAAAATGTCGGCGGTTTAGCTTTTTATCCATTTTCACAGTCCTATCATTACTCATCTTCGTTGCTTTTGTTTTCATCGTATTCATCTTCAGTTTTTTAGTGAATTTTCATTAAGAAAATTATAATTTACTAATAGACAGGTAACGATGGTGAGACTTTCAGAATTTTTTTGAAATAAGTGCGAATTAGGGCCCCAAGAGCCTCTATCCAGGGCCCGTTTGAATTTTTATATGTTTATATATATATATATATATATATATATATATATATATATATATATATATATATATATATATATATATACATATATATATATATATATATATATATATATATATATATATATATATATATATATATATATATATAGATATGCATATATATATATATATATATATATATATATATATATATATATATATATGTATATGTGTGTGTGTGCGTGTGTGCGTGTAACCGAGCGATAACTCAAAAATTACTCAACTGATTTGAACGAAACTTGGCCCATGCCTTCATTTCGTTACAATAGCAGACGACTTCGTCAATCAGCTATAACAGATGAATTTTTCCACAAAAAATATATAAACATATTTTTGAATACGGTATCTTTTTTAAAGTATTAAAGTAACTGGAATGAGACTTTACATGTAGCTAGAAAGGAAGTGAATAAACCTCTGTTCTGAATTTTAGGTAATTTGGTTTACAAATTTTTGAGTTTTTCCCAAATTAAAAATAAAATCGAAAAGACACGAATCGAAACAACTTAAGTGGTTAAAGTATGATGCTAGACAAAGACAGAGTAATTACCTGCTACGCGTAGATTGATACATACACCACAGGCATACATCATAATGCAACGATAACGCTCACACCCGAATTGTGGCGATCCCATCCTAATGACCGCCTTCGGGTATATTCGGATGCGTGGGTGAGAGGGGCAAATAAAGAAGGAATACCTAAAGTAAAAACCAGATGGGATAGTGTGTTTTGTTTATTTATGATGCTTTGGCAGTTCAGTTTTGAGGTTAAGTAAATCATTGGATATTGCTTTTAAAATTGAAAACTCACTTGTCAGTTCTCCGGATTGATAACATTCTGCAATGAATTCAAAAAGTTCTTCTTTAATTTTTCAAGTTCCGCTATTAATTTGTTCACCCCGTGAAGTTTTTCTTGTTTAAGCGCGTAAAGGTTTTCTTAAATTCTTCTCTTAAAAAGGGCGGGCCAGTTTTGTCTGATTCCATGTTTCCTATAAACTCTTCGTCCTAATGTATTTCCTCTCCGCAATACAACTTTTCTAGATACGTTTCTAGATATATTGAAGCCTTCTTACACGCTGGACGGCCTCAAATATTTTGTTTTGGACGTAATGTCGCGGCATGCTTTAGGTAATATTGCATAAAATCCTAATGATATAAAAACGAATTACACCAAGATGTGGTATTAGCCAGGAGAGTAGTTCTTTTCGCTTGCTCGTTTCTCCACACATCTTTTTTCTTACTGTACTGTTCGTACCTGGAAGCTGCTGCTGAAGCCTAGAACCGTCACAAAATCAGACATGGCGCTTCGAGTTATTTTCCATGCATTAACTGGGTGTCCCAGTTCTCCTATACCAACTGGATATCTCGGCTGGTGTGATGGTTGTAGATTTGAAATTTTGGCTATCGCATATATGCCTAGAGATGGTGGAACTTGCGGTTTAACCGGAAATTCCACCATTTTGCTTTCCAGTTGTATTTTAAGATCTCTGAGCACATATGCGATAGCAAAAATTTCAAATCTACAACCATCAAGCCAGCGGAGATATCCGGTTGGAACAGGAGAACTAGAACACCTAGTATATGCATGGATAATAACGCAAAGCACCATCTCTGGTTTTGTGACGCTTCTAGGTTTCAACAGCAGCTTCGACGTATGAACAGTACATTATAAGGAAGATGTAAGGAGAAACTAGCAAGCGAAAAGAACTACTCCCCTGGCTAATACCACGACGGGCATTGAATCACATCGATCGCTAGACACTATCAGTTCAGTGCTGCAGACACATGCGGTATAACTGGGACAACCAGTATATATATATATATATATATATATATATATATATATATATATATATATATATATATATATATATATATATATATATATATATATATATATATATATATATATATATATATATATATATATATATATATATATATATATATATATAAATGTAAATAAACATAAAGGTTATGAATTCTTCGCGATCATTTGAAAAAATGCCTTCTACCAAAATTCGTGAAAATATATAAGTTTAGTCTCTTTCAGGAAGTGGTAGTAATAGTTTTAAGAAAATTTAGTAGAAAAAAATCACTATAACGACGCAACCACATAAAATTTTTTCCAAAAATCCTCTAATCGAGTGTGGATTAAAGCCCGTGGAACTCATAATTGGAATTCCTTGTAATTTATATACATGTTTGCCTCAGTGTGCGCATGTGGGTATGTATGGATCCGTGCGCTTGTGCGTTCGCGTCTGATTGTGCCTGCGTGGGCATGTGTGTACATGTGCGTATGAACATATATCAGTATGTGTTCGTGTAGGCGCACGTTTTTGCAAGCGCGGGTGTTTGCTTGTGCACTTTTACGTGCGCGTATCTGCCTGCGCGTGTTTGTCTGCATGTGCGCATGTTTGCATACGTGTGTGCTTATGTGTGTAGGTATCGGAGCGATAACTGAAAAAATAATGAACTGATTTTGAATTTAGTTTTTGACTAATTTGCTGGTTACTGAGATACCTCGTAAAAGTGCTGCATAGGAAAACACTGTACAATTATCAACTAAATAATATTTCGCCAGTTACTTTGCATAACTTGAATATAATCCTTAGATAAAACATACAAAACTCATGTAACGAATAAACTAGAACGGAATAATAAATTATTTAAGCAATATTGTTAATTGTATAGCGTTAAATTTAGCACCTCTTTTTAATGAATTACGCAATAAGTGAAACGATTGAACCAACACATTAAATACACAAAATAGATCAAGTAGCGCGATTTAGTGACGTTACAAAATATAAAAGGAAGCGCTCTCGATTTCGAAATAAATCAGCCAAGTAGTTTCCTACTTTGTTAAAAAAACAACAGATTAACAAACCACACAACAATACGACCAAAGTTCCATAATAGCCTCGAAATATCTGCTTCCTTCTGAATAAGTGGTGTGTTTAGCGTCTGAAATGAAAAAATCGGACGAGGCAAGTAGGTTATGGTAACAAATTTTCATAAAAATATTTTTCGATATATATATATATATATATATATATATATATATATATATATATATATATATATATATATATATATATATATATATATATATATATGTTTCCAGTTTAGTGTTAGCGTACTTTTATTGCGAATATTCGCTAATAGGGAGAGAGGTATCGATGGTGAGAGTTTGCAAAGATATCTTCAAGTCAGCGGGAATTAGTGCCCCTAGAATCAAAAGCCAAAGTTTGTTTGATGTAACCTCTAGAATGGGACTAGAAGGTCGCGGGTACGAGTCCTGTATTCAGACAGTCTGCTTTTTCACTCGAATGTGGAAAGGCCGACGTCTGATAAGTGGTGTCCTTTGTCTATATGTGTATGTAAGCTACCCCCGCAGAAGTCTAGGACTTCTGGTTGCGGAGTTTGTCTACTGTGGTGTTATTATATATATACATTATACAGGTGTACATTTTAAGAGGTTGCGCCAGGGTTTTCCCGAGAACTGACTGGAATTTGGAACAACCCTAAAATACATCGATTTTGTTTCCATGGGGGACACTTTTTTGAACCCTAACAAAATATATAAATCGGATGCGATAGCTTCCATAACTACAGAGCGAAAAACGTCTAGAAAGAAATTAAAACAAAGCCGCACGGTGTCTACTGAAACATTTAATCCAGGGACCAAAGGCGCCTACAAAGAATTAAAGCAAGGACCGCACATTGTCCAATGACACATTTAATGAGTGTTCATTGGAACCTGTAATGAGCACTGACAAGTACAATTTGGGGAACCCAATTCATTACGATATAGTTTTCAGACCTGACAATTGTTTCGCTAACAAATTGTCATCAGAGGGATGGATAAACTAAGCGAATAAAAACTAGAACTCCTATTTATATGTTACTTGACAAGCAGCTGCGTCCTCTACGAAGGTATACAGACAAACTCTCACTGTTGTTTAGTCGAAAATCCCTGTTGTTAAAATTCCATTACCTGATTTTGTTTCGTTCTTAAATGTTTCATCTAAAAAAGAGGAAGGTTATTAAGGATTCAAACAACGAACTACACAGAACCGACCTGTTATATTCATCGAAAACATTTTGTTCAAATTAATAACGATATATATATATATATATATATATATATATATATATATATATATATATATATATATATATATATATATATATATATTCGTAAGCGTCCAACTGTCACAATTACCTAACACTTTTGATTAACTTGAGATTTTCTTTATCTACTTGACTATTATCACAAACATGCTGAGCAATGTTTCTGATTTATCAATTATTCCATATCTCAGTTGCTCTAAATGTTCTATAAATCTGGTTTCTTGGTCTCAATAGATCTTTTAGTTTATCCAACATATTTCAGTTTAAAATCCTTACAACCCGTTTTATGTATTCCCGACATATCTTTATCCTTTGGGTTACGTAACAGAAAACATTTTGAAAACATTGTTTACACACCATAACCAGATAAAAAACTATGCATAACCAGATGACGTAATGAAAAGAGTAAAAACTACGAAAGAAAATGTATACAAACGTTTTTTGGTAAAACAACAAAGGTTATGATGTCCCAGAAAACAGTGCAATGCTTTTTGTTTACTTGCACACAAAACAGCATATATTACTGTTTCCAAACATTAGTGTGCTTTAAACTATTGCTAAGCATGATATACATACATCATGTTGGTTGTAAATGCTCGAGAAAATAATACGGCTCCTTGAATTGACAATTTTACAGCACATGATGTGAAAATTAATTTGGAATTCATTTAACTGACCCGGGGTTCTAGTTTGTACTCATTGTAGAAAAAATTTAAAATCAAAAGTCAGGATCTCCCCATTAGTTAATTTTTTCTACAAAAATTCACAAAAAGCATTTAATGCAGTTGACCATGGCATATTGCTTGATAAACTCCATAGTATGGGAATACGATAAATTGCATATAATCTTGTTTCCACTGTTGTAAATGGCAAAATAAGCGTACCAGATACTTTGAAAACTGGTGTTCCTCAAGGATCTGTACTCGGAGCAGTGATGTATTTATTATATGTACAAATATTATCACTGGCTAAACTGAAAGCCAAATATGTAATCTTCGCGAATGATACTGTATTCCCTATTCTCATCATTATGAATATTCATTAGAAATGACGTTAAACGGCGATATGCAGACGTACGCTTGTTGGTTGTTAAGCAACAATTTAAGGTTAAACATTAATAAAACTGTATATATAATAATTGCATAAAAGGACAAATGTACAAAAGACATAAATATTAAAATAAACAATCAGGTAATAAAACCTGGAAAAAGCTATAAATCATGTGGAATTATAATTGGTAACCAGTTCAACTATAAAGAACATCTGATTAACACAAGAAAAAATATCTAGTTACACGGGTGCTTTTAGAAGGTGTGACTATTACTTGTCAGAAAAATTGCAAATACATATGTATTATGCCTTAATAGAGCCACACCTAAGATATATGATGGTCGTTTGGACAGCTTCACCAAAAACAGAACTACAGCGACTACAAGGAACACAAAATCGAATATTAAAGATTATATATGGTCTAAGCTGGTACTGTCCAACACAGCAGTTGTATAAGAGGCTGAACACTTCACAAATTAACAAGCTCGTAAAAATGAAGGAGCTAAACAGTGTAATAACCAGAGGTACCAAGAGGTATAAGATCATATAAGAGTATTCCTGAAGAACTACAACAACCAGAAAAATTTGCAACATCTATTAAAGGACATTTGCCTAGTGGCCATAGTTAAAAAAAAGTGTGGACGCAGCTAGTGCGTTATGGTAGTGAATTTTCATAGAAATTATCTGGAATCAAACATTTTTTTATTAAATGCTTATAACTTTCTTTTCTTGTAACATAGAGATCTAAATTTTGGCATATAGTTAATTTTTTATATCATAATATCTGTGTGTAAAATACTGGTCCAGACTATTTAGTGTTATTATATTGTTGTATTCTCACAAACCTCAGGAAAATTTCATATATCATTAATTGTAGAACTAGAACGTGTTACCAGTAGGTACAAGGTACTGATTTGAGTTGATAAATAAAGTCTATAAAAAAAAAGAAAAAAAAGTGAAATCGTCAATATTGAAAGGTTAAGCTAATTAGATCGAAAAAAATTTGCAGATGTTACAATCTAACGTAACTGTTTTGACAATTATGTAATTCTTCAATCACCTGCGGTAATGCATCTAAATAAGCATTTCTTAATAATTAATTTGTTATTTGTTCAATGTCACTTGTTTTATATTAAAGACTAGAAAAGTTTCATATTGTTTTCGTATTTGGGAATCATTAAGGAAACTGTGATTCACAAAACTGCGTGAAACCTACACAAAGATAACTAATTATGATTGTGGATTTGCGACATGGGTAAAAAAATTAAGCAATTCCATTGTTTGTTTTAAAGTTAGTATTTATTATACTACGTAATGTGGTACGTGCAAGAGACTTGAGTAGATACAATCAGGGACGATGGTCATTATGTATTTGTCTGCGATTAACAATTTTTTTCGTGAATTTGTTGATATTTTAATTATTTCGTGAGTTATCGTAATCTTAGCAATGTTTGTTAAAATCAGATACGTAAATAATACGTTAAATAAGCAGTTACGTTTTGCTTACTATCAGACTTTAATTATGTTATGTGTATGTAGGCTCTATAAGTAATAATATGAAGCGATGTTGCAAACATCTGGACGCAGCAAGTGCGTTGTGGTAGTGAAGTTTCATAGAAATGATGTGACGTAATCCCATGTACCAAATTGGTTACCATAGCTTTGTTATCTTCTAAGATAAAACATTTTTTCGAAAGAAAACCCAACATTTTCCCGGAAAACCTGGTTAGATGTTCCTGGCTAATGAACTTTTGCAGGACCCTTACAGAAAGAAGGTATCTGCCAAATTTTATCAAAATCGGCCCATTATTTTAAACTGACCACGGATATGGGCTTAGGTGCCCTAGTTCGCGGTTATTTGAAGAAATATTTTCAAAATTCAAAAGTCGTAATCTCCCCATTAGTGAATGTTTTCTACGAAAATTTACTAAAAACGAGGATATACTTGAATAAATTAAAACAGTTCAGGCAAAGCAAGGGCGTTATGCTAGCGTATATAATTAAAAATGTTTAAATTCTCATAATTTAATTTTCATTCACCTGGAAACTTTGGTGCATAATAAGTCCCTACAGGATGGTCCAAAACACAGCGTAGCAGTACATTCCTGATAAAAACTTACCTCAATTCAAAAGTTAAGATTAAAAAAGACACAAAATGTTAAAATGAGAAAATGGATTGAGATTTTCCTTGATATCTAAAAAAGTATTGGACCTATTGTTTTGAAAATTGCTACTGATGAATTTTTCATATTGAAAAAAAATCATTAATTCCCAATTTGGCTCTAATGGATAGATTTCGCTACATGCGGTGCCCTTCAAATTGTAAAAATACTTACACTTTTTTATTAATCTCGCTAGAAAACTTTTGATAAAAAAATGTAGTTTATAATATTTTTTTGATAAACACCTGTACCTGTTAAATCACGCTGAAATCAACAGGTTTAGAAATATTTGCGATTTTAAAAGTAGGTAGCTACAAAACATTCATCGTAATAGTTTTCAGATCATATTTTATTCACTTTAGGCGTCTGTCATAAACAATTACTGCTCCTTCCAAAATCACGTCTTGGTGTCGTTAGTCTTTCTTTTGAGAAGCTTCTGTGCAAGACTGCTTAAAGTATGCCGAGACATAATTGTTTATCCAATGAAGAAATTTGCTTCTGTGCGCTAGCATACTTTAGTGGACATAAGGTGCTAGAATATATGCAGAAACACATTGAAACAGAAGACAGTCAAATCAAAAATTAAAAAAATTTATTAAATATTAGGTGAGACTAGTTCATTTAATCCAAAACGAGATTTTAGGCCGTCCAAAAAGTATAGCTTCCGTACAAGAGATTTAGTTCACGCAATAGATATTTCAGAAATTAGTGAAAAAAGAATAAGTTCAGCTGCTTATGTAAGTAGATTGTAGTGATGGGTCGTTATTTAACTGTCTGTTATTTTTAAACGGTTGTCGAGCCGCAACGGTAACCACCAGTTATGGATATATAAAAATAACAGGTACAAAATAACGCTTTTTACACTAAATTAGAATTCGGACTCGTATCTGTTTCAGTTCCACTGCAGCTAGGTTCGATGAATAAACATCGGTTTTCATCAGCAACTGTTAAATTTAACTATTTAACGGGATGAATGGACATGCGACTGGGGATGATAAATATGTATGGGTATGCTATGCAGTATAGAGCGGACTTTACTTCATAACATATTACTTAACAGGTAACACGTTATTTATACTAGTGTGCTCGCTCTCGCTCACAGCTTTGGGAATGTAGGATACTATCGATCGACTATCCAGTTCAAAATAACAGATAAAAAACTGAAGCTGTTATTTTCAACGGTTATTATGAAATAACGTAAACGGCTTCAACCGTTAGTAGAAAATAACGGTTTTGTCCATCACTAGTAGATTGTCAGCTCTGGGGATATTTCATGGTGGAGGTTTTTATCCATATCATTTCATACCCGTACAGAATTTATTGCCAACTGATCTAGCATAACAAAATTTTTGAAATTCCTTTAGAAACAAACAGAATGCAGATCCAGTGACTACAATGTTATTTATAGATGAAGCTACAGTTTCCCGCCGGAGTGTTTCAACTTCAGACACGTGGAAGAATGAAAATTCTTTTCATGTAGCAGTAGAACGCAATTTCCAGCACGAATTCAAGATTCATGTTTGCTGTGGAATAACCGGAAATTATATCTCAGGTGCATATGAATTACCACCAAATCTGAATGGAAATTTCTACCTAAAGTTCTTTTTAAAAACCTTTAAATTTAAAGCGGACTATGTATTTTATGCAACACGGTGCACCGGCACACTGCATTCTGATCTATTTACTGTATCTCACTGTTCAAGTGCGGACGCAGCAAGTGCGTTATGGAAGTGAATTTTCATAAAAATGTTTTTAATAGCAAATGCGAGCCGGAATCAATCTGATTACCGGTATAAAGGCATAAACGAATTTGTGCTACGAAAATGAACTAAAACTTATAGACCGTTAAACCATAAACTTACTAAACATACAGCGAAAGCATCAACTTAACTGAACCGATAGCCAAACCATCAGAAAAAGGGTCTATTTGAAATGAATTTTCTGTAAACATTTTAGTAAAATGAAGGGCAATGACGGTTGAAGCTGAAACGTAAGGGTTCGCAGAACACTTTTCTTGCAACCTAAACATTTTCAATTTTGACGTTTCAAATCGCGATTTTGACGTTTCAAATCGCGATTTTGACGTTTTGAGGAAAACTCCAATTTAATCTCTTGGCCAACTAGTAGCCCAGATTTTAACTCACTAGACTTTTTTGTTTGGGGTTACAATAAGTCAGGTGTCTACAATGACACACTAAAAATCCGCGAATAATTATGGCAAAAAACTAAATAAACTGTCAAGCATCTTATAAATAGGTATAAATTTGTGGCTGTAAATTATGCAATTTTAGTCCAAATATCAATAGTTGTGAACTCCTTTCAGCTAATGTTTTAAATCTCCAAATTGTTTTTTTGTGTACCATTACAATTTCCAAAAACATGGATGATGTTGAGAATCTCTTTCTTATTTCTATCAAAAACCCTATCTATTTTGACGTAACGGTGACAGTATAAATGATTCGTAAGCAAAGAAACAATATTTAAGAAATCACATTATCAAATACTTTTTCCAGGTCCGTAAAAATGTATCTCTATTTTACTTAAGCTTATTTTCTCGTATTGCCTCTCTTGTTCCGCCACATGATTTTGTACTCTAGACTGTCTTGTGCTTGCTACATTTTTCCACGTTTCCCGTTTTAGAAATAGTAATAATTATACTGTTCATGAATCCGGGTCGGTTTCATTTATATATATATATATATATATATATATATATATATATATATATATATATATATATATATATATATATATATATATATATATATATATATATATATATATATATATATATATATATATATATATATATATATATATATATATATATATATATATATATTAGAAATAGTAATAGTTATACTGTTCATGAACCCGGGTCGGTTTCATTTATATATATATATATATATATATATATATATATATATATATATATATATATATATATATATATATATATATATATATATATATATATCACAGAGATAACTCAAAAAATAATGGTTAGATCTTGATTAAATTTGCAGAGTACCTTCCTTTTGCAAGTGGCTTGGATAAGTTCGTTAGCCAGAAAGTCGGCCCAGCAATTTGGTACGCGTGTTTGTAATATAAAGAGTGAACCATGTACCAAAATGTAGGTCTGTAAGTTTAAAGACAAAAAAGTTATAGGCATTAAAAAAACAAAATTGATGTTTTCCTCAAAACGCCAAAGTCGCGATTTAAAACGTCAAAATTCGCAACATCTAGGTAAAGAACATGAAACAAATACGGATTATGTAAAGAAAATGTCGCAAGAAAAGTGTTCTGTAAACCTTTAAGTTTCAGCTTCAACCGTCAGTGTCCTTCATTTTACTAAAATACTTCCAGAAAATTCATTTCAAATAGACCCTTTCTCTGATGCTTTGGCAGTACTTAAGTTTATGGTTTAACGGTCTATAATTTTTATCCAAGTTTCGTAGAAAAATTCGTTAATAAGGAGACCGCGACTTTTGAATTTTTAAAATATTTCTTCAAATGAGTCCAAACTAGGCCGCTTAGTTTCGGTTTTTATGTGTTTACATGTATACAGGGTGACGCAATTCTACGTTAAAGCTCAATATAATTGTTATTATACAAGGAAAAATTGTATACGTTAATTATAGGGTGTCTTGAGCTGCATCTTATAAAATTATTTTGATAATCACAGGATGGCCCAAAAGTCTTTGGTGATACCTACAAGTTTTTTTCAAACACCCTTATATTATTGCATTTTTGCATTTTATCTAAATATGATGCATGTTTGTAAGAAAAAATCAAAACGCAGTAAATGCGTTTTGGTAGTGAATTTTTATTAAATGCTTTAAATTTCAATCGCTCAATTTGCTATTCACCTAAGGTTTGTTAGCTGGGAAACCAGTTTTCCGGAAACATTTTAAGTTTATTTTCTGAAAATTTTTGTACATTTTCGAACGATAAGTTATTTTGATAAAATATGGTACATTCTGTCTACTATATATGTTATACCGGTAACCAAATTGATGCCTGCTTGCATTAAAGATACATATTTGCTATTAAAAACATTTTTATGAAAATTCACTTCCTTAACGCACTTTTTTTAATTTGACGTAACATTCGATTGCCGCAATCAAATAGAACTCCGTTGAAAGCGATAGCAAGCACGATCCCTTCACTATTGGCCCGTTGTACTGTAAAACATAAGGAAATTCACATAATTTTTATACAGGGTGTTGAGTAAAACATTGAAAATTTTCTAAACCGTTAAGAAGCACCCGCTTGAATTTAAACTAAGAACATGTTGAAAGAAGACTTAAGCTACAAGATGGTGTTTGAATTTTCCGTTTATCCTTTTTATTTACAGGATGATTTTCGAATTTTTGGGTATAACTTTTTAATTCGTCAACCGAGTTTCGTAATCGCAATGCAGGGCCCATATTGAAGCCAAAGTTTCAGACAGGAACGCTCAGTTAACAGAATCGACGCAGAATGAGCGACCAATACACAGCGCGGCATCAAACGTGATCTAAACCCTAATTGTTTTGAAAATGTTGTTGAATCGCAGTTGATTATTAAAGAAACATGAATTGTGGACACTAAAAATTATTTTTCGTCTGTATGGGTCGAAAATTGTCGTTAAAAGGACTCAATTAAAAACGGTTTGTTTCTAATGGAGACTCATTCAAGCCCTTATCTGTAAATGCTCGTGACTAAGCCTAACTAAAACAACTAATGATTGTTGTCGTGCTTTTCGTTGCCTTAGTTAAGATGCGGGGCCAGATCATGTGGGTTTATCTATTTTCTATATATATATATATATATATATATATATATATATATATATATATATATATATATATATATATATATATATATATACACGTTTATTTGCAATTAATTAATTTCTTTTCCGTGATATAACACTTCTAGATAAGCTTTCTAGTGTTAGCAGTGTTCTCGCTTTCGAGTCTATAAGTTTCATCCTTGTCTTTTATTATTTACTTTCTGGTCATAGTTTATATTGTAGCTTTACCTGTTCCTAAGCTTCATCAGGTTATCCCTTCTTAATGTAATTTTTGATATCTTCACTATTTCTTTGTATCCATACTTTGTTTGCTTTTCTACATATTTGTCTTATCATATTTTTAATTTGTTTATATTTACTGTATAGCTCTTCGTTCTTAACGCTTTCCCAGTTTCTAAAGTAGCCAGAGAATATTTGTTTCCAGAAATACGTAATTCGTAATGTGGGCTAGTTATTTTATTTATTATACGCCTCTAGTTCTTAATCTTACTCCACCTGTTACTTTCCTGTAATAAGTTACGTATTTCTGATGTCGTTTATTGTTATCTGGTTACAGTTTCTTCTTGCTCAGCAATTTTTTTTAAACCCGCTGTTTATGTGTGTCAACACGAATATTTCTTAATTAAGATTACACGTTATTGGTGTTTTTTTTTAGAATTTTTTAGTTCCTCTGTATCTTCTGGTTTGTGTGCGTTTTATTTTCTAAAAGTCCGTTGAAAGTAAATATAAATACAGTATTTTTAGATGGTTTGGTCACATAAAACGAATGGATAATAACAAGTAGAAATGAAAAAAAAAACATGCGGATCGTAGAGATGTCTTTGAAGACACAGGAAAAATTGATTCGATGTTGTGAGCGATAAAGAACAGATGCTATGAGTTTGCATAATAGGAAAGCGTCCAAAGATGATGGATAAATGTGGAAAAAGCAAAACCAGTTTGTCATAACGTGCATGGAAAAATGTTGCTAGAAAATAGCACAGGCTGTGTAGTTTGCCGACCCCTTTATAAAAATTGAGCGGTGGGTATTACTTCTACTAGTAGTAGTTAATAATAATAATAATAAAATATAAAGAGCAACTGATCATTGACAGCGTTATAATGGAACATGTTGAAAAAGGTCAAAGAGACGCGCAAGTCTGTTATATAGACTATAAGAAAATCTTCGACTCTGTGCCGCATAGTTGGCTGCTCGCCGTGCTGGAGCTTTATCATATGCATCCGACAATCCGGACAATCCTTGCACCTTAACTTCGACACCCACCGCATACAGACAGAACCCATTCAGATCAAAAGAGGTATATTTCAATAGGATGCGCTCAACCCCTTGTGGTTCTCTTGAAGCCTCAATCTGTTACCCAACGCGTTAAACTACCAAAAATACGGCATATACATAAAGTGTGGCCTCAAAGTCAAATACAGAATCAACCATCTATATATGGATGACATAATACTCTACGCATCGACACCCGCGAAAATGACATGCCTGCTTCGACCATTCGCAAAGATATATGCATGAAATTCGGCATAGGTAAATGCAAGGCTATCCACATTAACAGAAGCAAATGGGCGTACAACGAAAAGATGAGACACCCGGCACAAAATGCTCGAAACTATATAACCAACAAGGATCTATATATACATCAGTGATTAAAAAGCTAAAAAATCCCGCAGATATGAAATACCAGCTAAGAAGCAGTTATAAAAAAGGCAAACTTTCATTTAGAACTCCCACCTTAACTCCAATGATCTATTTCAGGCAATCAACACACTTGCGATCTCTGTTTTGTCATATTCGTTCGTTATAATATACCAACAGAGCGCATCGAACAATTACACAAAGAGATACAACAACGCTGGAAAAATAGTTCACATGAAATTGGTTAGAAGGTACAAGGTCACAGAGGAACTCCATTACCATATTCATATTATAAATACAAAGCATAAAGTGTCATGTGTAATGAAGAGGTTACCTTGTACTGGGACCGCACTATTCACACAGACCACAGGATAACAGCAAACAGACCTGACATCACACTGATCCACAGACTCACAAAACAGACTTTCCTAATCGACATTTCAATCCCAAATGACAACAACATCGGATACAAGTATACAGAGAAGATAACTAAATCCTCTGCCTTGGCGACTGAAATAAAGGAGATCTGGAAACAGAAAAAAGTTGGCATTCCACCACTGATCATGCCTGTGACAGGATTAACACCCAATTTATTCATCAGACAGCTCCCAATCCTCCAGATATTAACCAGCATACAGACACATATATCCAGAAATCCGTAATACTGAGCAAATGTAATACAGTCCGAGAATTCCTTCACAGATAAAAGTAAAGCAACTTGACCTCCGTCGACCACCCAACAAAATACCAGGGAAAACCCAAGAAGCAGTGCAGTAATAATAATAATATATTTTTCTTAATAATTATACAATGTGTCATATCAAATAAGCAAAGCTCGTGCTTTGTACAGAACAGAATTTGAATGAAGGGTATGGTCCAAATAAAACGGCCTAAAATGAGTTGCTTCAGCTGCCAGTGTAGAAATTGGCTTCACGTCGTGATAAATTCTTATTTTATTCTGTCACAAATATTTCTGCAATCACTTTTCAACTCAAATTCATCTCCAAAAATACAAGTTTCCCAAATTCCTGCCAAAATCCAATTGAATGCAAATTTTTCTACTAGCTTAATTTGGCTTCTTGACATGACATAAAATTTAAAACTGGTGAATTTGAAACGCTTATTGACTTTATTGGATTTCTTATGGTACATTATTATCTAATAAGTTTGTTCAATGACACAAAGAGAAGAAAAAAGTAAGAACACTTTACAGATATCTTATTGGCTATAATTGAATAATCATCTACAATAAAATCAACATCGTATCGTTATGGTTTTGATTTCTATTTGAAATCGAAGAGCCCTAAAAAAGAAAACAATTACGATCGTCCTCGTTTTCACCGAGTAATTGAAATTCATAATGCGTTGTGCGCAGCGATGAGTTCACTAACCATATTTTCTTTATATTAAATACACCGACACCATAATAAACGTATAGCCACGTTCTCTAAACAAACGAGTGTTTCGGCACGCATTATTGCAAAAGTTATAAAATATGTATGAATATTGTACGGCTGTTATGTAATAGTGCAATGGAAAGAACTCATTTATTTATTGGATTCAAGTAACAGTTACATTTTTATAACAGTATTTAAGTCGCCCAATTAAGATAATATGTAAATTTTAAATCATTATAATTTTAAATTCAGTGCAACTATGTAACAAAGCAATTAAACAATGCTTCTAGCTGTTAAAAAACGTTCTTAGTAAAAATTTTATGTACAGAATTAAAGTGTTGACGCGTTATACATTTTACAATGTATTTTCCATTAAGTTTAAAAAACTCTGTGCTCTCTACATATTATGAAACGAAGGTTATAAGTAAATTACTCGTGAATAAAAAAATTGTAAGGTAAGAAATGAGCACTTCAAACGTTTTGTTGTTTTTATTTTTCAGTGGTAGAGTTTCGGCGGTTCAGTGGTAAGAACGTGTGCCTCTGAACCTAAGGCTACCGGGTTCGAATCCAGGGTTCTTCTTTCACTTTTTCAGTACATACTGTTACATTGACACCAACCAAGTTTGTGGCATTGTATTTGAGAAAGTTGAATGTCTGCGCGTTCCGCCCTTCGAAGGAGGCGTAAAGCCATCCGTCCCGTGTCCATGAAATGTTGGGCACGTTAAAGATCCCTACACTCCTTACAGAAAGGCAGGGATTTGGCAATAATTTCCAGGATAGTGAAGTGAAACTGCTTCCTGGCGTCGGTGATTGGCTTTAGTAGCGGAAATAGACCGAAGTTAAAGAACCAAAAAAAAAAAAAAAACACACACACAGTTGTCGTAATTAATAGTATGATACGTCATGCCTCGCATAATGCCTAGTGTCTAGTATTTTTATAACGCTTTTATAAGCTCACTTTCTCTGTCCGGGGCAAATCTTGCAGTCAAAATTTAGACTAGTTCTAATTAAGCTAGAGCTTTGAAATTTGGCAGCAGTGTCCAAGAACGGTGACACTGCAATATAGTATATCTAATATTGTCCTAAATCCAATATGACGAACACTCCACGATGTCGGATTACTTTTTCTTCACAACCCCCTTGACATGGGTATCGAATGAAAGCGTTTGACGAGTAAAATACGATAAACTATGTTATGTTATTCTAAACTCAATATGGCGGACGCCGCAAGGTGGCCTATTACCTTTTTCTACAGAACTCATATTGATATGGGTATCAAATGAAAGGGTTTGACGAGGAAATACGATAAACTATGTGATTTCATTTTAAACCCAAAATGGTGGACGTCCTAAGATGGTGAATTATCTTTTTCTTCACTATGTTGATATGGGCATCCAATGAAAGCATTCTACATGTAGAATGCGATTAGCTGTGTGTCGCTATTAAAATTAAAACTTAAATTATAAACTAAACTTTTAAATCCAACGTCAAGGTGTGAACGGCGCTCTAGTGTAGTACTATTTCGCTAGCGTATAACCTCAGGGCACCGAGCGTTCTCTGTTGTAATAAGTGCCTTGTCCCTGTATTTGAGTTCTGCGGGTCTTGAAGGTTTTTTTTATCTCCAATTCTTGTGGGAATAAACATGAATAAATCTAATGAAAGTTTAAAGCAAACAATAAGAAAGAAAAACGAGCAGAAATCGCCACAAAGAAAAAGCGACGTTTAGAAACAGAACGCCAAAAAAGCAACGAGAAAACCAGATGAACAAAGTGAAACTAAAGATTACAGAGCTTCTCCATAATAATTTGTATCTATATGTAACATATTCATTTTAGTGAATTTTCTTAGAAAAAATTCACTAATGAGGAGATCTCGACTTTTGAATTTTGAAAAAATTTCTTCAAATGAGCGCGATGTAGGACCCCTAGAACCCATATCCGGGGTCAGTTTCAATTTTTATATGTTTATATATATATATATATATATATATATATATATATATATATATATATATATATATATATATATATATATATATATATATATATATATATATATATAAAGAATAATAGGCCGATTTTGATAAAATTTGGCATGTACCTTTCTTTTGTAAATGGCTTCGTTAATCATAAAAATCGGACGAGGTTTTCCGAGAAAATTTTGAGTTTTCATTGAAAAAAATTTTTATCTTAAAAAATAAAGAATCTATGATAACCAAATTTGGTAGATAGGTTTACGATATAGAAAGTAAACTATACACGAAAATTTAGATTTCTATGTTACAAGAAAAAAAAGTTATAATAAAATATTTTGTGCCAGATCATTTCTATGAAAATTCACTACCATAACGCACTTGCTGCGTCCAGGCTTTTTTTTGAGCTGGATTCGTACATACATACATACATACATACACACACACAAATATATATATATGTATATATATATATATATATATATATATATATATATATATATATATATATATATATATATATATATAGGTAATATTTTATAAAAAAACTGAAAAGAGTTCAGTTTTAGATATATTTAAAAAATACTTTTAAAAACGAATTTACTGAAAAGAAAATAATACTTTTGTTCTTATACAAGTTTGTTTAAAATTTATATACATTATTAGAACTAAAAGCGTTGAGCGGGAAAAATGGAAAATTTTAAGAAATACAATAATGTATTTTGGTTATGGTAGTTTTACAGGTAGATCCTTGATAAACCCTTGATAATGGCCAATACAGACACATTGTCAATTATTAAGAGATGATACACTAACATTTGAATATTGATCTTTTTACACTTAATCTGTGTCATTAATACATGAATATATAAAATACCAGAGATTAACTAATACCCAACATATAATAAATCTATATATATATATATATATATATATATATATATATATATATATATATATATATATATATATATATATATATATATATATATATATATATATAACATAACATAATATAATGACAATGTTCATATTGTCGTTGAAAAGTGGTGCGTTGGAGTTTTAATTGCTGGCAACGATGTCGGATGGAGGTGTTTGGTCGTTCTGCCACACAGAGACTCACAGCCGCGATGTTTTCTACCGATCTTTTGGGCAGATGACGGATAAGGTTTCTTTTTTCTTGTAATGAAAACGTCCTCTCAAATTTCTTGATCAAATTTTAATAGCAGACCTCGTCGGTCGATTATGCACGCCGAATTGGTCACGTAGCTTCCGAATCGTCACAGTAAAATTTTCTCAATTTTTGCAATGGGTTTTCACTATCAAAAATGTTTTTCCAAGCTGTAGCGCACCATTTTTGTAAACGTTTTAATAAAACAAATACTAAATATGGCTAACTCAACAGTTGACAGACGGAATTGCCGCGCGATTCCTTATTCAAGTTCCTGCCGAGACACCTATTACACACATACGTATTTGTATTTTTCTAACTATAAAATTATGGTTTGTGTCTGTGACATTATTTTAATGATATATCTGTAACTAATCAAGCTCGAGGTGAAAATAGCACACGAGATATAAAATAATAGATTGTAGTTTATAAAACATTGATAATTTTAAAAATCCTTACAAAACACTAAATGGTTGAAGGAGGATGGTGAAGATTTATTTTGCCATTGTTTGAAAGTACTTGAGTCACTTATTTAACATATCATATTTTGTCGCGTTGGTCTTCGAAACATTCAGAAAATAGAAATTCCCCTCCGCTTTGACAGCCCCTAACTCCAAGATAATTACCCTGAGAACTTTAAAACAACAGGCAACAGGATACCCCAACAGCCCCCTGCGGTTGTCGGTGAGGCAATCTCTAACCTTGTAGAAACGTCTGAAATCAGCAAGTGTTTTACAGTAGTTCGGATGTACCCTTCTTTTTGGAAGACACTTTTTTTGTAAAAAGTGGTCTGCTTGACTGGTTAGCGAAATCACTCAAGAGGTAAGTATTAAAGTTTGATCAAAATCGGTTAATTATCCTTTAGGTTATCACTCAGGTATATACAGGTGACCGTTATTAAAGTTCCACCAGGGTTTTCTGGGAACTGCTAAAAATTTCGTAAAAACCTTAAAACACGTCGATTATGCTTACCAGGTTTTTTTCACACCTAAGAGAATTTATAGCATTAAACACCTAGCGGGGAAATGAAAATTTTCGGAATATCAAATACGTACATATAACCAATATAACAAACAACATTAAATACAAATGCCAGATGTGCTAAACCAACAAATATAAATTGAACTACCAGTATAGATAGAACAACTGATAATAACTATAGAAACTATTACAGTCTATGATCTGCCAACTTAGAAACACAGAGAAAGTAATTGTGCACAAAGCTCATACGATACTTTAAACTAACACAAGAGATTAATCTTTGGCACTAATGCAGTGCAACAGAGATTAATGAATTTTGTCAGATGGTGGACATTGAAAATATATTTTAAAATGTTGATAATATACTGACTTTCAAAAAATCCGAATACCCAGTAAGAGGTGATGAATTTTAATGAAATTTATACAGAATGTGGGTTTAACCAAACTTAAAAAATGATGAGTACACTTGGAGAAAACCCAAATCACCAACTACACATATTTCAGAGACCTTACGATCGTTTCGTTGCCCAAGTCAACATCTTCAGAGGAAGAAAAATTCTAAATTCTAAATTCAGAATTTTTCTTCCTCTGAAGATGTTGACTTGGGCAACGAAACGATCTTATTTTCTTGTAATAACCTTGTCATCGCAACCCTTGCTGTATGGGGAAATGCGTTGTCTGGTTGGAAAGGGAGTTGAATTAATTCACGTAGGTATGGCAGTGCAACAGGATGCAGCGTGTTTCACATGTAATTATCTGCATTTAAATTTATGTCAATGAAAACTAGAGGTGACCTGTTACCTTATGTTTTCGCACCCCTTACCATAACCTCTCCCAGTGTAAGAGCCGTTTGCCGTTCTACAGCAAATTCTAAAGCGTTTCCCACGTAAGATTCTTACTCTTTTGAGACTGTCGAGGACCCAAAGACAGTCTCGGGACTCGTCAGAGAACATAACACGATTCCATCACCATCTCAGTTTGATCTGTCGCTACACTACTCAAACCGAACAGCACGATGTCGAGGTGTCAGTGGGAGATATAAAAATGGTCTATACGAACAAAGCCCAAAAGCGCGTATTCTGCGATACGTCGTTGTCATAGAGACTCTTTGTTGTAAAAGTCCCAACCGAGCATTTTCAATCGACTGTGTTGTGGAAACTCGGTCTTGTAAAGCCGCAATTTCTCAAATGACGATCTTCTCGTGCTGAAGTTGCTCGATGTGGTCAGGATTTATAACGACGGTTATACATTCCTTTTTGAGACCACCTGGACTAACACTGTAACAATTTTGACACACTGCGTCCTATGCACCCCCTTTCTAATGCGCGTAAATTATTATAATTGTCTGTAAACAGCGCCTAGATATAATGACTTCATAAATTGAGCACAAATGGCTACGAAATATTGCTTCAAACTGAAGAAAGCTCAAATTTAAATAGAGACATCTTTGATAAATTAAAATTAAAAATGTATACTTGTTAAATCTTTTTTTCCATATTGTTATCATTTCTTAAAAGAGGCAAAACCGAGTAGTATGAAAAATGTTATTGCAAATGGTCGACTCTTACTGGGTGTTCTAATTTTTTGGAAAGTAAGTATTTATTGTAACCCTTGTCGTAAGAAAATTAAAAAAACTCTAGGGGCAGCAAGTGCGTTATGGAAGTGAATTTTCATAATCAATTTGGTTACCGGTATAACCTATATAGTAGGAACAATGTACCATATTTTATCAAAATAATTATTTGAAAATGTACAAAAATGTTCCGAAAATAAACTTTAAATGTTTCTGAGAAAACTGGTCAACAAACTAGTTATTGAAATTTGAAACATTTAATGAAAATTCGCTACCAAAACGCCCTTGCCGCGTTTATACAAAAATTTTCCGAAACTAAAGTTAAATGTTGGTTTCCTAAACAACAAAACTTACGTTAATAGCAAATTGAGTTATTGAAATTTGAAGGATTTAATGAAAATTCGCTACCAAAACGCACTTACTGCGTCCAGATTTATTTCTTACAAACATGCATCATATTTCAATAAAAAATGCTAAAATGCAGTAACGAATTTGTTCTACGAAAATTAGCTAAAAATTATAGACCGTTAAACCATAAACTTCACTAAACCTACAGCGAAAGCATCAACTTAACTAAACCGACAGCCAAAGCATCAGAGAAAGGGTCTATTTGAAATGAATTTTCTATAAACATTTTAGTAAAATGAAGGTCAATGACGGTTGAATCTGAAACTTAAGGGTTCGCAGAACACTTTTCTTGCAACATTTGCATTTGTTTCACGTTCTTTGCCTAAACATTGCCAATTTTGACGTTTTAAATTGCGAGTTTGAAGTTCTGAGGAAAACTCCAAAATTTGTTTCTTTAGCTGCACGTAACTTTTTGTCCTTAAACTTTGGTATATGGTTTACTCTTTATAATACAAATACGCGTACCAAATTTGGTTACCCTAACTTTTCCGGAGATATAACGAACTTATCCAAGTCACTTGCAAAATGAAGGTACTCACCAAATTTGATCAAGATCGGTCCATTATTGTTTGAGTTATCGGTACGATATATATATATATATATATATATATATATATATATATATATATATATATATATATATATATATATATATATATATATATATATATATATATATATATATATATATATATAAACACGGACCTCCCCATTAGTGAATTTTTTAAATAAAATTCATTAAAAAAGAAAACTTGAATCACCAACGACTTATGGGCCACCCTGTAATTGTAGAAATATTTTTTTAATACCTAGCTCAAGACACCCTATAATTAATGTATACAATTTTTTTTTCGTATCATGCATAATAACGGATATATTGAACTTTAAAGATGTTTTACGAAAATTCGACAAAAATGATATACCATTAACCGATAAATTCTATAGCCAACACTACTGCCAAATCATCAGAAAAAAGGTCTATTTGAAATGAATTTTGAGGGAATATTTTGGGAAAATGAAGGACAATGACGATTGAAACTAAGACTTCGGGCTTTGTAAAACATTCTTCTTCAGACATTTTCCTTCCATAGCTCATATTAGTTTCAGGTTCATTGCCTAAATATTACCAATTTTGACGTTTAAAATCGCAACTTTGACGTTTTGAGGAAACCCTAAATTTTTATTTAATGCCTGTAACTTTTTGTCCTTTAACCTACAGAGCTAAATTTTGGTAGGTAACTTACCTATAATAATGTAAACGCGCGTATGAAATTTGGTTGCCGTTACTTTGTTAATTCCGGAGATATAAATTTTTTCGATTTTTTTCGAAAAAAAACACAACATTTTCCGGGAAAACCTCGGCGGATTTTCCTGGTTAACGAACTTATCCAAGCCACTTGCGAAAGGAAGGTACTCACCAAGTTTTATCAAAATCGGTCCATTACTTTTTTAGTTATAGGTGTGACACAATATATATATATATATATATATATATATATATATATATATATATATATATATATATATATATATATATATATATATATATATATATATATATATATATATATATATATATATAATAATAATATCGGGATCTCGTCATTAGTGATTTTTTTTAAGAAAATTCACTAAAACACGAATAATAATAACATTTGTAAAAATTCTATCAAATTCCTTTTCTCCAGGAAAAGTTGTAACCAAACACAAATTTCCCAAGGCACTACGGCACTTAGGAAGCACAGTGAACTTTTGATTATAAACCGAAGGAAATTATATTTAGTGCATCCTTTAATAAAATAAAATATCAGGTTTTAGACAGCAATAAAGATACACATTTATGCCAACAACAATACTATCAGGGCACTATTAAGCATTCAAGGTAACGTTTTTAATACAACCGATATGTTGTTCCCACATATTGCTTTTAATTCTAGTGTATGTAAATTAGCTATTGTTTAGGAACTTGTACTTAAAAATCAGTGAGAAAAGTAACGGGTGATCGGGAAGGTTCATAATTAAAACCTGCAAAATATGCGATGTTGAAAAATAGCGTACTGTACTTAGATGTGGTGATTAAAAGAGAGGTATTAAAAATGACTCAGTTTTCAAATTTTAATATTTTTGTTAGTTATTTAAATAAATGTGTTGCACAAAAACCAGAATTTAACTTTTGGTTAAATTAGAGAACAATTACTATTTGCTCATTAATTAGAAGAATCATTGCGAGAGCCCTTGAAAAACATTTACAGAGATTCATAATAGTATGGACGCAGCAAGTGCGTTATGGTAGTGAATTTTCATTAAAATGTTTTTAATAACAAATATGTCTTTTTTTTAACGAAAACAGGCATGAAATTTGGTTACCAGTATAACCGATATAGTAGAAAAAATGTACCATATTTCATCAAAATGACTTTATTGTTTGAAAGTGTACAAAAATTTTCCGAAAATATAATTTAAATGTTCCCGAAAAAACCGGTTCCTGGCCAACGAACGTTAGGTTAATTAAGCTATTGAAATTTGAAACGGTTGTACTAAGTTGGGGCAATAACAAAGAACCAGATATGCCATTCAAATTGAATTAAGCCTTAAAAGTTTTAGTCTCGTCTTAATTGTATTTGTCAGACAAAAGCTCATATTTTTTTATCGGAATTACACAATCTGATCAGATAACGGTAAAATGAAATATGACTAAAGAAAAAAAAGTTAAGTCACTAACTGAGATTAGAACGCGTGTTATAGGAGCCCATTATTAAATCAACACTGCCACTCCACCTCTCGGCTATTGTCGACATGACAGATGTATGTACTAACAGGTATATACTCTAGTAGGTATATTAATTCTCTAACGTATTGATTATTTACACCATACAGTTTTTGTTTAAAATTGATTTTTTTTCTCATATTTTAACGAAATGAAAGAAAATGACGAGTGAGACACAGATCTAGGAGCTTGTTAGTCATTTCGAGCCATATTTTTAACTCACAAAGCGCTAACGTGTACTAATTTATGACTGCCAGAATTATCTATTTTGACGTATCAAGTTTTTTTTTAATGAGAGGCTTGTAATTTCTGTGTCTTTTAACCCAGAGATCTGAGTTTTAATGCAATGGATACTCTTTATGACGGCAACCAGCGTACTAAATTTGGTTACCATAGCCTATACCATAGCTATAATTTTCGGAGATATAATTTTTTTTCCAAAGAAAACCCAAAATTTTCCCGGAAAACCTTCTCCGATTTTCCTGGCTAACGAACTTATTCAAGCCATCGACCTTGACATTGGATTTGATGGGTAAAATTTAAAAATTTAAGCAATTATAGTTGAGCCCTAATAGACCTAAGGTCGTAGTGGAGAGACTAGAATAGTCCAATCACAATGAAGCTTATCTAATCTTATCTAGGATCACAAAAATCGAAATGTTTTCAAGTTGATACTGTGTTTTGCAAAGGGCTTTACTCTCTCCAATGTGCTTTAATAGGTGCATAAAACACATTTTTGATGAACTTGCAGAAGAAGAAGTGACTTCTTGCTATGCTTTCCACTTGACTGCAAATATAGAACCTGTTTCGGTGGAAGGATTTGCTGATGACATTGTTTTGGTTGGTAAAGATACATGCTCTGTTCAAAATTTATTATACACTGCTGAAAATAAACCTAAAGAAATAGGATTGACTATCAATCCATCTAGATCATCAGCCATCATAATCGAAAAAGGTAAATTGAAACAAGAAATAATATATTTAAATTAAGATAAATCTATAACTTATATAACTGTTAATGAAAAAATTAAATACCTGAGAGTGAATTTTTCTGATGAATTGTTTTTGATAAAAAGTTACTATACGAAAATTTTCTGAAAAACCTGAAACACTAACAAAATCCAGTTTACTAAACTGTGACTGTGAACTAAACTGTGTTGCCTTGAATCAGTATTTATCACCATGTTTAATTTACCCTGTTTAAACCGCCCCTGTTGAATAACAAAACAAAATATTTCTTGACGACATTGACAAAATATGAAGAAGCCCAGTTAAAGGTATTTTCAAAATGCCAAGTAAAACACCAAATCCGTGATTATATTCATCAAAGTCAGTTTAAAGGTTTTTAAAAACATTTTGGGAAGCTTTTCTGCAACAATGAAATAAATTAAAATGCTTAATAAATTCAAAATGCATTTAGCTAATGAACCAATAAAAATATTTCAAAACAGACGAAAGTTATGTTTAAAAGAATTGGGTATCAATAACGATTTGAAAATAAATTTGGAATCGGTAAATAGCAAGTCAATTAGACTCACTCTGTGGGAAAGGATATATGAACATTGGTGCTCTCAGAAACAAAAAGGGCAATGGTAACTTATCAGCAGGTTAAACAGGCAGATATTGGAAAACTAAGTGAGTGGTAAGACACGAAGAAATGTGCCGCCACCTAGTTGCGGAACCTAGTAGTATGTTGTCACGCCAGCTCCAAATAACACAAAGTGTTAAAAAATAGAGACTGTATACAACCAACTAACAATTTAGTAAATTGTCAGCCCTGGCCCATTTCTATCCTAATATAGGGACAAAGTATGTAAGGCTTGATGCATTCTCATCACAATTAGAACCGTAGACCTGATTCGCTCTAATCAGAGCTCGTCAGCACATATATTTTTTTAACACTTTGTGTTATTTGGAGCGGGTGTGACAACATACTACTTGATTCCGCAACTAGGTGGCGGCACGTTGCTTCGTGTCTTACCACTCACTTAGTGTTGGAAGGCTGGCTACCATAGCCGTATTACTTTATAGGTGTATTTTCGCTACAATTAGTATGCCGTACTGATGAGCTCTAATTAGAGCGAAACCGGTCTACGGCTTTAATTGTGATGAGAATGTATTTAGCCTTACATACTTTGTCCCTATAAATGGGCCAGGGCTGACAATTTACTAAATTGTTAGTTGGTTGTATACAGTCTCTATTTTTTAACACTTTTGGAGCGGGTGTGACAACATACTACTTGGTTCCGCAACTAGGTGGCGGCACGTTGCTTCGTGTCTTACCACTCACTTAGCGTTGGAAGGCTGGCTACCATAGCCGTATTACTTTATAGGTGTAATTTGGCTACAATTAGTATTCCGTACTGACGAACTCTAATTAGAGCGAAACCGGTCTCCGGTTCTAATTGTGATGAGAATGCATCTAGCCTTAAGCAGATTGGATATACAGTCATAAAGGATTAACTACATCGAAATGGCGTGAATGTTTAAAAATTACATGTAATGTGGCTTTTGTTCGAAGTATTCCTGGTAGCAGTATCGACACATCCCGTTGTAGACCCTGTAATGTGTATGAAATTTTGCAAATGTTCTCGGGTACTGCACCCACGATGAACTGCTTCGAAACAGGCGTCATCACGAAGGGGACTACTTGTTTGTACCCTCAGAGAGAACGACTTCTAAGTAGAAGAAAAAGTTCATGATTTCTCAGAAACTGGGAGCACCGGAAGGTTTGACATCATAGCAGTCGAGAAAAACCATGAAAAGGGGTATATTGTAGATATGACCATACGGCTTGAGAGGGAGATGTAGCAGCCTGGCCATATTCAAGAAAAAAAAGTATGATTTACGTACCTATAATCAATTATTATAAATATAAATTTGAGGTTCAAAATTTATTAATAACAGATTTACAGTTTGTTGTCTTATGGCAAGTCATAATGCACGACGCGTCTCAATTAGTTGCATAAGAAAATGACGTTTAGTCTCCATGCCACAGCGAACCATCAAAATTGCAGCTATTTTAGTCGAGTAAATCCTCACTGGATGGTGAAGCTACATACTCAACATCCACAGAAATTGAACGTGCGGGCTCGAATAGTTTATAAAATAATAGTAGGGCCTTTTTATTTAAAGAAACTCTTACAGGAGAAAGGTAATTAGAGTTTTTGAAAAACACCTGGTTCCAGCTCTTGCAGCAACTTTTTTAAATGACAATGATCTTGACCTTTCGGATAATACTATATGTTTGTAGGAAGTCAACGCACTCCGCACTATGCACTCCCTGTTCGATATTTTTTGGATAATTGCTTTCCTAGGAGCTGGATTGGCAGGCAAGGACCGAAAGAATGAACAGCGAAATTGCCGGATCTTACACCTCTGGACCATTCTTTATGGGGTTATTTAAAGTATAATGTATGCGTCAACAGACCACAAAATAAGTTAAACTGCAAAACTGCATTATATATGAAATGTGCAGACTTAGGTTTGCGTGGACTTATTTACAAATTCTATAATTACTATATTGAATCCGCTTCACTGATATTATGATCTCGACCACCCACTCCGCTTTCTGCTGACCATGCGTGTAACTCTATGACTGAGAATTTATGGATAACTTCACGCAAACCCGAATTAGCCCGGAACTGATTCAAAAGGTACAAGAAGAATTTCTATGCAGACATTCCGTCACCGCCCTAAAACGTAACAGACGCACTATACGCAGACAACACAACCATCCTCAGTAGCTCCACGTAGCCGAGGATAATAACCCAACGTCTACAAAGTGCCGTAGACGAGCTGTAAGACTGGCACAAGAAATCATGTCTAGCCATAAACTCCGACAAATGCGTAGCAGTTCTATTTTACAAGAGGAAACACACACCTCACAATTACATATCCTTAGACAACAGTCTAATTCCCTGGAAAAACTCCACCAAATACCACGAGGTTATCCTGGACAAACGTTTAACATGGCCTCCCACGCCCGACATGTCCCACAGAAATCTTCGATGTTAATCTCGAATTTCAGAATTTTTCATCCTCTGATGACGCTAACTTTGTTTGTGAAATGATCGTTGGGACCAAAAAAGATACGTTGTGGTGATTTGGGTTCTCCAAGTGTACTTGGACTTTGTTAATCTCGAAGTTGTTTCCACTTCTTAACAGAAACTCCAAATTGTCCATAATCAACAAATTGCTCACGTACAAAGCCATAATACCTTAATATATGCGTCTTCCGCATGGACCACTGCTGCCGACCCACACCTCAATACCCTTCGAATCCTCCAGAATAAAACTCTGAAAATGGTTACTGGAGCACCATGGTTTGTCAAAAAGAGTCAAATTTACTCTGATCTGAAAATGCCTTCATCATTCAACTATCTACCACTCAGTTTGCCAAAGCCGCTTCTCACCCAAATGCTCTCCCACGTAGTGCCACCGACTACGACGAGCAACTTCCACTAAGGCATAAGCGCCTAAAGCTTATCCTGGCCCGGTAAGGTCCGGTACTTCACGGGTGGGGTTTTTTGTGGGTGACAGTCCCACACTATATCAAACTCTCACACACTTAGGTGTGTGACGATATGCCAATAATAGGTGTTCCCCTCCTGTATCCAATCTACACAGACTTGCGAATTGTCAAAAAGTCGGTGGTTGGCAGTTCCAGCACTTAATTTAGCGATTGTATTTGTTTGGCTAATGAGTTTTGTTTATTTTTTATTGATAATAAAATTTGCGGTTTCTCCCATTCAATTGTCATTTACTTGAAAAATTTCTTATGAAATTTGGCGGCATTTTATGCTGTCGGTTCGACAATGAAGAGATCTCTCAAAGTTAAGAAAAAAAAATAGGGGGTGGCCATTAAAAAAATGTTTAGGGCAGTATTAATCTAAAACAAATTACAGTGGAAATCAACTTTTATGCAAGAATAAAATCGAGGATTCGAGGATTTTTGTCAAAAAAATTATTTTGCTTTCACTTAATTGATTTCGTATTACAGGCGCGCACTCTAATGCAGAAGTGTGTTATAAGATCTAAAGTTTCTGCTCCAACAGCCAACGTTCTTTGAATAAAATTTTTGCAGAATTTTTTTTGAAATGGACCATATCCTAGATGTTTGGGAATTAGTTTAAATTACAGAGTTGGTGACTTAAAAGTATTCAATTTTTTTTAACTAGAATATTTTAGATTTAAAAGATTTTTATGAAAATTCCTTATAAGAACGTACTTCTTGCGGCCAGACTTTTTAAAATGATTGAAACGGTGGAGCCCAGGTTTCACCGCACCTCTAGATATTTTTTGCAATTTTCTTGTACCTTAGTTGTTACTGGGTATAATTATTTATGGTGAAATTCTATTCAATATAATTAAAACTTATTAAATATATACTAAATAATGATATCTTTAGAGTATATCACGCAAGTATGTTTAAACAGCGTAAAGATGTATTATCTTTGATGTGATGAATGGAATCAAGAATCGCAAAGGAGAATAATAATTGTTCCTGTAATTATTTGTAAAGGCCAAGAAAGTTGTAAAATTATATGGGACTACTTTATTTTACAACAGGTGGTGTTTATTTTCAAGTCTGTTGCATTTAAAGCCACTAATTGAAGTCGAAAGCTCTCAATTAAATCATTAGATCCTTGTTCATGTGCTTCTAATTTTGAGGTTAAGTGATTGGTAACTAAGTGATGTACGTAAGTATATTAATTTATATTTTATTTTAATTATTATATTTTATAAAATTTGTCGTGTACCCCTTTATAAAAAATACAATTACTTTGATCAGCAAATTTGACCTGCAAACAATTTGTAAATAAGTTTAAACTAACGATAAACACTATTAAATTGATCTGACAGACACAACACCCATATAATTTCCAATCCAGAAACATCTAACACTTGTTACATATCAATTCTTTACATTAAAAATACTTCCAATATATTCAAGTTTACATTTAAAATGAAATCAGAGCCTCGGTGGTTCAGTGGTAAGGACGTGTAACTCTGAACCGAGAGGTACCGGGTTCGATTCCCAGAGTTTTCCTTTCACTTTTTCAGTACACTTCAGTAAATACTGTACAAGGTTCTGGTATTATATTTGAGCAAGTTGAAAGTCTGCACCTGCCGCACCTCGGAGGGGGCGTAAAGCCGCCGGTCTTGAGTCCATGCGATGTTGGGCACGTTAAAGATCCCTACCCTCCTTACAGAAAAGCAGGGGTTTGGCAACATTTCCAGGATAGTGAGGTGAAACTGCTCCCTCGCGTCGGTAATTGGCCATAGTCGCGGAAATAGAACGACGTTAAAGAAATTAAAAAAAAAAAAGATGAAATCAATTTTAATATAACCACTCGATATTCAAAAGCAATTATTAATATTTGTAGTAAACTTAGCAGTGATGATGAAGCTTCTAAATTATCTGCTACATTGTATTCGATGTAGTAATTGTAATTTAAAATAAATTGACCAAACAAGTAGAATCCTTAAAGAAGGATTAACACAGCACAAAAGTGATATATATCTCTACAAAAGGTGTGCTTTGTCGAACATATTTTTGATATTGGCCATAATATAAATGTTAGTAATGTTTCTATTTTACATTGTAAAACATTAAATAATAAAAGGATCTGCTTAGAAAACTTTGAAATGTACTTTCGACCAAAATTTAATAAAAATAACAGAGATAGAAAATTTAATAAACATAAAGAGACAATTCCGTGATAAAAACAAAAAGTATGGACGCAGCAAGTGCGTTATAGTACCGAATTTTTCTAAAAATACGAAAAATTCTCACAAAGGAAAAAAAATATCTTCTACAAACAACCGATTTCTTCTAAGCTACAGAGCTAAATGTTGAGACATGGTATTTTTCCCCAGGGCTCGTCCGCGACTTCGCCACCCCGAAAGCACTGCAGTCTTTGGCTTATTGTGGATGCCCTTAGTCTTTTTACTCCACCCATTCCAAAATCACCGTGCCTTGAACTAGTCTGCACAGCAGTTGGTAGAGTGAAGTTTTATGTTGCTCTGTCTCCGGTCTAGGCTGTCCGTAGATCAATTGTCTTTTGCGGTCCAAAGCTTTACACTCGCACAAAATCTGCTGGGCTGGTTCCTCCTCCTCGCTGCAAAGTCTGCATGCCAGGTCCCCATTGATCCGCCCCAGTTTATGCAGGTGTTTCTTGACAGCCATGTGTCCCGTCAAGATACCTATTATGTTTCTGAGCTGTCCTCTGCTAAGATTTAGCAGGTCCACAGCTCTCTTTGAACTGGGTTCGTCAATTACTGACTTCCCATGTCTGAGCCCTGGACAGTCTGCTCAATATACCTTGTGTTCGTTTCTGACCCGGGACTTAATGGCTCCCCTGGCCGTGCTCTTTGTCACGCCCAGAACCGGCTCTGGTCCCATAAATGGTTCTGCTGACCCTCTATTCGCGAGACTGTCAGCTTTTTCATTGTTTTTGGCCCTCGAGTGACCTGGCACCCAGATGAGAGTGACCTCATTCTGCCCAACCAGGTCGCTCGTCTCGTCTCGGCACTCACTCAGCAGCCAGGAATTTACCCGTGGGCTACTTAGGGCCTTAAGGGCTGCCTGGCTGTCTGTGGCTCTTGTTCTCTCGCACGCAGTGCAAGATGGTGTCCATCTCGGCTTGAAAGACCGTTGCATGAGCTCCGAGGGAAGTACTGTGACTTACCCTCGGTCCTTCCGAGCCGGATCCATCCGTGAACCAGACGAGCGTGTCCCGTGGTAGGCCTGGCGTCTCCCCCCGCCATGCCTCGCGGTCGGGGATTACCACTGTAAACTTGTAATCCCTGCAGCTTCGCGGACTCGCGAAGTATGAACTAATTTTTAGCATGGGCTCCTTCACGATCTCCTGAATTTTGCAGTGGCCTCTGCAGCCAGGGTTGGTCTTCAGTCTATCATTGCAGGCTAGCCTGTATAGCCCTAGCCTGGCCTCCCCCATGATAACTAAGTGTGTGTGTATGTGTGTGCGTGGGGGGGTGGGGGGAGCAGATCCAGCAACACCTCCATGACGGCTGTTGGTGTTGAAGTCATGGCCCCTGTGATACCGAGGCAAACTATCCTTTGGATCTTGCATATTTTTTTTTTGCACTGGATTGTGTCACCTTAGGCCACCACACCAGTGCTGCGTATGTTAACGGCTAACATCCCATGTTGTGTTTGATTTTTGACTCGAAGTATGTGGGTTCTTCTCAAACTCGAGCATTACAACTAATTTGGTTTTAATTAATACCGCCCAAAAAGCACACTCAATTTTTTTCTTACTTTCTCATTATCAAGAATGAAGCGCGATTAGTTATGAATTTTTTAGGGTGTTGTAGCGAATTTCGTCAACCAGATGAATTTCCATAGTATTTTTGAATAGAGAATGAAGAGATCTCCCAAGTGAGGTGTCACAATCCCCTACTTCCTATTTAAAAATTTGAGAGCCGCAACTGTCCTCCGAAGGGTATTGAATGTAGGGGTGGAGTTTTTACGTTGCAGGATGTCATTTTTTAATCTAAAATTAACGTGTTTCGGGATTATTTATAAATATGGATAAAAATTGAGATACTGAATTTATTCCATTTGGCTCTTCTACAGTGTATACATACTTGGAAAAGGGGAACAGGTAGACCAAGAGAAAAACTTCTGGAAATTTGGCCCCTTTGATGAGGTGTGGAAGCTACAATTAAATCAAAAGAGATGCCACAAAGGATCATGAATGCGACGACATGGTGACATGCCTTCACAGGGTGATTGTGATGATGATGACGATTATTTACTATCCATGTATTCAAATTCAACACCGTAACTTACACAGTTTGAGTCATCTATACATATTGAAATAGGTAATATAAGTAATATGTTGGGCAATGGCAGTAGGCGTGACCTTGTCTATTTTTTACCTACCGTTTACAAAAGATAAAAGCTTCTCTCCAAGATATTTAATTATGTCAAATATATACAGTATTTCTAATTTAACTGTACCTATATTGTTCTCTTGTTTTTTTCTGTTATGTGTACAACATTTTAAATTGTGTTATTTACAATAAGTTATTGATGTAGGTTATATAACGTTCTTGAGTACAGAAGTAAGAATACATTGATTATTCCTTTAACGTCTCACCGATGATTATACGGTAGCTTCGTATATTATTTGAATATGTTTACATCCTACATTGTGTATGCGTGGTACTACACATCCGCAAACTTCCTTTCCAGTAATGTCAAAGCTATGTGTTAATGCGAGATTCATTTTAATTTTAATTGATAAACTTCTTTATAATAAATCGTTAAATAACAAATTAAAATAATCGAGAGGATACTAATAAAATCCTAAATATACCAGAAAAACTCCTTTTTAAAATTATGTATGTTTAATTTGTTTCTAAAATCATCACCACTACAGTCTAAAAGCAAAGTCGCCCTGTTGTCGCAACCATAACTAGCTGTCTCCAGCAGCTTTTTTCATTATATATATATATATATATATATATATATATATATATATATATATATATATATATATATATATATATATATATATATATAGTTTCTGTACTGTTTCAACTGATCCAAGTCTTCCAGTTTTCCTTGGAATACGTCTCCCACTTTCCAAAGTACGTTGACCAGTTTTCCGCTAAAATTTTGGGTTTTCTTGTGGAAAAGCTTTGGACCTACTAGCTATGGGAACCCAATTTGGTACGCGGGTTTACATTATAAAAGCTAAACCATATACCAAAATTTAGATCGCTACGTTAAAAGAAAAAAGTTTATAACCATTTATATATAATATATATATATATATATATATATATATATATATATATAGGTATATATATATATATATATATATATATATATATATATACATATATATATATATATATATATATATATATATATATATATATATATATATATATATATATATATATATATATGTGGATTTAAATACAAGTATTATCTTTTTTGGTGCATATAATTTTCGTTAAAAAAATTGCGTACATCATTTCTATAAGAAATCGCTACCTTAACGTACTTGCTGCGTCCAGACTTTTAAAAAGTTTCGCTGTTAATTCGTGTACACTAAATGTTCCTTTATCTAAGTTCTTCAACGGATTTCCCAAATTCTTTTTTTTTAATTTAACCTCATCTGAGGTTATTTTTCATGTTTTGTCTATATACTTGTTCTCAATTAATTTATTCTCCGTGATAACTAAACTTTTCGATCTTTACGGACGTTACGGACATTTTAGGAAAAAAATATGTTTTCCTCAAAACGTCAAAGTGGCGATACGAAACGGCAAAATTGGCAATATTTAAGCCAAGAACCTGAAACAAATACGGATTATGTCAAGAAAATGTTACAAGAAGAGTGTTCTGCAAACCCTTAAGTTTCAGCTTCATCCGTCATTGCCCTTCATTTTACTAAAATATTTCCAGAAATTTCATTTCAAATAGACCATTTCTCTGAGGCTTTGGCGGTAGTTTTAGTCAAGTTTATGGTTTAACGGTCTATAATTTTTAGCTAATTTTCGTTGAACTAAAATTCGTTGATGAGGAGACCGCGACTTTTAAATTTTAGAAAGATTTCTTCAGATGAGAGTAAACTAGGCCCCCATAGAATGCATACCAGGATTTAGTTTCGGTGTTTATCTGTTTACATATATACAGGGTGACGCATTATTACGGTAAAGCTCAATAGAGTTCTTATTATACAAGATACGAGAAAAAGTTGTATACATTAATTATTGGGTGTCTTGAGCTGCATCTTATCAAATTATTTTGACAATAACAGGTCTCCCGTAAGTCGTTGGTGATACCTAAAATATTTTTTCGAACACCCTTATATTGTTGCATTTTTACATTTTTTAACGAAATATGATGCATGTACAAACATATCTAAGAAAAAACTCGAGGCACAGTAAGTGCGTTTTGGTAGCGAATTTTTACTAAATGCTTCAAATTTCAATAACTCGATTTGATATTAACCTAAAGTTTCCAGACGTCCCGGGGGGCTCTGATGAGTGGTAAACACCCGGAGTTTGGAGCCCATACTGTGTGCTACGAAACGGAGGGACGGCCACGCTGGGGTGATGCTCGGGAGCGGGACTCGATGGGATGTTGCCTTGAGTCTTAACACTGTTAGGTGTCAGGTTTGGAAGAGCCTGAGGGGAGCTAAGATCTCTAGGTGTGGATTACAGCTGGAGATTAGATGCTGCTCGAGAACGGGACTTCATGATACCGCCTCAAGGCAAACACTTACGGATGTCGGGTCCAAACGGACTCGGAGAGGCGAAACGGGCAAGCGACTATACTCAGATGGCAGTACACCTGCCAAACAAACTCTCACCCTCAAGAAAAGATCGGCTCCCTCAGGGAGCTGGAATTGATGGGTGAAATCTAAATAATTAGACGTGAGCCACAATAGACCTAAGGTCGCGGTGGAGGGACTGAAATAGCCCACTCTCAATAAAATCTAATATAATCTAATCTAACCTAAAATTTGTTGGCTAGGAAACCAGCCTCGAAAACCTTTTAAGTTTATTTTCGGAAAATGTTTGTACATTTTCTAAGAATTAGTTATTTTGACAAAATACGGTACATTGTTTCTAGTATATAGGTTATACCAGTAACCAGATTGATGCCTGTTTGCATTAAAGAGACATATTTGCTATTAAAAATATTTTTATGAAAATTCACTTCCATAACGCCTTTGCTGCGTTTAGACTTTTAGTGAATTTTCTTAGAAAAAATTCACTAATGAGGAGATCTCGACTTTTGAATTTTGAAAAAATTTCTGCAAATGAGCGCGATCTAGGACTCCTAGAACCCATATCCGGGGTCAGTTTCAATTTTTATATGTTTATATATATATATATATATATATATATATTATATATATATATATATATATATATATATATATATATATATATATATATATATATATATATATATATATATATATATATATATGTATCACACCGATAACTCAAAAAATAATGGGCCGATTTTGATAAAATTTGGCATGTACTTTTCTTTTGTAAATAGCTTGGATAAGTTCGTTAGTCAGGAAAATCGGACGAGGTTTTCCGGGAAAATTTTGAGGTTTCATTCGAAAAAAATTCTTATCTCAAAAAGTAATTAGCCGATTTTAATAAAATTTGGCATGTACCTTTCTTTTGTAAATAGCTTTGACAATTTTGTTAGTCAGGATAATCGGACGAGGTTTTCCGGGAAAATTTTGAGTTTTCATTCGAAAAAAAATTTTATCTCAAAGAATAATAGGCCGATTTTGATAAAATTTGGCACATACCTTCCTTTTGTAAATGGCTTTGACAAGTTCGTTAATCAAAAAAATCGAGCGAGGTTTTCCGGGAAAATTTTGAGTTTTCATTTGAAAAAAAATTTTATCTTAAAAAATAAAAAATCTATGATAACCAAATTTGGTAGGTAGGTTTACGATATAAAAAGGAAACTACACACCAAAATTTAGATTTCTATGTTACAAGAAAAAAAAGTTATAAAATATTTTGTGCCAGATCACTTCTATGAAAATTCACTACCATAACGCACTTGCTGCGTCCAGGCTTTTTATTTTTTAAGAGTGTGTTTCTTGCAAATAATGTTGCTAAAATGTTATATCTCAGAAGATGTCTAATAAACTTCACATGCCTCCTCTCAATTTCTTTCAGCAAGCAACTTTCTTCTATCACTTCCTCTATAACATTTGACTTGTCTTTCTCTTGGTGTACCTTATCTTGATCATTTTTCGTAATGTCCACATTTTAAAATCTTATATTTTCCACTATCCCTGCTTATACAAAGTGCAGTTTAACACTTCATACGTATGATTTGGTGAACCGTTTCCTCAGGAAAAATTAAAATATGTATTAGTAAGCATAGTATTTTGTTTATTAAGTGATTGCTTTGTCATGCCAATCTTCCCTCTCAGTTCTTCGCTATGTTTACCATTATCCGTAACAATACTTCCAAGGTACTTGTTCAAATTGTTGGTCGTTCAACTTTATATCCATTTTCGCACCCCTATTTTTACTTGTCTTTATTCCTTTTGTTTTTGTCATATTGATTTTCAGTTTACTTCTTCTTAACGTATTATCCAGTATACTAAGCATTATTTACAATTTGTTTATCTGCTTTCCTATCTACGATATGTCAAATGCCTACCTTATGCATGGAACTATTGTCCTTTTTAGTGAATTTTCTTTAAAAAATTCACTAATGAAGAGATCTCGACTTTTTAATGTCAAAGTTTTGTTTTCAAATAAGCGTCTGCTAGGCCCAATAGAACACATTTTCGGGGCCAGTGGTTTTGGTGGGTACCTTCTTAAATGGCTTGGATAGGTTCGTTAGGCAGGAAAATCGGCCTGGTTTTTCCCCAAAAATGTTGTGGTTTCTTTCGGACATTTTTATATTTACAGAAATATCAAACTTAGGACAACCAATTTTGGTGCGCTGGTTTATGTCATATAAAGTAAACGATGTACCAAAATTTAAATCTTTAGTTTGAAAGAAAAAAAGTTATAGGGATTTAAAGAAAAAAATCGGTGCCACTGATGACCAGATAAATGCACAAAATCAAAATATATTGTATGTTACAGACAAAGACAAAAAGGGACCCAGGACCAAAATCCGGGGTTAGTTTCAGCTTTTATCTGTTTACATAATACAGGACGACCCATTTCTACGGTGAAGTCAATATTACTGTTATTATACAAGATACGAGAAACAATTGCATATGTTAATTATAGGGTATCTTGAGCTGCACCTTATAAAAATTATTTCGACAATCACAGGTGGCCTATAAGTCCTTGGTGATACAATTTTTTTTAAAATCTAAAACTCCTTTTATTATTGCATTTTTGCATTTTCCATCGAACTGTAATGCGAGCTTGTTTTCGAGTTATTTCAATTGGTTTGCAACTTTTCACATTTTTGGGATATATCAAAAATTGTGCTACGGCGTTTCTACGAATAGAAATCGAAGTAACCGAGAGAGGTTTTCGTTTATATTATTTCATGAAAATATCGAGCTGCCCTATACAGGGCGTTCTCAAATAATGACTGAATTTAAAAAATCGCATTGTCCTAATTCAATTGTTTAAAATAAAACAGCCTGCATTTTGTGTTTCAGAAGTGAAGGTCATAATATTAAATGATTAATAAGTTGTTTTAAAAAAATGTTTTCGGATTTTCGTGAAAAAAATGTAGATTTTCATGCAAAAAATATTTTGGGGAGTTTTGTCGAAAAGCTTATTTGATGAAATATGGTAGGCTGAACTTTATCCCCTTAATTTGAAAAAGGAAGGCAGGTGGAATGGTATCTTTTGAAAGAGGTTTCCATCTCTATTTAAAGCTGTAATTTGAAAATCTACCGATTAGGTTTTTAGATATTTGCTTTCAATACTTTTAAAACAAAGCCTTTAAAATAATAGTGTCAATTTCTTGTTTTTTACACAGCCAACCTGCAGCTAAATGTCGGATAATATTCATGTCTGTAATAGTTATCAAATATCTCAAAATCTGAAAAGTTACGTATGGTAATACCAATGGAAGGTGCATCGAGTAGCCTTATAATAGAGGGTGTCCTATTTAAAATAAGTGGATTCTTAGCCTTTGAATTTGACACGTTTGGCCAGTTTCTTTTAAACACCCTGTATAAGTTTCACTGAATTTTACAAACTGCATTTACTTGGGTACACTTTTGATATTGTCCACCCTAGAGATCTGAGCCTTATAGATTAAAAATTGAGAAAGAAAGAACCGATTAAGTTCAACTTTCGTTTTTCGTAAATAACTCGAACTCGAACACAACTGAGTTAAGAATGGGATATGCATATAAAATTAACTTTAAAATTTTACGTACAATTAAAAAACGAAATAAAAAATAATAGGTACATTCTATTTGAAATAAGCGAGCTCATTCATTTCGGTAGAACCGAAAGTCGCATCTTAACGCAAATATTTTTAATCATTAGAAGTTTGTGAGTATCTCACGCACACAAATTTTCAGACACACACACACACACACACGCAAATATATATATATATATATATATATATATATATATATATATATATATATATATATATATATATATATATATATATATATATATATACTTTTCTAAAAATAGTGTATATCATTTCCGTGAAATTTCGTTGTTATAACGTACTTGCTGCGTCCATATTTATTACTGACGTGTAATAGATAAATTAACAGAAAAAGTCACAGTATAATAGTATAATATTGGTTAAGACAATTTGGTGTTAATAGGGATGAGTTCTCTTTAGAACGTTAATTTAATACTGGTAGCAGCTGTACGAGCTGTGTTGATACAAATGATGAAGAAAGAAATATACATTGAAGGACAATTTGTTGTGGCATTTTATACAAATATTTTAACAGTTCAGTTTGAAACATGCAATTAATTGTCTTACCAGCAGGCACAAGCTTACGGTTATTTCTGGGACACTATAAAATTTGGATAAATAAATATTACTGCTTATTGAAATTGGAGAATACAGCCAGCGTTTATACGTTGTGACAACTTTCTACACTTACCAGACAACATGAGGTAGGATTATTTTAAAGGAGTAATACATATGAGCTAAGATAATTTTTCATTCCATGGCCACCTTTGATCAAGATAATTATTAACAATCTGCTGTATTTATATCGCATAGAACACAACTAGCTTATTTAAGATACAATATAAATAAAGCACAATGAGTTGTACTCACCTGAAGGGCCATAATCATCTAGACTCTTTTCTCTGTACCTTCTTCCCCCACTTTCATACATAATTTCGCTTCTTGGCCGCTGTCTATCGTATATCTTTACCTCGTCAATTGCAGCATAGTTTCCTTGTTCCGTCATTATCGACTCCATTCTCGGATACTGCATTTGGTTGTGGACTTTGGTTTTTATTTCAGGGGCACGTTTAGGCTTTCCAGGTACATAGTAAAATGATGTTGAATTAGCTTCCATAAATTCTTCAGAACTACTTGGGTCAGAGCTTAAGTCTACCGAATCTAGTTGTTCTCTGATGTAGGCGTAGTTCTCCAGATCCCAGGGATCCACGTAGTGCTTGGAGGGACGTATGTCAGGGAGTAAATCATCGCTGCCGCCTGCTTCCACAGGATTCCAGTAAATGTCGTCTATAGGCATCGCATCAGTAAATTCTTAAAACTGTAAAAAATATGAAAGAAAACAATTAGATGTAGTTGTTAATAAAGACAAATAAAATTTGATGAAAAAATATTTGGGTTCATAAGAAGAAGGATAATATTGTAAGATTAAAAACGTATAGCAAAGCAAAACTTTTGCAGATCACTTGTTAAGTACAATTTGGAGAACCAGATTCATCGCAATTTCGCTAACAAAGTTATCAGATGGATGAATAAACTGATGATCGTCTAAATACTGTATTGTGATGAATTGTGTTCTCCAAATTCTACTTATCAGTGTTCATCGCAGGTTCCAATCTTCACCCATTGAGATCATTTGTTGTCAATTTTTTTTCAATTTTCAGTAAAAAAATTCAGAGGAGATCTTTTGTGTTTATGTATATATATATATATATATATATATATATATATATATATATATATATATATATATATATATATATATTTACGGATAATTCAAAAAGTAATGGGACGATTATGATGATATATACCTTCCTTTTATAGCTGGTTTGGATAAGTTTGTTAGCCAAGCAAATTAGATGCATTTTTCTTTCCGAGAAAATGTTTGTATCTCCGAAAATAACAAAGCTATGGCAACCAAATGTGGCACATATGTTTCTATTGTTAAAGGTATACCATATACCAAAATTTGTTGAAGTTGAAAGAAAAAAATATTGCATTTAAAGAAAAACAATTTGGGTACCGCTGGTGACCAGTGGATGGCACACGACCAAAATAGTGTATGTCGTTAACAAAACATATTGAATATTACAGACGAAGATTAAGTTATCTTGGCGCAAAGGGGTCAAAATGTGTCAGAAATATTATTTTCAAAATTTTATAGTTTTTTTTTCTTAAAAGCTCAAAGTTTCGATTTGAAACGTCAAAATTGGCAATTTTTAGACAAATAACATGAAACTAACAGGTTATGTAGAAGAAATGTCGTAAGAAATCTGTTCTACAAAGCCTTAAGTTTCAGCTTCAATCGCTATTGTCAAAAAATTTTATTTCAAGTAGACCCCTTCTCTGATGCTGTGGCAGCAGGTTCAGCTAAAGAGTTTGTCTATAATTTGTAGCGAATTTTGTTTGAAAAAATTCGTTAATGAGAATACCGCGACTTTTGAATTTACTGCTATTTATTTAGATATATTACTTTTAGTTAAGCTTAGTTGGCTCAGGAAATGGGGTTACCTTGGGCTTTCATTATTTATTTTTGTTGTGTAGAAGATGTTAACTTTGTACATATTTTTTTCAGCTGAGAATAAATTATCTTATCTAATCCAAATTTGCGCTAAACTCGAATCAACCGATATCAAAATTACGCCATTTCTTCAATTTTCGAATTCTGTAAATGGCGCAGGACGAGCTGTTGAACTATTTGCTATCAGTTGAGATCTGACGCAGCTGGTAGAGGTCCCCACCTGCATTCCAGAAATAAGTTACCATACAGCCCACACTCTTGATCTGTTTCTGACGACTAACCCCGAAAACTACAAAGTACTAACATTGGCACCCTAGGCAAGTCTAATCATTCTCCGCAACACATCTCCTAAAAATATCTAACTTCTCACAAGGGCACACTAGAATAATCTTCCATTATATATACGACGAATGAAATGATTTCTACTCTTTGTTTCCTTGGGCAGATGTCTGTTTTCGAAATAACAATCCCACAGAATGCGCCAACTTCACTACTGAAATTATCTTATTAGGAATCGAAACTTATATTCCTTATCATTAAAATTCCACTTCCACATCTTAACCCTTGTTCAAAAATGCTTGCCAAAAATCATTAGTTTTAACCGATTAAAGGTTTCGGATATGCTATTTCAGTTTTTCAGTATTTTCTCTTCTGCATGTATCCAACCGATAACTCAAAAAATAATTAACCTATTTTGATGAAACTAGGCAAGTACCTTTCTTTTATTAATGGCTTGGATGAGTTCGTTATCCAGGAAAATCCGACAAGGTTTTCCGGGAAAATTTTGGTTTTCTTTTGAAAAAAAATTTTTCCTCCAAAAATTACACAGTTATTTTAATGAAATTTAATGGATATATTGCCTTGCAAAAGACTTCCTACGCACCAAAATTCAACTTTCTAAGTTTATCAAAAATTGAGTTATTCAAATTTTTATTTTTTTTAGAAAAAAAAATTTCTCCGAAAATTACAGAGTTATTTTAATGAAATTTGGTGAATACCTTACGTTAGAAAAGATCTTACTACAGACTAAATTCAACTTTCTAAGTTTATAGAAAATCGAGTTATTCAAATTTGAAGCATTTAATAACAATTTACTACCATAACGCACTTGCTGCGTCCAAAACTTTTTTATAATTGTGCCCAGTAATACATATTACTTTTTGATAAAAATTATTAAAAAAATGTTTGCATGAAAATTTGCAAACAATTTCTTTAACGAAATTGCCATTTTCTTTACTAAAATCAGTTAAAGTAATGTTACACGAAAATTATGTCTTCTTACCAAAATTTTCTAAACAATTATTTTTCACGAAGATGAGAAATAATTATTTTTCCTACAATAACTTTAACATTTATTATTACCAACACTTCACAAAAATCTTCCCAAAAGGATTGGTTCAAAAATACAAACATAATTATACATGATCTCTTTTACACGAAAACTTGCTAAACATTCATAATATTCAAATTACATATGCACTTAATATGCATCTTAATTTTCGTGTGTAATCCACATTCTATAATATAAAGCCGCGTACCAAATTTGGTTGCCATAGATTTGTTATTTACAGAGGTATAAAAATGTTCCGAAAGAAAACCTAAAATTTTCCAGGAAAAGCTGGTACGATTTTCCTGACTAAGGAACTTAACCAAGCCACTTGTAAAAGTAAGATAGCGACTAAATTTGATCAAAGTCGGCCTACTATTTTCTGAGTTAGCGGTGTGATATATATATATATATATATATATATATATATATATATATATATATATATATATATATATATATATATAAATGTGTTCTAGGAGGGCCAGTTCGCGCTCATTTGAAGCCATGTTCTTCATACGCGGATGTCACGATCTCCTTATATTAGTTATTTAAAACTCACTAAAAAAAAACCAATACCAAAATGACTAAGAAAAGAGAAGCCACAAAGATAAATATTGTGTTTGGTATATATTCACTAAAATCCTGAGGTAACGTTCAATTACTTCATTAAATTTGTAGTTACTTTTTTGGAAATTGCAAAACCGAAGTTTAATATTTAGTATGAACGTATGAACGCATCATACATCTGTTCGACCATAGAGTAATAGGTAAATCTGGCACTGGAAATCCTACTGTCTAATTAGAACAAAGCATTGTTTTATCTATTTTTAACACATATTATACATACGTTTTTTTGTTTTAGTGAATTTTCGTAGAAAAAATTAACTAATAGAGAGATCCCGACTTTTCAATTTTGAAAAAATTTTTGCAAATGAGCGCGAACTAAGAGCCCTAGAACCCATATCCGGTGTCAGTTTCAATTTTTATATGTTTATATATATATATATATATATATATATATATATATATATATATATATATATATATATATATATATTATATATATTTATATTTATATATATATATATATATATATATATATATATATATATATATATATATATATATATATATATATATATATATATATATCGCACCCATAACTCAAAATGGGCCGATTTTTATAAAATTTGGCGTGTACCTTCCTTTTGTAAGTGGCTTGGATAAGTTCGTTAGTCAGGAAAAACGGACGAGGTTTTCCGGGAAAATTTTGAGTTTTCATTCGAAAAAAAATTTTATCTCAAAAAATAAAAAATCTATGATAACCAAGTTATACTAAACTATACACAAAAATTCAGATTTCTATGTTACAAGAAAAAAAGTTATAATAAAATATTTGGTGCCAGATCATTTCTATGAAAATTCACTACCATAACGCACTTGCTGCATCTTTGAGTTTTTGTTTTTTGTTTTGTAAAGGTAAATAGACAAAATATGCACTACTGGGCGGGGGAAAATACTCACTGGATAGGAACTCTGCGAAATCAACATCCATGGTCAATTAATTTCTCGTGTGGTATAATCGGAGATACAGTTAGTCTGCATTTATTTAAAAGGCATTTAAATAAAGAAGTGTACACAATTTTTTAATAAACCAATTACCTCAATTATTAAACGAAAATTTAAACCCAAACATGTGGTTTCAACAGAAAGTATCTCCACCACCCCATTATGCAATACAGGCCCGTATATTTGAATGTAATATTTGGAAACAAGTGGATTGGTCGCTGGCCTGCTACATCCCCGGATTTGATCCCCCTTGGTTATTTGTTTTGGGAATTTATCAAGGACAAAGTGAAGGAGATTGCACCCACAATTTTAAATGATATCAAAAGCAGGATCCGCTTTGCCTTCACATTATTGATACTTGGAATGTTGCAGTATGTACGCGATTCATTTAGAAAAGGAGCGAGAAAATGTTTGGAAGTTGTAGGGTAACATTTAGAATAATTTCTCACGCACGACAGATGATAAATAAGGTGAAATTTAATTGTTGATATTTGTGTTGTATTTTACCCTAATAAATAATAATAATAATAATAATAATAATAATAATAATAATAATAATAATAATAATAATAATAATAATAATAATAATAATAAATAATAATTTCGTAACCAAAAGAGACGACCTGGTTTTTTACGTGGATTTAAATTTATTAAAAGAAAGTACATCATCCCTTTTAGATATCCAAAGTTTCTCTTGCTCCTCAAAATAGAGACTGGGGTAAATGTGAAAAAAAATTAAATATGTCTCTCCCCGTCTCCTATTACCTACTTTACCAAAATTTCACAAAAAGATTAAAACCATTTCCAAGATATCCCCGTGCAACACTTTAAAACACCTGTACAGCTTATAAAGTACCTCGAAAAATCGAAAATTCCTCAAAATCGATCCACTGGCGACATTCTGACATACGTCGCTCATTTGTAGATTTCTGCTCTCGAAAAATTTGGAGAAAGTCATGGGTTTTCATTGAATATTAGTTAAACAATCGAACGGGTCTGACATGCGGTTCTCATAAATAAATTTCCATCATACAGATTGCCTTTGAAACTGTGCCTATGGTTATCTTGTTTTTTGGAAGAGCGCTCCTTGCGTGTTCTTGTCGATGGTGTTTCAAGAAATGAATTAAAAAAATAATGTGGGTGTTCTCTGTGATTCCGTTTTGGCTGCCACCCCCTTTCTTTTGCATATAAATGACCTTCTGTCAACAACTAACAATCCGATCCACAGATTATCTGATGACAGTACTTTTCATAGCACGTTCCCATCGACTGAACAAATATCTGCTTTTAGCTTCTTATCAATGAGAGGTTGAGTAACCAACTCCCTAAATGATCACCTGTCTAAGATTCTCAGCTGGGGCTCCGTAAATCTGTTTACGTTTAATGCCCCAAAAGCACATAATTGCCTTTTCTCTAAGAGTGGCATGTAGGGCCCAGACGTTCAGATGGCTGGGAAAATACTGCCCAAAAATCCATAATCTCTACATTGGGTATAAACGTTGCAGATGATCTTTGCTGGCACTTACATGTTTCCAATATTGCTAAAGAAGTTTGAGCTTCTGTTTCGGATAAAAAAGTTTGTTTCACAGCAGCTTCGGACGCTGCACAAAGCCCTGGTGCGACCGCAGTTGGAATATTGTCCCATGTATGCCTAAAAAACATCCTTGTCGCTCCTAGATTATATTCAGAAACGAGCTGTTTGTCTTATAGGCGATTTATCTATAACTTATATCGACCACAAGAGATAAGTTGGAGATCTCTGTCTCTTCTATCGATATTACAATCGATACTGCTCCTTAGAAATTGCTCGCTAATACCTATTTCCGCTTACGACCTTTAATCTGCAAAATCGTTTCAGTCGAAAGGCACACGCTTTTAGTGTCTAACTACCCACTTGCGAAAGGTTCGTAACGAATTATCGTTGTTTCCTAGAGCGTCTAAGTTTTGGAATGCCTTCCCGACAGACATATTTCCGAAGACGCATAACCTCCAACTTATCGAGAAGAGAGTAAACACCCATCTTGTGGCACAACAATCATGTATTAGAAATACATAGGCTACATAAAAAATGAGCTTGCTCCAAACCTTACGGGCACCATGTATTTTATTATAGCTCAAGTAAAACACGGGTACATTATTTTGCAGGTAGGAGAAGCATTATTTTTGCTTGGCTTTGGCAAAACTTTACGTAATAGTAATTTACGCTACAAGTCCGGAAAATACTGTTTTTTTGGACGAGTCAAAAAAATTCTAGGACGAGCCGTAGACGTGTTGCGTACATTTTTTTTCGGCAACCGTGTAGAATAACAAATTAATGGGACATATTTCTTTATTCTATTTCTTTGTAGAACAAAATTTCGAACATTTTAATTCTTATTTGTATTAAATATTGAAATTCGGACAGAAGATAGGTACTAACAGAAACATTCTAATTCTTATTTATATTAATATTTATATTAAAATTCGAGCAATTGCTAATATTGAAAGGATTTAATTTGTTTGAAATGCTTGGTATGTTTAAATGCATTTTGTATTCAGAACAAGAAAGTACAGTTTCCGTTTCATATTGATTGTTTTCATCTAATAATTTTTGAATGGTATTGGCAATTTTAATTTTGTTTGTTAGTGAATTGTCTATATATCCTTCAGCGACATTGGTAGACTTCCAGCCACCGTGTATCTTCAAATTTGTGATGTTTCCACCATTATCAGCAAATATTGTCGCTGAAGTTTGACGCATGCTATGGCCTGTGTAATTTTTAGGATTGGCTAAATTTAAAAATTCTGCAATTCTAAATCCGAGATTCCCAAAACTGTGGATACCAACGGGCTGAATCGAACATTTTTCTTTTTTGTAATTCACGAATAATCTGTTATTTGGAGTATGGGATGGCCGTAAAGATAAATATTGCCTATACAACAGCAGGTTTTCTTGCCCAATTACAACAAAAGTTCTCTCAATATGTGTTTTAGAATCTGGTATTTTCACAAGCAACATGTCTTCTTTGTCGTTTATTAGATCAATTGACATTTTTGTTAGTTCTTACAAATATACACGTACCGGCTAACCCAATAATTGTTGCTACCTGAAAATGAAACGAATTAAGTTGATACTTTTATATCCTACAATCGTAATATTTTGTTAAAATTACATTTAGCATTAGATATGTTTCATTATCTGCTTCTCTAATGAATTTGTTGATTTGATCGCTGCTGAAGACTTCTGATTTCTTTGCTTTATAACCAACATTCTTCCTTTTAAGAAATGCGCTTACCTTTGGGAAAGTGGCTATGTTTACATTTTTCTTCACTAAAATGGTACTTTTCGACATAGAGTACATGCTCCACAGGGTAGAGGATTTGACTGTTTCATATTTTTGCGCCAAGTAAGCTAAAATTACATTCTCTGTAATAGTTTTGCATTTCTTCATATCCATCCATCTCGTAAACAAATCATAAACGTTTTCATACCTGGACTTTGATTTTTCAGGCAATAATTGTGCTGTACCAGCAGCTGCTGCATTGGAAATTTCGTAAGGCACATTTTCAAACTCACTATCGCTGTTGCTTTCCATAGTTTATTGAGACAATTGCGACCAAAAACCATGCAAACTTTCGAAAATTAAAATGTCAACTAATTTCATTTAAGATAGCTGTCAGTCGTTATTTCGTTGCTATGGTAATGTTCAACTGTATTTATCAAAATCATACCTACCAAGATTTTCATATTCACAATGACAACAACGATGTGATTCTTCCCGACCTAGTCCGGGAAGTACGTACTTCCCGGACTAGACCGGAGAAATGATACTTTCTCAAAGAAAAAGCGTTCGGGAAATGGGTACTTCCCGGACGGTTACCGAAAAAATCAGTTTATAGATTTCAAAGAATAATACATCTTATTTCGGGTAGACGTTTTTCGGACACAGATCAAAGACCTTTGTTAATGAGTTTTATCCATAGATGTCTTAATGATGCTGAAAAAATTTAAAGCTGTCATTGGTAATTACCATTCAAGTCAAGCTTATACCATTTTAGGAGGAACTTTTTTTATTACATTAAAGACCACGAGCTGTAATTTAAAAGATGATTTCTCTTTCCTATCATAGCCAGTCGGTAGTTAATGAAACTATATATGTAAGTATCATCGATTCTAACTAATTTCGCATGATAGATATCCCCAAGTGTAACGTATCGCGTGCAAGTCAGTTTCTCATTAATTGTTTTATAAAGTCTCAATGCACAAACTACACATTCTACAAGCCATTGAAAGTGTGCTAATTGTACCAGAACGTTTCGAGGCTTTTAAAATCTTGGCGTTTGGTAGGGTTAGAGCTCATTCTACGGTCCGCAATTACATTTTAAATATCAGGTTGTATCTCGTGTTGTCGGTCCGAGTGACATGTAAAAAAAAACTTGAAAAGTATTGGTTTATAGATAGAAAGCGGTTACTTATGGATAAGGCGTCGTTTTAACGTACGCTTGTGTGTGGTACTTGATCGGTGTAATTAATCTGATTGAAAGCTAACAACTTTTGTAGATGACAGACGTTATTGGTCATATAAGTAAATACTTTTATTGCAAGCAGGAAACTAAGAAATGTATATTTATAGTCATTAAATCATTAGATTATCTAATTTTACATACTTTCTACTTGTATTGCAGAATTAATTTTTATTTGTATAGCTACATATTTTATTTTAACTGTTGACATCTATGCATTAGTACGGCCGGTGTTGTGTAAGATTTTCAATTTACATACAATACCATCAAAGCAATTTCAGATAAATCTTTAAATAGACTAACTATTTAAATGTTTAACAATAATTTTTAAATGGTAAGATAATACCTAACAGACCTAAAAGAGAAATCTAAATTATTAAAGAATCATTCTAAAGAACATTATATTCTATAATAGAAAATTATCGAGATTACACAAGAAGATGAAGGCCCGAAAATAACCAAAGAGGAGGAGGATCTACATGCTTTGAATCAATTGCCGAACGAATTGTTAAAATAATACTAGTGGACTGATTTATTTCATCAGTCAAATCAGAACAATGATTATCATCCACCTTGTAACTATTAAGTACACTTGGAGAACCCAAATCACCACAACACATTTTAAAAACCTGACGATTGTTTCACTAACCAAGTTAGCGTCATCAGAGGATGAAAAATTCTAAACGTTTGACGACTACAACTGTGTTTATATTATGTGCAGGTATTTGGCCTAGAGGCTTGAGGGTTGTTCAAACACCAAACTTATTTACCGGAAATTCCCTCAACCCAAATTATCTTATCTTCATTCTCACGCTTTCTCAGAATCTCTCGTAAAGTGGTCAATCCAGAAGCTTCACAAAGGCGGCGGTGCCAAATTCATACAACTTTTATTATTACTATATTTGGTGATGGTTTACACAGTCTAAAAAATATGGTTATTATTATTATTATAACCGAATTCCACGCGGACGAAGTCGCCGGCAGCAGCTAATATGTATATATATATATATATATATATATATATATATATATATATATATATATATATATATATATATATATATATATATATATATATATATATATATATATATACATATATATATATATATATATATATATATATATATATATATATATAAACCTTCGAAAGCGTTTTTAATTTTAAGTTCTCGTTTTCTACGTGATGATTAATATCCCAAATATGTCGCGCCATGCATGATTTATCTATAGTACCCTATCTGAAGTGTGCTTTTGGGGTTACTTAGCAAATTTTTAAGGCATTTTTCATCGAAAATGTTTCTAATTGGCGCTCTTAAAAATTCTATCTAGACCCCGCGTGATTTTCAGTTCAAATTATAGGCAAACAAAGTTTTTTTCCGGTTTCTCTTTTCTAAAGATTTCGGTAACAATTTCTTTGTTTTAGTGAATTTTCTTAAAAAAAATTCACTAATGAGGAGATCTCGACTTTTGAATTTTGAAAAAATGTTTATATATATATATATATATATATATATATATATATATATATATATATATATATATATATATATATATATATATATATATATGTTTATATATTTATGTGTCACACCTATATCAAAAAAAAATAATGGACCGATTTTGATAAAATTAGGTGAGTACCTTCCTTTCGCGAGTGGCTTGGATAAGTTCGTTAGCCAGGAAAATCCGCCGAGGTTTTCCCGGAAAATTTTGTGTTTTCCTTCGAAAAAAATCGAAAAAAAATTATATCTCCAAAATTAACAAAGTAAGGGCAACGAAATTTAATACACGGGTTTATATCATTATAAGTAAACTACCTACCAAAATTTAGCGCCGTAGGTTAAAAGACAAAAAAGTTACAGGCATTTAAAGAAAAATAAATTTGGGTTTTCCTCAAAACGTAGAAGTCGCGATTTTAAACGTCAAAATTGTTAATATTTAGGCAATGAACCTGAAATTAATATGATCTATGGAAGGAAAATGTCTCAAGAATAATGTTTTACAAAGCCTGAACTCTTAGTTTCAATCGTCATTGTCCTTCATTTTACTAAAATATTCCCAGAAAATTCATTTCAAATAGACCCTTTCTCTGATACTTTAGCAGTAGTGTTGGCTATAGAGTTTAACGTTTAATGGTATATCATTTTTGTCGAATTTTCGTAAAAAATCATTAAAGCGCAATATATCCGTTATTATGCAAGTTACAAAAAAAAGTTGTATACATTAATTGTAGGGTGTTTTAAGCTACATCTTTGAAAATATTTCCACAATTACAGGCTGGCCCATAAGTCGTTGGTGATTCAAATTTTCTTTTTTTTTTAGTGACTTTTTTAATCGAACACGCCCTATGATATTGCATTTTTGTATTGTCCATCGAAATATAATACATCTTTGTAAGAAAAGAAATTCGGGACGCAGCAAGTGCGTTATGGTAGCGAATTTTCATTAAATGCTTCAAATTTTGTATCAATTTGCTATTAACCTATAAGGTTGACCAGAAAACCAGTTTTTTCGGGAACAATTTAAGTTTACTTTCGGAAATTTTTGTATATTTTCAAACAATAAAGTTATTTTGTTGAAACATGGCACATTGTTTCTAATATATAGATTATACTGGTAACCAAATTTGGTGCCTGCTTTCTTAAAAAAACATATTTGTTATTTAAAAAAAACATTTTTATGAAAATTCACTACCATAACGCACTTGCTGCATCCAGAGTTTTTTGTTTCTTAATTAATTTCTGCCGCAGCCAAGCATTGTATCCGTTATTATCTAGCCACGTTTTAATATAGTCTAATTCTTTACAATATCCATTTTAAGATAAAGGAAAATATATTAACCTATTCACTAAAAAATTTAAACTAGCCATGTTTTGTCCGTATGTATCATGTGAGTCATTCGGAATCTAAATTAGAGTGGTAAATTTGTTCCTGTGGACATCGAATTATAAAGTGTTTTTATTTTTGATAACTAGTACATCTAGAAACGGTAGTTTATTATTAAATTCTATTTCCTCAGTTAAACGTACCCTTCAATTTAGCAATAAAATCTTGCAAATGTTTGTGTTGAACACTGCAAAAATATCATCCACATAACTAAACGATACTCTAGAAAAATACTCACTTTCACCTGCCTTATATTCGCTCTCCGACACGAATAACTGATACTAGCGAAACATATATTGATCACATATTTGTTAGAATAAATTCAACCATTCGCAACAAGAATACAGTTTTTGAGTTGCGGTCTGCTAACCTTCATTCACATATTGCAGACCATAATGCTATTTTATTAAACTTTGGTCTTATTAATTCCACTGAAAAAACTATGCCAAGAAATAGAGTGCTAAGGAGGATAGATTTTCATAACTTACATGAGAAACTGAGAAATAAAACCTGACCGTCTGTGTTTTCTGAGTCAGATGCACAATTGATTTTTGATAATTTTGTTGATATCCTAAATGAGCGTATAGATAGCTCTTCATACAGTATACAAATTAAGTCAAATAACAGACGAATACAACCTTGGCCAACTGCCGGGCTCATAACAGCCATGAAAAATAGAGCCGCCTTAAAGCAGAAATGGAATAGGGAAAAAACTGTAGAGTCGGAGGTATCATTTAAACACTACAGAAATATGCTTACAAATCTGATAAAAGTGACACGCAATGACTATTATAAAAACTTGATTACGTCACACAAGGGAAACTACGGCAAGATTTTGAAAACTATTAACGAAATCAAAAACAGTAATAAACGTTCTAATGTAGTATGTAGTTAAAACAATCATAACGGAAAAAGGGGGTGTTTTGACTTTGGAGAAAGATATTGCAATGGAGTTTAACAATTCTTTTGTTGAAGTGGGAAAAGGTATATCTCAGAAAATCAAATATCCTATGTGGCCTTTTCACCGACAGCAGCCGTAAAACCCCCATCTAGTCTTTAAATTAGTATATATGATGAGGGCTGTAAACTAACTGAGTCTCAAAGTGTAAACTATCTTGGTCTACTGGTAGACAATAATTTTAAATGGCAGAAACATGCAGCATATATGAATGCAAAGGTGAAAAAGATTGTCTACAAATTCTATACCCTACGAAATATTTTAACAATAAAAACTTAATACTAATTTACAGTTCTCTCATGGAGTTTATAAGGTATGGTATTATTTTCTGGGGTTCGTACTATGAAAATGTATTAGTTGCGCTTCAAGTTACTCAAAATAATATATTAAGGGTCATTATCCATAAGGATTCTAGGTCTAGTACGAACCTTCTTTATGATAACGACTACATTAAGCTACTTGATATAAGATGAATTTATATATTACATGTATTAAAACATGTGCATCATTATTTTCGGGCAATAAATGTAGTGGACTACACATATGGCGCAAGTTGTAGAATAGGTGAAAACTTGACACTTCCACCGCTAAATAGGAGCGTATATAAAATATCGGTTTTATGTTGGGGTCCAAAGTTATATAATCAATTACCAGCAAATTTGAGGAGTTCATCTAAATCTAAATCTAGGAAAAAAATTTGTAGCTTTGTCATTTTGAAGCAGGTGGAACTGAAAGAAATGTTAAAGTAGAGAGCAGTACAATAGTTAGGTGGTATGGATAATGTAGTCTTGCTACATGAAGCGAAAGTGGAGTGGATGTGTTGCCTGGACAAGGTGCAGGTAAAGTAAGTGTGTGCTGTGTGTGAGTGTGGGTGTGTGTGTTGTCGTGAGTGTGTGTGTTTGCGTGCATGTGTGTGTAAATATAATATGCATGAATGGAGGAGTGGGTGGGTGAGTACTATGTTTATGAACATTTTGGTTATGTGTGGTATAGAGGTGTCGGTTGTATGGATATCATATATACAGTTGTTTCAAAAGAAAACTATATTAAAGGGAGACTAAGGGTTGACGAAATGGACTATATTTAGTGTAGGATATGTTGTTGATTCCCCTACTGAGGCTAATCCAATGCCATTGTTTTGGTTTACAGTCGCATCTCTCATCTTTTGAGGGTCAGGGCATAGCTAGTTAGATTGGGGCACAAAGAAGAAGAGAAAATAGTAAATATTATGGGTATTAACCGGTTTAATTAATGTATTGAGAATTATATAGGGTTAGTTTTAAAGGATACAAACAAGTCATGTTGACTTAGGTATCCAAGGAAATATATCTACCCGGCACGGCCGGGTAGATGTCAATGTCACTTTTACCTAAAAGTCGTAGTTCATTTGTTTGCCCCCTTCCCGTTCACTTCAAATATTCGGCTTTTAACTGTCCTCCATTTCAAATGCGAAATTTTTATTTGTATTGCCGTTTGTCCATTGCTGTGATTTGAGGTTTTAATGCTTCTAGTTCTGCCTTCACCCATATGGTGCAGGGAAACAAAAGCGACAGTCGATGCTGCTTGGAGGTGCCTCGACCAAGGTTTGGACATTTTGATGTTTTTAACTTCTTAACTTTTAGCTTTTAGCTTTGATTTTATAAATGTAACTGTTGTAGAGCATGTTAGCGTTGACTTTAGTTTCTGTTTAGACTTTGCTTGTAAGACTGTTTAGAATTTTGTAACAGCTTGTGTCGTGTGATACTTGCCGACCTACCAGAAACTTTGTTTCTGACACAACCACCTTTTGTAATGTTTCAGGAAGCCCCTGAAGATGGCCAGATATATGGGCCGAAACGCGTAGGGCTTTTAACAAATAAATTCAGTCTGGAGTATAGCCTTGTTCTGTTCTTTTTACTTTGGAAATAAATATATGTTAGTTGCATTAAGAAAATTCTGGAATTTGGAAGTGTTTATGATCTTAAGTTCTGTGTATGATCTCGTGTGTTGCTGGATTAAATAAACTGAGTTGAATTGAAACAAAAAGATCAGTTTCAAATCTACTTATGAAAAGGTTCGCAATAAATGGCAATTGGGGTTTCCCATTGCCGTGCCTTGGGTTTAAAAAAACTAGTTGTTTGTGTAACCGTTAGATTACAATGTTATTTAACTACAACATGTTTGGTTTTCTGATGAGTGTATTTTTACATTTCACGGCCAGGCTAATCGTCGCCACTGGTTTAAAGAAAATCCACACTGGATCAGAGACGGACACACGCAATACCTTTAAAAGGTTAATGTTTGGGGAGGAATAGTTGGAAACCATGTCGTTAGACCCATTGATGCGAATTCGAATGGAGATAATTAGTTAACACTGGTCCAAAATAATGTCGTGCCAACTTTGGTAAATTTACATCCTGATCGAGCAACATCTCCTACATTAAGATTGATGTATTTTTTATTTTTTCTAATTATAAAATATTAAACGCTATTAGTTATTAATTTTATTCCCACATCGTCAATACCTGTGAAAGTATGGCATCGGCGACAAAAATTTCAAAAGAATTTTTCGCTTAAACTTCGTAAATAGTGTCAAAACATATGGAAAACATGATCTGGGAACGAAAGTTTTTATGTCTGTTGGTCTGTATGTCTGTCTGTTTGTAGCCAATATAACTTTAGAACGGATTGAGATATCGTCTTCAAATTTGCTACACAGTTAGCACCTGACAAACGAACGGCTCGGATTGTTTTTGGGTAAAATCGCTTCCGGGGGATAGGGGATGGATGGGGGATGATTTGGTGAAAATTGACATTTTTTCGTTAAAACTCGAGTAATATAACGTTTAGCTCCTCTATGAGCAGTGCTCGTGCAGATATCTATAAAAGTTCGGGACGCAGCAAGTGCTTTATGGTAGTGAATTTTCATAAAAATGTTTTTAATAGCAAATATGTGTTTTTTTTTCAGAAAGCAGGCATCAAATTTGGTAACCAGTATAACATATATAGTAAAAACAATGTGCCATGTTTCATCATAATGACTTTATTGTTTGAAAACCTACAAAAATTTCCGAAAGTAAACTTGTGTAACCGAAAAAATCCGTTTCTTGGTCAACCTTATAGGTTAATAGCAAATTGAGGTTTTCAAATATGAAGCATTTAATCAAAATTCGCTACCATAACGCACTTGCTGCGTCCAGAATTTCTTAACTTACAAACATGCATTATATTTCGATGGAAAATGCAAAAACATAAGGCGTTTTCGACTAAACAAAAATTATTTGTATCACCAACAACTTATGGGCCATCCTTTGATTGTAAAAATATTTTTTTAAGATGTAGCTTAACACACCCTATAATTAATGTATACAATATTTTTTCATATCTTGTATAATAACGGATATATTGAGCTTTATTGATTTTATACGAAAATTCGATAAAAATTATATACCATTAAACGATAAACTCTATAGCTAAGGCTACTGCCAAGCATCAGAGAAAGGGTTTATTTGAAATGAATTTTCTGGAAATATTTTAGTAAAATGAAGGACAATGACGGTTGAAAAGAAGACTTCATGGTTGGTAAAACATTCTTTTTGAGACATTTTCTTTTCATAGCTCGTATTAGATTCAAGTGCTTTGCCTAAATGTTGCGAATTTTGACGTTTCAAATTGTCACTTTGACGTTTTGAGTAAAACCCTAATATATTTTTCTTTAAATGCCCATAACTTTTTTGTCTTTTGACCTACAGAGCTAAATTTTAGTAGGTAGCTCACTTATAACGATATAAACCAGCGTACCCCTTACTTTGTTAATTCCGGAGATATAATTTTTTTTAAAGAAAACACAACATTTTCCGGGAAAACCTGGGCCGATTTTCCTGAATAACGAATTTCTCCAAGCTATTTGCAAAAGGAAGGTATTCACCAAATTTAATTAAAATCGGCCTATTATTATTTGAGTTATCGGTGTGATACCTATATATATATATATATATATATATATATATATATATATATATATATATATATATATATATATGTATGTATGTATGTATATATAAACATATTAAAATTGAAACTGACCCCGGATATGTGTTTTGGGGGGCCTAATTAGCGTTCATTTAAAGAAATTTTTTCAAAATTCAAAAGTCGGGATCTCCTCATTAGTGATTTTTTTAAAGAAGATTCACTAAAAGAGAGAGAGAGGATACCAACGGCACGTCGGTGGGCAAGGGATGGCAGCGTTTGGGTGAGGGTAGGCACACCGATGAGATCTATAGCACTTTTCTGAATGGAGTCCAGGATAGCGAGCCTAGAAGCGGCAGCGGCACCGCAGATGTGGGAGCAGTATTCGAGGTTTGCCCTTATTTGTGAATTATATAAGGTATAGAGATTACCTGGTGAAAAGTATTTGCGAGCCGGGAAGAGGAAACCTAATTTCTTAGCAGCCGCTTCTGCAATTGATGTGATATGTTGGTGCCGATTCAGATTTCGATCCACAGAAATGCCAACAAGTTAAGATGACTCATTACTTTGAATAACTTGGTTGTTCATTGTGATGGATCTAGGGCTGGTGTATATGTTATGAAATAGAAAGCAAGAATGAGATTTGGTGGAGTTGAATTGTACAAGATTTATACTTCCCCAGTCTAATATTTTTTGGAGATCCACAGAGACAGGACCCTCCATGAGTCTGCGATCCTCATCTAATTGGGCTAAAGAGACAGGCTTAGAATATTGTGTATTTGAGTAGAGGGTGCTGTCGTCCGCGTAACTGTGAACTGGGTTGGATGTGCTAGAGAGGAGGTCATTGATGTGGAGAAGAAACAAAGTAGGGGCTAAAGCTGAACCTTGGCGTACTTCCGCATTAATTGGTATTAGAAAACTTTCAATTTCATCCAACATCTGGTATTCTGTGCTGAAATTAAATTAAATTAAAGCTTTGTACTCTTCTTGAGTAAGATCGCTTCAGAGGGTAGGGCATAAATGAGGAATGATTTGGTAAAAATTGGCATTTTTTCGTTAAAACTTGAGTAATATAACGTTTCAGAAGTTTATGGGTACAGGATACGAATACTTTCTTTATGATCAAGCCGTGGACCCTAAATTCATTTCATGAGAATGTCGTTCTGAGGAGGCTAGATTATTATAGCTATGTGGAAGTTATGATCAATTTGCAGCACTATTTACTTCCACATCGTCAATACGTGTAGAAGTATGACATCGCTGAGAGAAGTTTCAAACATTTTTTTTGGCTTAAACGTCGTAAAAAGTGTCAAAATATATAGAAAACATGATTTGGGATCAAAATTTTTGTTTATCTGTCGGTCTGTATGTCTGTTAGTAGCCGCGAAAGCTTTAAAACGAATTGAGATATCGTCTTCAAATTTAATATACAGTTAGCACCCGACAAACGAACGGTGCGGATTGGTTTTGGGTAAAATCGCTCTAGGGGTAGGGAATGAATGGGAGGTGGTTTGGTGAAAACTGACATTTTTTCGTTAAAATTCGAGTAATACAACGTTTTAGGGTTTGTTTATTAGAAAACTTTCAATTTCATCAAATATCTGGTATTCTGCGCTGAAATTAAATTAGTGTTAGAATGTGTGGGGGTGGAATATCGGTGACAGAAATTTCTTTTTTTTTTTACTGAAACGATGTAAAACATAGGAACAATTTAATTTTGAAACGAAAATTTGTCCGTTAGTAGGCGCAATGACTTTTGAACGACTTGAGATACCACTTTACGTACAGGAATGCGAATATTTTCTTTGTCGTCAAGTTATGGACCCTAAATTTATTTCATGAGAATATCTTTCTGAGGGGAGTAGATTATTACAGCTATGTGGAAGTTATGATTCAATTTGCAGCACTATTTAGTGTTATAACACAATTTTTATTATGCCCTAGGTATTTATTAAAAAATTAATGAATCACTTTGGGTTTGGCTACTCGGTCGGGGCACAAAGATAATAAAAATTACCACAGGGTGTGGGCCTCAGCACTTGCAGTCGGTGGGTTTTAAGATGCACTAATAAAAGTCAAGAGTTAAAAGTAAAATCAGTTTATTAAAAGATGATTGAAGTTATATAATGCAGCTCGATTTAATTAAGCCGATTTAACTAAAGGAAAAACATAAATTAACTACTTTTAATTTAAAAAATTGCTGATAAATGATGTACTTAGCTCGAGATTCAGACTGCTGCCTCCGTAGTGATGATCGTCTCCGTCCAGCCTAGGATGCTGGAGGTGCCTCATGGTACAGGTGCGACTTCCTGGGGAAACGGCTTCGTAGTTCGGCACACAGGGTTGATCTTAGGGGTCACCGAACCTCCTCCAGGATGACGGGATCTCAATATGACGGCTCTAGACAAATGGTGGCAGACCAGCGAATTGCTGACTAGCTGGTCCTTGGTCAGCCAGTTCCCATCTAGCGGTTCCTTGATTGGCCAGGTGCAATTTAGCAGGGTTCCATTTAGCAGCAGCCATTTAGTAGTTCCATTTAGTAGGGTGCAATTTAGCGGCTCCATTTAGCAGTTCCATTTAGCAGGGTGCAATTTAGCGGCTCCATTTAGCGGGGTGCCATTTAGGCATGCTGTTTTCCCGATTTAAAATTTAACTATATAATAACATTTTCAGGTTGACTTATTAAAGGAGAAGAGAGCGTGTCACGTATTCCAACCGTTTATAAAGACTTTTTTATCTTGACATGTCATCGAACTGTCGCGTCTGCAGGCGTATTCCATTGAGTTGTGATGCGGCAGAGTAACTGACCGCCGAGTCTGACGTCACTAGAGGGACTCAGACTCTGACGTCACTAGAGGGACTGATTCAGAAGCTTTATTGTAGAGAAATAAAAGGCGTTGACGCGTGTGACATGTCACATATATGTTAAATACATGCGACATGTTACAGTGTGCTGCAGCAAAGTTCAATCAAATTAATTTCTTTTCTTTACTCTTAATTTTTGCAAGAAGCTTTAAAACCATAGCATTTTCTGAATAGATAGTAGAGAGATCTTTCAAGTGCGGTATCAAGCCGATATCTCCTATTTAAAAATTTGGCTGTCGCAACTGTCACTCGAAGGAGGTTGAATGTAGGGATGAAGTTTTTTCGTTGCGGGATGTGATTTTTTAATCTAAATATTATGTATTTCGCTATTTTTTATAAATATGCACAATGATTGAGATACTGAATTTATTACATCTGGCTGTTGCACACTGTATAAATATTTAGGTTTAGTACATTTATAAACCTTTTAAAATATAATCCCTTTTATCTGGTAAGTGAAAAACCTAATATACAGACACTTTTGAATTTTTTTATGCCAATCCAAGAAGATACATAGAAGTATATTTTCAAGCTACCAGCTACCTAAACATTCTGAATTATAATTAAAGAACTGTAAAATTTCAAGAATAAATAGCTGGCTAGCTGGCATAAATATTTTTTGTTTCTCAAATGAAAAAACCTAAATAACAGATTCAAGACTAAAGTAAATATTTGTATGCAGACATTCAATCGTAAACTGTTTGCAAATATGCAGCTTGACTACGTGAGATAAATTCATTCAAGGCTTTTAAAAGAAAAATCTTCTGATGTTCCCATGATATTACAAAACTCCATATTGTATAATAAGTCACAAGTAAGACAGACCATTTACAATCGGTTACAACAAACCAGTTTAAAGATAGAGGTTCTCTACAAGGCAACTTGTAATTACTTTAAGAAAAGTAGATCACTGCATTTTCTTAATGCCTAGCTCTCTTATTGTGTGGGTATATAAAATAAAATTATTTCATTTAATTCACCAGATAATAACGTTATTTAGTGTATTAGCGAACGATTTCACTATTTTCTCCTGTTTATAAAACTTGGACCCTAGAATTTTTTGATCTGTGAACAAATGTTTTAGAGAAAGCTTGCATTAAAGGATATTGGATAATATATGTAATCAGCGGATAAGATGCAATATTTGAGTTAAAGCATAGCAATATTTGTTAGGAATAATTGTAATAATAATACGAAGCCAGAAATGTATAGTCACGTAACCAAAAAGTTTGGACGCAGCGAGTGCGTTATGGTAGCGAATTTTAATAGAAGTGTTTTAATGTTAATTATGTTTTTTTTAGATACATACATCAAATTTAGTGGATAATAACAGGTGGGCCATTTAAGATTTTGAAATTAAATCGGCTATAAAAAAAAACTAATGAATATTTTTTCAAAGTTATGAGTTTATTAGAAAGATTAAACCTTTCCACTTAGGAATAGAAGACAATCATTAAAATGACTGCCACAGCTAGCCTTACAATATTCCATTCGATCAGTCCAATTTTTCAGTACATTTTTGATTGTTTGGGTCTCTATTTCGTCAATGGCAACTTCGATTTCATGTTTCAAGTCGTTAATTGTCTCTGGAAGGCAGGCCCCGATCTAGCTTTTTCGCCGCCCCGGGCAAAAATATTATTTGCCGCCCTTTACAATGATACTTTATAAGTCATAAACATTTTATTCCAGAGGTGGGATGGTGCAAATTGCGACTTAAAAAAAGAGGTTATTATTTTGACCCGTATGTATCCAATGTTGTTGGAATTGAATAATATTCACATATGTTTTTGAAGAGTATACTAAATTTCATGAGTATATGTATGTATGTAGCTGTTTTTTAAGAAAGTCCGGACTGGACTAAAACAATTATTTTTTATCGATTTATGTATCTTTTAACTTAGATAACAGTGAATATTTTTCAACCAAATCGGTTTAGAAGTTCAAAGATGTGGACCAAATGTTATATGAAGACGGTTTATGTTTATGTAACTTTTGTTACATCGACTATGCAGTTTGGATGAATGGAAAAAAACAAAAAAAATGATTTTTTTAAATTTAATACAAGTAAAAAACTCAGTTATGTAGAGCCACAAAACGAATTCGTCATTCTTAAAAGATAAACAAATTAAATTAAAGCACTTTGTTTCGGAGAATATTAAACTCTGTCAAGTAACTAAAATAATTTTCTTCGCACTTTTTGTTCTGCAAAATCTTTAATAATTTGTGATAAGTTTATACTGTCACAAATCTTATGTTCTATTGAAATCATAGCCAATCCAGATAATCTTTTTTGTGTCATGGTGGACCGCAGATAATTTTTTATTATTTTTAATTTAGAAAAACTTCTTTCACCACTTGCAACTGTTACTGGTAAAGTCAAAAGAATTCTGAGAGCGATACTGATATTTGGACCAAATCTTAAATCTGTTATAAATTTTAAAACATCTTGGGGAGACAAATTAGTATCTAAAATCATAGAAAGAACTGATAACTCCTCTGAAAGTTCTAATCCATTTATGTCAGATGAGGCCTCGTGGGTTAAAATAGTTTCGAGGTTCTTACATTGTTCTAACAATTCATCTTTTGGTAGTTCTCTTAAGGCATATATGTTATATAAAAAAGCAAAATGTTTACTATGCTCAGAAATCTGGGAAAACCTTAACTCCAAGGAGTTTATAGCTGTATCTATAATGTGAAAAAATACTTCGATTTTATATTTTTGACGAGGATCAGTGATTGGTTCATCATTACACTCGTAACCAAATTGCTTCTTTTTAGATCTAACACGATGTTTAGGCACATTTTCAAAATCTAACACCTCACTGTCCAATTCAGTAGCCAAGGTTTTGGCGTCTTCAATAACTTGAATAAAATACTCATCTGAACGTGAGTTTTCAAAGAAAACTTTGGTGTTTTTTAGTAATTTAATGACGGAAACTAACTCAAAATCTTTACTTTGCATTAACTTACTCACAGGATTTATCCGATTCAAAGTTTCATACCAAATTATTACAGAGCACAAAAATTTAAACTGTTTAATTTGATTTAACAAACCTGAAGCTTCGTCTCGTGTAGAGGTATCCATATCTGTGTTTTGGTAAACACTGAACAGTGCATCGTAAACTTGCCCTATTTGATGTCTTAGTGGTTTTATTGCCTCGATTCGACTTTCCCATCTCGTGTCACTAAGTGGTTTCAGAGTAATACCTTTTACATTCATCAAAAGAATTGACCATCTCAACGTTGAAGAGGCAAAGAAAACGTATATCTTTTGCACAATATTTAAAAAGTTTGTAGCTTCCAGTGAAGACTTTGCCATATCGTTTACTACTAAGTTCAAAGAATGGCTACTGCAAGGGACATAAAATGCCCGTGGATTGATGTTTTTTATCCTGGCTTGGACCTCACTTCGAATACCTTTCATATTGGATCCATTATCGTACCCTTGCCCTCTTATGTTTTCTAAAGGCAATCCAAGTGCTGATAATTGTTGTAAGATAACTTCTGTTAGTTCGAAACCTGTAGCTTTTTCGATTGGTATAAATCCTAAAAAACTTTCGTTTATCACAATTTCTGATGTTCTTGGGTGGCATTCGGTTTCATTAATAGAAATATACCTAATTATCAGGGTCATCTGCTCTGTTTTACTAGCGTCCGGGGTACAATCTAAAATTATAGAATAGTATTTCGATTTTATAATAGCTTTCAAAATATGGCTTTTTATACTGTCTTCCATTGTATTAATGAACTCATTCTGAATGGTTTTACTTAAGTAGATTGCTTATTTTTCCTCTTTCTGCAAAACTCTGCGTACATGTTCCTGCATAACAGGATCAAATTCGGCTAACAGCTCTACTAGTTTTAAGAAGTTACCATTGTTAGATTGATACAGATTATCAGTAGTACCTTGAAAAGCCAAGCCACCTTTTGCCAACATTTTAATGATTGAGGCAACACGCAACAAAACTCCTTTCCAGTGTTCTATTTCTGATCTAATTATTCTCTGTGATTCGGCATCTATCGTATGCGACGATTTGAGCCTACGTGAAAGTTCGAACCAAGATTTCACAGCTTCTAGGTGATTTTTTGATGTCTCATGACATTTAAGCGTATCACCTACATGCTTCCAATTTTTGTAGCCACCTTCAGATAGACCGGAAGTTGTAGTTGTATTAAATATTTTGCAGCAAAAACAATACAGTGAATTTCGTGCCACAGAATACACAAGCCAATCTCTCAAAATTTCTTCACCGTTATTAAGCTTTCTCTTATAATATCTCGAAGTAAACCTTCGACCATTGTTATCTCGTGGAAATTCATATTCATAAAATGGGTTAGGACAACCTCTATTTACTAAATATATTCTTTCTGCATCTGTCATTCTATCGGGCCACATTGCTGGATCGGCATCCAAAGAGAACGTTGGACCTATTGAAACACTTGTAGTTGCAATAGCACCTTCACCTGTAATAGCGCTTGACCCAGAAGCAGCAGGTTCACAGCAGATAATTTTTGGTGTACCTTCGTCATGTGGATTACTCGGGGCCGCAGCTGCTAGATCGGTTTCTCGTAATAGGTGTATGGGTGACGATGGTTTGTTAAGCTCACCTTTCTTCAAGAAGGATTCTAATGACCCTGCTTGCTTTTGTCGCTCTGCATCTTTTTCGAGCCTTCGTTTTTTATATTGGTATCCCGACAAGCGTGATCTACCGTCAGCCATTTTGTACTATAAAATTAAAACTATATATTAAATTCAAATAGATGTAATATAAGCCTATAAATACCACATTGGTTAGGCACCTACTCATCTACTTGAGCTTTAATAAAATTGAATTGAATTATGAATAATCGGCTATATAAATCAAACAGGATTTTTGCTTAGGTTGTAATAACTGATAGCTGTCTTCCTGATCATCATTTGAACCACAACATTATTTATTATTCAAAAAAATGAGTAGGTACCATACTTTTATATTCTCTATTATTTCGGGTAACTTGTTTGAGACCTAAAGTTGCGCTCCCCTGCGGCAACCCGGTAACGTTTCGCAGCTGAAATTAACGTGGTCTACATCTATAGGTAGTAATCAACAAGATTACCCTGTTTCGTATTAGTGAATTTTCGTAAAAAAAATTCACTAATGAGGAGATCCCGACTTTTGAATTTTGAAAAATTTTTTGAAAATGAACGCGAACTAGGACCCCTAGAACCCATATCCGGGGTCAGTTTCAATTTATATATATATATATATATATATATATATATATATATATATATATATATATATATATTTAAATATTTGGTGCTAGACCATTTCTATGAAAATTCACTACCATAACGCACTTGCTGCGTCCAGACTTTTTGTTTCTAGATCAAACTAAGAACCAATAATTAATTAATAAATAGGTAGGTAGATACTTACTTAGTAAATTCACAATTCACACAGGCACTTTAATATATGTACGATTTATTTATCACCAACTCACCAGCAACCACTATTCTACTTCAGAACACAACTTACACACTTGGCATATAACTATTATATGAACCTTATGAAATATAAAATAGAAAAACACTTTAACACTTCTTTATTCTTTATGGTGCACTATTGGCGCTATTTGAGTTTCTGTAATATTGAATATTGAATTGTACTGTAAACTTATTATGACATACTATCTTCTCATTCCATTCATCATTCATCTTATTAACACTTGCCTTCATAGGCATGTCCAAATATAAAGAAAGCAAAAGTAATTCCAAGAAGTGATAAAAAATGGGTTAAACTTGTCTGCCTAGCTTATTATTGAATATTTGTGGTGCTACTGACCTTCCCTTGTTCCCTGTTTCCTTCATTCCCAGTGTATTATTTAAGACAGCGTTAAGAAATTTATACTCAGCACAGTAATACATATTGGTCCCTCTACGAATTTACAGGGGCTAAAAACATTTTTTTTGTCGAGAATGGAACTTTTTACTGTGCTGTTTTACAATATTTTGTGAATTGTGTTTTAAAAAAAATATATTTTTTGCTCTAAATTTTTTAGTAAGAATTTTAATTTTGCTATTTTTGCCGTAGAAAATTCACTACATTCGACTTTCGCTCTTCATTTATCTACAGTGTTGAGCAGTGTATTTTTTATAAGATTTTTCTCCATACAACCGCCCTCAATTTTGCCGCCCCTCATTTTTGCCGCCCTGGGCATTTGCCCGGCCGGCCCCCCCCTAGATCGGGCCCTGCTGGAAGGTTAGCGTAACACTTCCTCTTAACGGCTCCCCGCAAAAAAAGGTCCAACGGAGATAAATCGCAGATTCGAGGTGGCCAATTGACATCAGCATTTCGGCTGATTATGCGATTTTCGGAAACAGTGCGCAAATGATCGGTTGTCACGTTGGCTGTGTGGCACCTTGCGCCGTCCTGTTGAAACCAAATGTCGTCTGTGTCATACTTTTCAATTTTGGGAAACAAAAAATCTCTTAGCATGGCGCGATAGCGATCTCCATTCACCGTAACGGCGTTTCCTTGCTCATTTTCCAAGAAAAATGGGCCAATAATGCCGCCGGACCAAAATCCGGATCAGACAGTCAATCGCTGTGGATCTATTGGTTTCTCCACGATGAGGTGTGGATTTTCTGAGCCCCAGATACGACAATTTTGCTTATTGACGTATCCTCCAAGGTAGAAATGAGCTTCATCTGAAAAGATGATTTTTCGGTAAAAATGCTCATCTTCGATCAAGCGGTCTTCGGCCCATTGAGCAAACTGAAAGCGCATCGGATGGTCATGCGGCTTCAACTCTTGCACTATTGAACTTTGTACGCATTCATACCGAGATCTTTATGCAAGATTCTTCTCAAAGAAGTGCGTCAAATGTTTAATTCTTGAGAACGATGACGAGTTGATCTTCACGCACACTCTGAGCAACAGCAGCGATGTTTTCGGTTGAGCGCACTGGACGAGTACGTACACGGATTGTTTTATCCAGCAGCGATCCAGTTTCACGAACTCGCTTCACAAATTGATCCACAAACTGCGTTTTTGGCACATCCTTCTTGTCAATTTTTTTCCCGTTAATATCTTACAGTTTGAGTAAAAGATTCACCACTTTGGAAATAAGTTTTTAATATTTCCCAACTTTGTTCAAGCGAAAAGCGACCCATTTCATAAATGTCAAACATAAAACTAATTTTCTGTCACATCGGAAATGTCATCAAACCTTCCAACCTCAAAATAACCTATAGTTCCAATTCCAAACGTTAGATGGTCCAGCCTTTATATGCTTTATTATAGTAAAAACTATGTACCATATTTCATCAAAATAACTTTTGCTCAGAAAAAATACAAACATTTCTCGACAGAAATTAAAAATTTTCTCCAAAGAAAACTGCTCTAACTTTCCTGGACAACGAACCTATCCAAGTTGTTTATACAAAAACTACACCAGCCAAGATATAGTCATTCACAGAAGGCTTTTTGTCAGAAATAATAACGTGAAAATTAGCAAACAATTTGTTTCACGAAAGTTCGTCACTTTTTTTTACAAAGATTTGCTAAGTGGGCAATCTTACCAAAAATTATAAAAAAATTCTTTTAGAAAAAAATAATTTTTTTACACAAAACTTGACTAGACATTTTTTTTCGAAAATCGTAAAGATTTTTTAAAGTGAATTTGCAAAAATGTTTTTCTCTGCAATATCTTTATACGATAAGTACACTTGGAGAACCCAAATCACAACACATATTTTAAAGACCTTACGGTCGTTTCGCTGACAACGTCAGCGTCATCAGAGGATGAAAAATTCTAAAATTAAATCAACAGCTAAAGTGTATTTATATCGCACCTAGGTAGACGAACTAATCCGAAGTAAAAATTGTAGTCAGCGACCCATTGTTTGTCTATCGTGTCAATATTGAACGGACGAGGTCGAAGAACTACTTTAATCTCTCAACAAATTTATGAGCTTTTATCTAATTTAAGGATAATGGGCCTAAAAAGGTACCGAGATATTTAAGGAAGCTACACGTTCTTTTTGATCGAAAAATTTCACTATGTGAATATTGGAGCGTGAAGAGCGCCGATAAGCACATCTGAGGAACAGACCAATAACAGCCGCCCATATTTTTTAAAAAACAAAACGACTGTTTTCCTCACAATCTTAATTTTAACAAAGGATGAATAATTCATCGAAAGTTCTAGATAAAAACAAGTATTTATATTGACGAAAGGGGATTTTTAAGTCGAGAACTAAACGTAGAGCCTAGTATCTGTATAGACCGGCAGATTTATTGAGAATAATTTATTATTTGCCAGACAAATTAGGAGTGCTTAGCTGGTCAAATGCAAAGTAAAATAAAGGGCTTGAAATTAAAGGTGCCGCACGATTCAATTACGTTTTGTTCTTAATCGACCTTGATATATAAACGCGTTCAAAAGCATCAAGCATAGTTTAATGTCTAACATTTTTGACAAGTTTCAAATTTTCTTTGTCAATGTGGTGATTATTATCCCATATATGTTGTGCTATACATGATTTGTCAACCGTACCATATCGTAAATGTGCGAGATGTTCACAAAACATGGTGGCTATGTTTCTCTTGGTTTGACCCACGTATTTAAGATTACAATCTTTGCAACTTATCTCATAAATACCCGACATTTCAGTGGCTTTGTCTTTGTCTTTCGTATAACCCAACAAATTTTTTAAATTACTTTACGTCGAAAAAGTCAAATGTAAATCGGCTTTCTTAAAAATACTTTCCAAACCCTTTGTGATACGTGGTTCATAAGGTAGACACACACGTTTTTTCTCTATTTTATCTTTCTTAAATGTCGTGCATTCAGATATCATTTTCTTTGTTCTGTGTTTGTTAACCAATTTGTCCACTAAACCATCCGAATAACCGTTATATCTCCCCACGTTTTTTATGTACTTTAATTCTATATTAAATCTGCTTTTACTTAACGGAAAATGTATCAATCTGTTTACCAAGAAATTTAAACTAGCCGTTTTTTGTGCAAACGTATGATGTGAGTCGTTAGGAATATAACTAATAGTGGTAGTTTGCTTCCTGTAGACATCGAATTCAAGCGAGCCATTATTTTTATTTTTAATAACTAGTACAAGTTTATTGTGGATTTCTATTTTGTGGGTAAATTTTATTGAATCAAAGTGACTATTTAGTTTTTCAGTAAATTCTTCAACCTTGCATGTATTTGTGCTAAACACTGCAAAAATATCGTCGAGATAACGAAACCAAACTCTAGGGAAATACCCATTTATATTTTTTAAATCCGTCTCAAATCTACTCATAAAAAGGTCTGCAATAAAATGAGATAATGGATTGCCCATTGCCGTGACTTCAGTTTGTTCAAAAAAACTCATTGTTAAATTGGAAAATATTTTGTGTTATACAAAGGCTAGTTAGAGTTAAATATTATTTGTATCTAAGAAGTCAATATGAATACTTGTTTTTACGTAGAATAAGAAATCAATATAAATACTTTTTTATGTAGAATTTTGGTTAAATTATTTATCATTTGTTAAAGTTAACATTGTGAGGGAAACAGTCGTTTTGTTTTTTAAAAAAGATCGGCGGCTGTTATTGGTCTGTTCGCCAGATGTGTTTGTCGGCGCTCTTCACGGGCGCCAATATTCACATAGTGAAATTTTTAGATCAAAAAGAACGTGTAGCTTCCTTAAATATCTCGGTACCTTTCATTTTAGGCCCATTATCCTTAAATTAGATGAAAGCTCATAAATTTGTCAACCAGAAGATTAAGGTAGTTCTTCGACCTCGTCCGTTCAATATTGGCACAGTAGACAAACGATGGGTCGCCGACTACAATTTTTACTTCGGATTAGTTCGTCTACCTAGGTGCGATATAAATACACTTTAGCTGTTGATGTAATTTTAGAAATTTTCATCGTCTGATGACGCTGACGTTATCAGCGAAACGATCGTAAGAGTCTTTAAAATATGTGTTGTGGTGATTTGGGTTCTTCAAGTGCACTTATCAGTGCTCATCACAGGTTCCAGTTTTCATATAGTAATTTTATACGAAAATTTGTTGAAAAAATCCACAGAATTTAAATTATATACCTAATCTGTAAATAAGATGGAAAAAAAAAGAAAATATGAACCAGTGAAAATGAATAAAAATATAACTTGAAAAATACTCATATTTTCAAATCACAAGCTGTCAGAAATAAAAACGTTATTTGAGTCTGTTACCTTAAAGTTTCATCTGACATTTCTGAAAACAATTGATCAAGTATTTATATATTATGAAAATGTGACTATAGATAATCTTGTTAAATTCATTTTTTCTTACCCTCTTTGTACCAGAGCTAATTAAAATATTTGTGAATTTTCTTGAAAAAATCACTAACAAGGAGATCTCGACGTTTGAATTTTGAAAAAAATTCTTCAAATGAGCGCGAACAAGGCCCCCCAGAACACATATCCGCGGTCAGTTCCAATTTCTATATGTATTACACCGATAACTCAAAAAATAATGGGCCGATTTTGATTAAAATTGGTGAGTGCGTTCCTTTTCCAAGTGGCTTGGACAAGTTTGTTAACCAAGAACCAGTTTTTTCTGGAAAATTTTGGGTTTCCTTGCAGAAAAAAATTGTGTTTCTGAAAATAACAAAGCTATAGCAACCGAATTTGGTGCACAGGTTTATATTATAAAAGTCTGGACGCAGCAAGTGCGTTATGGTAATGAATTTTCATAGAAATGATCTGGCGCCAAATATTTTGTGTAACTCTTTTCTTCTAACATGGAAATATAAATTTCGGTATATAGTTTCCTTCTAATATCGAAAACTTACGCGACAAATATGGTTACCATAACTTTTCTATTTTTTGAGATAAAAATTTTTCCTAAAGAAAGCCTAAATTTTCCCGGAAAACCTCGTTCGATTTTCCTGGCTAACGAACTTATCCAAGCCACTTACAAAAGGAAGGTATTTGCCAAATGTTATCAAAGTCGGACCATTATTTCTTGAGTTATCGGAGTGACACACACACAATCACATATATATATATATATATATATATATATATATATATATATATATATATATATATATATATATAAATTGAAATTGACCCCGGATAAGGGTTCAAGGTGTTCTAAATCACGCTCATTTGACTCATTTGAAGAAACTTTTTCAAAATTCAAAAGACGGAATCTCCCCATTAGTGTATTTTTTTTTAAGAAAATTCACGAAAAGGTATACTATATTCAAAATTTAGACCTATAAGTTAAAAGAAAAAAAAGTTTTAGGCATGTCAAGGAAAATATTTTGGGTACCAGTGGCGACTAGAGAAACGCATAAAACCAAATTATTTTTTGTGGATAACAAAATCTATTTGATATTACAGACGAAAATTAAGTTTTTTGGCACAAAAAGGTCAAGAAGTACCAGCAAAATTACTTTTAAAATTTTATAGTATTTCTTCTTTTAGTGAATTTTCTTTTAAAAAAATCACTAATGAGGAGTCCAGACTTTTTCTTCTTCGTCAAAGTCGCTGCTTAAAACATCAAAATTGGCAACATTTAAATAAAGAACATGAAATAAATACAGGTTATGTAGAGAACATGTCGCAAGGAATGTGTTTTACAAGCCTTAAGTTTCAGCTTCAATCGTCATTGTCCTTCATTTTAATAAAATATTTGAAGAAAAGTCATTTCAAATAGACCCTTTTTCTGATACTTTGGCAGTAGTTTTAGTTATAAAGTGTATGGGTCAATAGTCTGTAATTTTTAGCGAATTTTCATAGAAAAACATTTCCAATTGAGGAACCCGCGACTTTTGGCTTGTAAGAAGATTTCTTCGAATGAGCCTAGTAGAACCCACATACACAGTGTCGCATTTTTACTGTAAAGCTCGATAGATCCTTTATTATAAAAGATACGAGGAAAAGTATACGTCAATTATAGTGTGTCTTGAGCTGCATTTTATAAAAGTATTTTAATAATCGCAGGGTGACCCATAAGTCGCTGGTGAAAGAAATTTTCTTTTTTTTTAACCCAACACCCCTTATTTTATTGCATTTTTGCATTTTATATCGAATTATAATGCATGTTTGTACGGCAAAAAAATTTATAGTGTTTATCGTTTTCGAGTTATTTCAATTGTTTTGCAAATTTTAACATTTTTTCCGCATATCAAAAATTGTGATAAGGCGTTTTTACCAATAGGTAGCAAATCCCATGAAAATGACGCCTTCGTTCATATTATTTGTTAATTTTTGTACTTTTTTAAACAACAAAGTTACTTTGATGAAATGTGGTTCATTGTTTCTACTATATAGGTTATACTGGTAACCAAATTTGATGGCTGCTTCCATTAAAAAAGAAGACATATGTAGTTATAGAAACATTTTTATACAAATTCACTACCATAACGCACTTGCTGCGTCCAGATTTTTTTTAATTCACTTAATATTACCGTGATTGGATCGGTTAATAGAATTAAACAAAAAGCTGAAACCAAAAATTTTTAAACTCATCCCTACATCAATCATGGTATGCAAATATATGTAAATATTTCCAAAACTAGAGTCTTTAGTTATAGGTAGTGTTATACAAAACTTGACGCAGAAGGAATGCTATTCACTTCTGAAACATAAAATATAGGCTGTTCTATTTAAAAAAAACGAGTTAGGTCAGTTTGATTTTTTTTCAAATCCAGCCATTATTTGAGAGCGCCTGTATATGGTACCTCATTTTTTCTATGAATAATATAAACGAAAACCTCTCTGTATGCATCATTTTCATGGGACACCGATTTCTTTTGGTAGAAACGCCGTATCGCAATTTTTGATATGGGTCAAAAATGCAGAAATTGATCAATATAATAATATTATATTAATAAGGGGTGTTTCATAAAATAAAAAAAACTTTGTATCACCAACCACTTATGAGCTACACTGCGATTGTCAAAATATATTTATAAGATGCAACTCAAAACACCCTATGATCAACTTATAGAATTTTTCCTCGTACCTTGTATAATAACGGATATATTGAGTTTTACCATGTGAAATGTACCACGCTGTATATTATGTAGATGTAAGCATGTAAGAACTGAAATTGATCCCGGATATTTGTCCTAGGGGTGTCTAGTTCGCGCTAATTTGAAGCAATCTTCTCACAATTAAAAAGTCCCATCCTTGTCAATACCGAATTTTTTCTACGACAATTCACTAACAATTTAAGACTATCAAACCACAAACTCTGAAACTACTGCTAACGCATCACAAAAGGGGTCTATTTGAAATAAATTTTCCGCAAATATTTTAGTGAAATGAAGGACAATGCTGGTTCAAGCCGAAACTTAATGCTCTGTAAAATACACTTATAAAGTCATTTCCTTTACATAACCCTTATTCGTTTCAGGTTTTTTGTTTGAAAAGTTCACATCTTGACTTTTCAAATCGCGACTTTTACATTTCAATAAAAAAAACTATAAGATTTTCAAAATAATTTTTCTGGTATTTCTTCACCCTTTTGCGCCAAGAACACTGAATCTTTCTGTAATATTCAATGGGTTTTAAAACCACACAACATATTTTGTTCTTGTGCGTTTCTATGACTCTCTATTGACCTGATCTTACGTGAATTTTGGCGTATGGAGTAAATTGATAGTGGAAACTTAAGTTCCAAATTTGGTCGCCATAGCTTTGATAATAATAGAAAAATTTTTCTAAAGAAAACCTAAATTTTTTCCGGAAAACGGGTCTAAGTTTTCTAGCTAACATACCTATCGAAGCCACTGACAAGATTATTTTGCATCATTATGATACCAAAGTTATGCTGAAAGTTCATTTTTAATTTGAAAATACTCATTTAAAATGTTATTATTTTGACATTTTTTGCCAAGATTTAAAATTAATTTTGACAGTTCTCGTCAAATAAATTAGTTAAAATTGTTTTGCTCGACTTGTCACAATAATTTATGGTTGTGTGCCAGAACCTCGGTTGATGTTAATGTTACAGTTTGTACTGAAAAAGTGAAAGGAGTACCCTGGGATCTAACCCAGTATCCTTCGGTTCAGAGGCACACATTCTTACCCCTAAACCACCGAGGTTTAAATAAGTAAGTAATAATCGAAAAATGAATGATTACACAAATGAAGAAAGGGGTTTATGGCAAAACCTTTTATCGTGGCGTTAGTTTGCACAGGGTTCGTGGTCCAAAAGTATGTACATAATTTCTGTGTGAAAAGTGCAAATATTTATGTAGAATGAAGGGTGGTGAGTAAAAAAAATATTAAATTAATACAACAGAATATTAAAAAGTATTATTATAAGCACACTTGTAGAACCCAAATCACCACCAACACATTTTAAAAGACCTGACGATCGTTTAACTAACTAAGTTAACATCTTCAGATGATGATTGATTCATGAATTATTCATCCTCTGATGACGCTAACTTGGTGAGTTAAACGATCGTCAAGTCCTTTTAAATGTGTTGTGGTGATTTAGGTCCACCAACTGTGCGTATCAGTGCGCATCACAGGTTCCAATTTTCACTTAGTTAAAGTATAATTATATCGTAGGTAATCGACAGATAGCCGGTAGGTTAGAAGAACGCGTTTTGGAAATGGAGATTAAATGTGGATCCATCATTAAGTGTAAGGCAAATATCTCTTGGAGTGGGTTTCTCCAAATCACGGGTGTGCAAGATACTTAAGAAGTATCATCCCTATTAGCCCCAATGTCATAAGGAGAGGAGGAACGCAAAATTTGTGGGACATACTCTCAGAGATAATAACTTGCTGATTATTTGAAGGTCACATACTTGAAAAAAAAAGAAAGAAGTAGACTAAGAGAAAACTTTTTGATAACCTGGCCCTATTGATAACATCCGGGGATACAATGATATAAAAGGGCTGCTGGAGAAATACTAATGGTTGCAACGACCAGGCGATATGGCCTGTATATTATGGTGCTGATGACGTGTTGTCTTAATCAAGAACCTGGCCCTATTGATAACATCTGGGGTTACAATGATATAAAAAGGGCTGCTGGAGAAATACTAATGGTTGCAACGACCAGGCGATATGGCCTGTATATTATGGTGCTGATGACGTGTTGTCTTAATCAAGAACCTGGCCCTATTGATAACATCTGGGGTTACAATGATATAAAAAGGGCTGCTGGAGAAATACTAATGGTTGCAACGACCAGGCGAAATGTCCTGTATATTATGGTGCTGATGACGTGTTGTCCTAATCAACTTTTTATTTAGTATTTCGCAAATATTTGGCTTTTTCTAAACACCATGTGTTAACAAGATGCGAGTTGATTGGAAAAGCTAACAAGCAAACAATTCGTACCTAATTAGAAACCTGCTTATTTGGCCTACCTGTATATCCCATTAACGATGATGATAACTATAAAAACTGAAAAGAAATCTTTTTTCAAGTTTATATAATAGAACTCTATTGTTAAGACTTAAACACATATTAGGTCTTTGAAAATTCGAGCAGAATAATATCTTCATAGAAAAATGACTCAGGTGACTTAAATGGAATGGCTAATTAAAATGCAAATGAGAGATGACATTCAAAAATTTGGTCAAGTAAAGAGCATACCACGATTCTTGTTTTGTTTCATTAACTGGCGTCATCTCCAAACCACAATAGGAATTTATTGGTATAATGTAATGTAACTGTTAGGTCACATCTTTGTTCGTATGAGTAGGTGTTAACGTGAAAACCTAGCCTTTTACTGAAAACATAATAACAGAATTAAATCTAATTAATGTTTACTTGGCAGAAAAGTCATATGGTTGCCATTTAAAATTAAGTTCAACTGTTTAGCAGCAGTTTCTTATTAAATGTCTAGTTTAGCAGAAAACATTTACAGTCTGTTCAAACTTACCCAAGTACACTAACTTTTAAGCGAATTTTCTAGATACCCTATTAGGCAAATTTTTCGGCATTATGAATAGCAGAATCTATTTCGGCGTACCCAGTTTACTCTTGTACTAAATTTAACTCCCCTACCTCATACAGGGTGTTTGGAATTCAAGAACCAATTTCCGATTTTTTTACGCTTTTACTCGCCCTGTATAGAAAATGCATCTGTTTACAGCGAATTTTAATTGACTACTCGATTAGGGACTCCATATCATATACAGTATGTTTTCTAAATTTATGAATGAGTTGGGTGTGCAATCAGTAGTAGAATGTATAAATAAGAAAAATCTACAGTGGCTAGGTCATATACATCGAATGAGCAACAGACAAGTGAAGAAAGTATGGGAGTCAAAAATCGCTCCAAATATGAAGAGAGCTCAGAAAAGCTGGAACGATAGTATGGCAGAAATACTGCATAAAAAAGGCAACACGTGGCAAGAAGTAAAGCTACTAGCACAAGACAAGAAACAGTGGGCCAAGTTTGTGCATGGAAAAATTCTAAGATACAGTGGTGTAAAACGTAAAGTGTGTAAATGACCGTTAAAATTAATTATTAGGCAAACAGTGGTTAGAAAATGTGTAATGCTCTTAAAGGGGAAAACCCCTTACACCTCAACGGGTAAAAAGGGTTACAGGTGTTACAGGTGCTATATATATATATATATATATATATATATATATATATATATATATATATATATATATATATAGGCTGACCCACGTAAGGCGTGCATTAGAAGTTTTCGAAGTAGTACTGGGATTTCGAATCTAAAAATTGGCAGCTAGATGTATCACTATCCGCTAATTATAACTAAAATATTTTGGTGACTCTGTTGCTTCCGGTTGCAACGGGAGTTTCCAACAACTTTCTTAATTTAAATGGAACACCCTATATATTATTGAATATTCGGAATGCACATGCAATTCTAAGGAAAATGATATGGCATTTGCCCATACTGGTGTCATCCGTTCTCAAGATATCGTTTTCTATTCTTTTTCCGTCATAAAGTTGCAAATCTTTGAAATGGCAATTCTCAGGCATCAAGTATGTCATAGTTCTGAAACTTAGCGCAACTATAGTCCTGGTGGTCAGAATTCTTCTCACGTGGAAAAAATTACAAAAATGATACAGCGTGTTTAACGAAGTTCAAATATCGATGATTTCAAACACGAAAAAGTATTTTTCTTCAAATAGAACACCCTGTATATTTTCATCGCATATACTTCGCAATGATGTTCTGCTTTGATCTGTAGGAGCATTCCCTATACCTATCTTGAATTATTTATGAGTTAGAAGGAATATGAATAAAACGGGAATATACTACAAAATTGGGAGTCTACTTAGTCGGAGAGTAGGCTTTGGACATAATATGAAAACTTATGTCAAAGAGATGTATTATTAGTCTCCTTAGTTGTCCTCGCAATAGAGTGGTCTATTTCTTTGTAAGTATTGTGAGGTACACAATGGGACATGTTGTTGAGGAATATTCTGCTGACAACATTCTAAATTTATTTAACATTCACGGAGAATGCAGGAGAATCGTGAGTAGAACGTGCCGCTTGTTCAATAAGAGATTTCCATATTTACCACCTATGAATAGGACAAAGTTCTCCAGAATCGAGGCAAATTTTCGGAATAACTGGAATGGTAATTTAGATAGAAATCGTTCAAGTAACATAACCGGCAATGAAACAAATAACATCAATGTGTTGGGTTATTTCACGGCCTATCCACATGTTTTCATCAGGCTAACTCGAACATCGATTCAAATAATTCTTTCGAAGTAGGGATGGCATGCATATGCCCAAAGGATAGTGCATGGATTAAGGGAGGGTGACCACATTAGAAGGGTTGTGTTTTGTGAATGGTTGATGGTACGGATTCAGGAAGATACAGGTATGTTAGATAGGATTTTGTGGATGGATGAATCAAAATTCACAAGAAAAATTATCATCAATCCTGAAGCTATGTTATTTCTAGGCGGAAGAATGTTTTCGCTGTTATTGGAAATGGAAGAATATTTTCCATATCTGCGTGTAAATGTAGAAGAGTTATCTTAGAATACTTCGTGAAGTTGTTGCTGTGCCTGATGCAGAATTCTGGTACCAGTTAGATGGCGCTCCAGCACTTTCTACGGCAGCTGTACACCAGGAGTTGACAAGAATGTTTGAGTATCGTTGCATTGGACCCGGAGGTCCCTGGCTTTGGCCTGCAAGGTCACAAGACCTGACTCCCCCTGACTTCTTCTTATGGGGTCACATTATAAATGAAGTTTATTCCAGCCAAATAAACTCCGGAGAAGAACTGGGGGCTAAAGTGAGACAAGCTTTTAATGATATCACTCTAGAAATGATCCGAAAGGTCACTAATTCTGGATTGCAAAGAAGATTATTAAAGTGTCTTGAAGTCAATGGTGGTCATATAGAGTACATTTTGTATTAAAACTCATACGCATTTTTTTATTAATTCATTCACTGTTTCGTTGATTCTTTTCTGTATTTAAACTCACTGATATATTTTCGTATTGATAGATGGTTCTATAACTTTCTTTCATTTTGAGTAATTCAGTTTCAGGGCGATTCATAAACATCCCTCACTATGTTGGATTGTGTAGAAGATGTAATCATTTCTCAAAAAGTGTCGGAATCAAATCGGAATGTCTACTTTTTTAAGGGTATGAGGTGAAAACGTATTCGAACACCCAGAAATGAAAAAAATGAAATGAAAAAGATACTTTTTGAGAGTTATTCAACTCATCTAAAGAGTGACATTAACGCCCCACAGTTAAAAAAAATACATACCCATACACACACGCACATGCACAAACACACGACATTATAGCTCACATACAATAAAGCTTAATACAAGTTTTCATTCTTCTCGTCCAGAATATGAATGGAATACCCACATGAAAAATTCTGGGTTCTCTTTACCCTATACCCAAAGCTTAGTAGTGGTATCTATTAACATCCCCCGATACCGTTGTATAACAAGTTATTAATATTATCATTATTATTATGATTATTTTTATCATTATTATTGTTGCGTTTTCTCCGGGTTCTGGATAAGTGAGACTTTAAATTTTAACAAAACAACTTTATTTACTATCTAAATATGGATACAATAAACGTTCTAGAATGTCTCTCTCACAGAACACTTAATTTACTGTCTAAATATGGATACAATAAAGGTCTAGAATATCTCTCTCACAAAACACTAAGTTTATCTGGCTTTACACTGGTTACTAATCTGCACACAAGTCTCTGCACTGGTACTACAGTTTAACACTTCACACTAGTTACTGCTTCTTTGAGTCACTTAAACATTATCTTACTGAACTATGTTGGCTTGCTTTCGCGTTTATATACTCGCCGTACCTTCCACCACTTTCTGGAGCGTTCCATTCCAGAATTTTCCAGGACCTTCTTTTACTAGAAGGTTCTGTGAATAGAGATCGGTCCCGTGTGTATACAGGGGGATGTATATACAGGATGATCCAAATGTGGTCATCACTCCTATATTACACAAGAGGTGTTTCTCGTAATATAAGATCTCTCTGCGTATACAGGGTGTAAAGGTTCTCTGCGCATACAGGGTGTATATACAGGGTGTTCGGAATGTGCAGACCTCAGTTATCCGTTCCGACGGGGTACAAGTTGGTAACTTCGTTATTTCTGGTCCTAGAGGGTTGAGACTTCGCCTGAAGGGGGTCACTCCTGGCACCCCCAGGGGGTGGGGAGGCGGTGTTGCCAGATTGTGCAAAATTTCCCAGATGTTTGGGGAAGTTCTGGAGATGTGGCAACACCGCACCTACATCTATTGAAGTGCTTTGCAACATTATTATCAATACAAAGAAAAAAAAAGATTATTATCTCGAATAATACAAAATTCACATATTTCCCACCATAACGCGGAAATAATTCAAGATAGGTATAGGGAATGCTGATACAGATCGAAGCAGAATATCATTCTGAAGTATATGCGATGAAAATATACAGGGTTTTCTATTTGTAAAAAAATACTTTTTCGTGTTTGAAATCATCGATATTTGAACTTCGTTAAACAACACCATGTATCATTTTTGTACTTTTTTTCTCCTTGAAAAGAATTATGACCACTAGGACTATAGTTGTGCCAAGCTGCAGAACCATGACATACTTGATGCCTGAGAATTGCCATTTCAAAGATTTGCAAAATTATGACGGAATAACAATACAAAATCGAATATCTTGAGAACAGCTGATATTTTTCCTCAGAAGTGCATTCTCATTCCAAATATGCAATAATATTTAGGGTGTTCCATTAAAATTAGGAAAGTTGTTGGCAACTTCCGGTACAACCGGAAGCGATATAGTTACGAAACTATTTTAGTTTTAATGAGCGGATGGTGATACATCCAGTTGCAAATTTTCAGATTCCAAATCCCAATATTAATTCTAAAACTTCTAATGAACGCCTTACGGGGGACAGCATATATATATATATATATATATATATATATATATATATATATATATATATATATATATATATATATATATATATATATATATATATATATATATATATATATATACTTATAATTACGTAGAAGCTATAAAGTAACAAAACATATGAATTTCCTTTACACCTCAAAAATTCTGTGTATGTGCATAAAAAACCGTCGTGTGCAAAAATATATGTGGAAAGATCAAATGAAATTTTCCTAGCCAATTGTTTGTTGTTAAGTTACTGAACTTTTCAATGAATATCTGTCAAGTTACATTGTAAAATGTACGGCGGGGTCGCCATCTGTGCGGAAGCAGGTAGTATGTTGTCACGGCAGCTCTAGTTAACACAAAATGGTATAGATAGAGATTGTGTACAACCAACTAACAATTTTATAAATTGTCAGCCCTGACCCATTTCTTCCCTAATACAGAGACAAGTTACCGTTGAGTTATATGTAAATCAATTCATTTCTATTAGTAACCTCGGTGGTCTAGTGGTAGAACGTGTACCTTTAAAGATCCCAAATGTCCTGTGTTCGAATACAAGTAGCAGCGTCATTTTGTTTTCAATAGATACTGTAAGATTACCATAAGCTGCAGTTGAGGTTGTGGTATTGGGTTTGAGAACGTTCAGCTCTTCTAGGCGTGCGTGATGTCGCCGGTTCTGTGAATTCTACCCTCCTTACAAAAAGGAAGCGGTGCGGTAAAATTTCTAGGATGGTGAAGGTGGAACTATTCGATGGCGTCGGTGATTGGCCATAGTCATGGAAATAAACACGATCACGATAAGATACATTTAAAATTTGTGGTTGTTTTAAGCTATTAACGCGCGATAACGCGGTAAGATGTATAGAGCAGAAGACACAGGCCCGTTTCATCCTCCTCATGGTGTCTTCAGTATTCAACACATGCGCTCTAACAAGGCGGACTTAAGGCAGGCGCCGCCATATACTACAGTGGAAAATAGCGCAGAGCGCCATCTCTCATTGTGACGGTTCTAGGATTCCACAGCTACTATAATTTTTTACTAATTTATAAACAAAGTGGAACATGTATTCATCAAAAAGTAGTCAATTAAAATAGGTAAAAATTTATTATGGTTCCCATAAGAAAAACGGTGACTATCGCCTGCATGAAATGTTCAAATATTTTGCAAAACAGTAACAGCCAGCGCATATCTCTATCTCTTTTCTGTAAAAATTATCTTTGAAAAAAAAGAGGATACATTATAAAGCTATAAGGAAATATAAAATAGTGCGCCAAATTGAATCATAACTTTCACATAGCTGTGATAATCTACTCTCCTAAGGAATACATTATCATGAAATGAATTTATGGTCCATGACTTCACCACAAAGAAAATATTCGTATTCCTGTACCCATAAACTTCTGAAACGATATATTGCTCGAGTTTTCACAAAAAATGTAAATTTTCACCAAATCACCCCTCATTTACCCCCTACTCCCTGAAGCAATCTTACCCAAAAACCATTCTAAACGTTCCTTTATCAGGTGCTAACTGGATACTAAACTTAAAGATGATATCTCAATTCGTTCGAAAATTATTACACCTATGAACAGACAGACGTACAGACCGACAGACTGACTGATCGACAGACCGAGAAACAAGAAAAATTTCGTTCCAAAATCAAGTTTTCCATATGTTTTGAGCCTTTTTACATCATTTTAGCAAAAAAAAATCGAAATTTCTGCCAACGATATTCAACCCCCACACATTAGCCCCTAATTTAGTTTCAGCATAGAATACCAGATGTTTGATAAAATTGAAAGTTTTCTAATAAACAAGCACTAAAGCGATATCTTACTCGATTTTTAACGAAAAAATATCAATTTTCACCATATCACCCCCCATTCATCTCCTACCCCCCTGCAGTGATTTTACTCAAAAACAATCCGAACCGTTCGTTTGTCGGATGTTAACTGTATACCAAATTTGAAGACGATATCTCAGTTCGTTCCAAAGTTATCGTGGTTAAAAGCAGATACATACAAACAGACAGACCGACAGTCCGACAAACAAAAAATATTAATTTTCAAATCATGTTTTACACTTTTCACGACATTTAAGCGAAATAAAATATTTAATTTTTGTGCGCCGATGCCATACTTCCCTACGTATTGGCGATGTGGAAGTAAAATCGCGATATTTGGTTTTCTTCTAATAACCTCGGAACTGTTCGAAATGACAGAGATATAAGTAAAGCCAAATCTAGATGCGCTCAAAAATTTGCATATTTTTGCTGATTTGAGTATTTTCTAACTAATAATAATCGAGATGGTTGTAGTACGTCAATCCACCTAATCCTTGAGCTAAATGTAATGTGTTTAGTGAATTTTTGTTAAGAAAAATTCACTAATAGAAAGATATCGATGGTGAGACCTTGCCAAAATTTTCTCAAACGAGCGCGAACTAGGACCCCTAGAACCCATATCCGGGGTCAGTTTCAATTTTTATATGTTTATATATATATATATATATATATATATATATATATATATATATATATATATATATATATATATATATATATATATATATATATATATATATATATATATATATATATATATATATATATATATATAGATATATGTGTATCCAACCGCTAACTCAAAAAAGAACTAACAGATTTCGATGAAACTTGGCAGGTGCCTTTCTTTTATTAATGGCTTGGATGAGTTCGTTAGCCAAAAAAAAAACGAAGAAGGTTTTCCGCGCGAAAATTTTGATTTTTCTTTCGAAAAAAAATTTTTTCTCCGAAAATTACAAACTTATTTTAATTAAATTTGGTGCGTATATAGCATCGGAAAATAGCTTACTACATACTAAAACCCAACTTTCTAGGTTTATAGGAAATTGAGTTATTTGAATTTTGAGTTTTCTTTCGAAAAAAAATTTTTTCTACAAAAATTACAAAGCTATTAGAATGAAGTTTGGTGGATATGTTGCCTTGATAAAGACCTTGCCACATACTAAAATTCAACTGTCTAAGTTTATAGAACATTGAGTTATTCGATTTTAAAGGATTTAGTAAAAATTACCTACCATAACGCACTTGCTGCGTCCCGAACTTTTTTAAATTTAATTTAGAACAATTATTAATTAAATTTAATATACGAGTGTGACAAATTTGTCTCACTCTCCGTAATCCCTCAGATGCTATTGACATTTTGAAACTAATAAAAAATACACTTTACTGGGACATTTAAAAATTTTCATAAATATAACATACCCTAAAACCATCAAAATTATCCGCACAGGAGGGATATTACACACACGTGCTTAAAGATAAGACGCGCGGAATACAAGGTAGTATATTACTCGAGCATATTTCACTTTCAGAAATATCAAGAGTATTATAAAAAGTCAACACTGCCTTTTTCGACACACTTTTCAATCGGCAACCCTTCACTTTCAGTTCAGAAATGCAGCCAGTGCTAAGCCGATGAACTTTTCTGCACTTCGCAACTTAATAAATAAACACAAACAACCGTGTTTCGCGCAGAGCTTGCTTAGACGCAAGCACTAATCTACGATTTGGATAGAAGTGACGACAGCTTGAGGAGAAGTGCGTGATCGTGACCAAGAAAGAGTGCCGCGACTGCCACTGCCTATTGCAATGGGTTAGTACTTAAGACATCAAAGAGATTATGATTATAACAGGGAAAGCGCGATCATCTACCGCCACACCAATGTTAATTTTTAAATAATTGTAACAAGCTATGACCAGATCAGGATTAAGAACTGTTTATCTATATATATATATATATATATATATATATATATATATATATATATATATATATATATATATATATATATATATATATATATATATATATATATATATTGATATATATAAATATATATATATATATATATATATATATATATATATATATATATACAATATATAATAATATATATATATATATATATATATATATATATATATATATATATATATATATATATATACAGGGTGGTGCATTGAAAACGAAACAGACCGATTTGCGTCCAGATAATTTTTTTTAAGAATCGCTGAAGCAAGTCAATTTTAATATTGAGGGGGACATGTTTTGACATAAAACTCATCTTTCTCACATCAACCCCTTAAGGGTGGTGATAACAACCCTTATATTTTAAATAGGGAACATGGGTCGAGTGTTACATCATTTGAAATCTATTTCTTTTCTGAATTCAGCACACTCATTTCTTTGGAAGTTTTACCAACTCGTTTAAAAGTTATTCACAGTTGAAGATGCAAAAACGCATTTCACTCATTCCGATAAGAAATGTGCTGATAGTCAATGTTTTGTTGGTTTGTAAACAAAAAAACTGACTATCAGAACATTTCTTGTCGGAACGAGAGAAATGCGGTTTATTATTTCAGTTTATCGGTCGGTTTGATACTTCATAGTACCAGCGAAAATTAATGTCACAATGGTGTATTCTGTAAAAGAAAGAGTTGAAATAATTACTCTTTTTTTCAAAAACGATGACTGTGCCAACCGTACCGCAAATTTGTTTAATGAACAACATCCGAACAGACATGCTAACAGAAAATACATTTTGGAGTTAGTTGCATAGTTTCGATAAAGTGGTTCACTGGCCAACAAAAAACGGGATCCTGAACGTAAATTTCCGGTTAGAAATGAGACTACTGAGATTGAAGTTTTAGAAAAAATTGCTGCAGACCCAACTTTGAGTACGAGAAAATTGGCCACTGTTTCAAACATCAAAAGAAGAACTATTCAGCGAATATTGAAGCATCATAAATTTCACCCGTATAAATTCATCTTATACAACAATTGAATGAAGATGATTTTGATCGGCGGCTGGAGTTTTGTGAAGTTATGGCTGCACGAATAGCTGATAACGAGAACCTTCTTTCAATATCTGTTTTTCAGACGAGTGTACGTTTTTATTATACTCTACAGTCAATCGTCATAATTGTCATTATTGGGCAGATAATAATCCAAGAAATTTTCACGAAGTCCACACTCAAACTCCACAGAAATTGAATGTCTGGACTGGCATTTTTGGAGACCGTTTAATCGGACCAATTTTTCTTGATGGCAATTTGAGTGGCGAAACGTATTTGGAGTTACTAGAATATATCGTTTACCCTCTACTAATTGACATTGTTGAAAATGATGATCGCCATCAAGAAAAGCAATTAGTGTTTCAACAAGATGAAGCTCCTCTGCATTTTTCACAGCGTGTTAGGGAGTTTTTGAACAAAGAGTTTCCAGAGCAATGGATTGGACGTAGAGGTGCTATTGATTGCCCCCCTAGATCACCGGATTGAACTCCTTTAGACTTCTTTCTATGGGGCCATTTAAAGAATAGAATTTTCGCAACAGAACCGGAGTCTCTAGAAGAATTACGACGACGCATTGTTGAAGAATGCCGTCTAATAACTCCACAAATGCTCCAGAATGTCAGAGCTCGTTTTGAACAAAATTTGTACTTTTGTATGGAAGCTGGTGGTCAACAATTTGAACACTTACTTAACTGAATAAACATTTTTGAACATTTGGTTTTGTTTTTTAGTTTTTTTAACGAAAAATCGACTAATTAGTGCATTTCTTATCACAATGAATAAAATTCGGTCTTGCAACTCCAACTGTGAATAATTTTAAAACCGAGTTGATAAAACTTCTAAAAAAATTAGTGTGCTGAATTCAGAAAAGAAAGAGCTTTCAAATGGTGTAACAATCGACCCATGTTCCCTATTTAAAATATAAGGGTTGTTATCACCACCCTTAAGGGGTTGATGTGACAAAGTTGAGTTTTATTTCAAAACATGTCTCGTCTCCCTCAATATTAAAGTTGATGTGTTTCAGCGTTTCTTAAAAAAAATTCTCTGGACGCAAATCGATCTGTTTCGTTTTCAGTGCGCCAGGAGCGGCTTTTTCAGGTTTTTTAAATTATTTATTAGATAATTATACAAAATGTCCTCTCGTACTTAAAGACTAAAAAAATTACAATAAACTATAGCAACGAGGGTATATTTTTCGGCAATTACAATTGACTGATGGTGTAACACACAGCTCTCAACCGTAAACGTGAAATGTTCATAGATTAATATAAAATAAAATAAAGAATTTAAAAAAACCTGAAGAAGCCGCGCATGAGGCGGCGAAACGTCGTTAAATCAAAAACACAAATGTTGTTTTAATTTTTGTCCAAAAATAAAGAAATTTCCACGAACCTAAACCTAATTAATTATAACATAACCCTTCACGAAAAACCAACCACGAGGATATATATATATATATATATATATATATATATATATATATATATATATATATATATATATATATATATATTGATAATGGTTGGTTGATAATGATTGATAATAATATGATAATGTTTTTTTATTTTATTAGACTTTTTTAAAAGTAATTATTTAATATTATAATCTTTATTATTTATATTTTAGCATGATATTCTTTCTTAAGGTGTGTTTCTAAAATAGGGCTTTCTTGGATTTAGGTCAAAATAATTTTAAAAATATATCGTTAAATTTTTCCACGTGATCTATTTATTGTAACTATATAATGAACCAAAGATTATAACATATCTGCCTAAAATGTGATATAAATTTAAATAAAAAACCTAACGCTTATTTATATAAATACCTTAATATTAATAGCATTGTTCCTTATGTAATGCTACTTCCTATTAACGGGACTCACTGTGTGGCTTACATCTGCTATCATCAGTATTTAACGCCATTTTGCGTTTGCGTATGTAGAGCTATTCTATTCTTTTATATCGTTTCACAAAAACGATTCATGAAGTAGCAGTTGGGAATCACTCATTATGTTTTTACCACCACACATCTTTTTAAAGACCTGGCGATCTTTTCACTAACAAAGTTAGCGTCATCAGAGGAAGAAAATCCTCTGATGACGCACACTTTGTTAGTTAAACGATCGTGAGGTCTTTAAAAAGATGTGTTGTGGTGATTTTGATTCTCCAAGTGTACTTATCGATGCTCATCACAGGTTCCAATTTTTACTTAGGGAATTTGACAGGTACCTTCCTATTATAAGTGGCTTGGCTAAGTTCGCTAGCAAGTTTTTCTGGGAAAATTTTGGGTTTTCTTTCAGAAATTTTTTGTTTCTCCGAAAATAATAAAGCTGTAGCAACCAAATGTAGTACGCAGGTTTATAATATAAAAAGTAAACTGTATATTAAAATTTGGATCTCTGAGTTAGAAGGAAAAAAGTTAAAAGCATTTAGTGAAAACATTTTTTATTATCACTGTAGGTCTCGGGAGGGCACGAGACCAATATATTTGTGTGTTAAACAAAATCTATTAAATATTACAATCATATTTTTTCCTGGCCCATATATATATATATATATATATATATATATATATATATATATATATATATATATATATATATATATATATATATATATATATATGTTCGTTAAAAAAGTTGCGTACGTAATTTCTATGAAACTTCGCTACCATAATGCACTTGCTGCGTCCAGACTTTTTGTAATTGTTAGAGTTTGCATGTTAGCGTTGCGCTTTACATGATGCCTACCTTTATATTTCCCCCGAGGATGGCTGTTAACAGCCGAAAGGCGTAGGTTAAATAAATGTATGTCACACTCAAACGTTTTGACATTTTGAAGTAAGATAATTTGTGATATATCATTATTACAAATATATTGATTAATTTGTTAGTTAAAATTAATTTAAAAAATCTTATATGAATGAACGAAAAGTTATTTGGAGACACCTAAAGATCAAGGCAATTAATTCGGCAACACTTCAATGAGACCAACTGTGAGTTTACAGCTGTGGTTGTTAATTTGTGTTAAATTGTTTTCTCTTTATAAATCGAAAAAAGTTACTCTTGCGTTTTACCGTATAAAATTACTCTAAAAATTACTCTATATTAAAAAAACTAATGAAACTATAATTTCTAAAGATCTAAAACTAATGAAGCTGTTTAAGATGCAACAAAAAACAATCAGAACATGATTAACACACGACAGTCTGATTGTTAAGTGAATACATGAAACATAAGCACGAAATCAACAGCAGATGCTTACTTAATTTAGGTGAAAGTGATTCCATAGTCAAGGTCAAACCAAACAGAACTTTCTTCATAGTAAACAAACACCCAGCTGTGACCGCACAATATCTAACTCGATATTAGAAATTTTATTAATAAAATAGTGTAAGTCGTTAGACTGAATACTATATTTTATTGCATAAAATTTTACAGTTTGTCTTTTGGATAAGTATGTGCTGTACACAGTGTGGTGACAAAGTTTACTACAAAATTCGCAATTTTCTCAGTGAATGTTTATTTTATAAATCTTGAAATAGGTAAACTTTCTTCATAAAGAAAAGCATCTGCCAATATAAAAATTATTTTTTGTTGTACCCTGTTTTTGAGTTGTGACTTCATGATAATTTTTAATAGAAACACATATTCCTCTTACCCCTAAAATATATAAATTGGTGCATTAGGGCAGTATGAAGGTATACTTGAGCTATAAGTTTGACACTGATCCCGAAAGCTTGTGGAAGACTTTAAGGCTCTTTAATGTGCGCGCGATGACGTCACCCTTGTTGAAAGTTATGTGCATCTGAAGTATTTAACGAAATCTTTAGTGATGGAAGTCCCGACTCTAAAGCACATGGAAATGTTACTCATAGTTTATATAAAGATAAAGGTTTTCCAGGGCTCAGTGAAGAATTTGTACTGGTTGAGTCGTCTGTAGCCGAAGTCTAGTGTGTCTTGGATTTACTAAAATCCAACCCCAAGGGTGCAGATAGTATAGATGTGAATATATTACGCCATGTATAGATCAAAATGTTATGCCATGTATATATCAACATGAAGCTTGGTAGTTAATTTCTGCCTGCGATACAGAGTCTTTCCGAAGGCTTGGAAGCATGCACTGATTCTGCCGTTGCCAAAAAGACAGCTTCTGCTGACTCGGGTGACTTTCGCCCTATCAGCCTTCTACCAACATTATCTAAGATTTAAGAAAAGATAGTTAAGTTGGAGCTTTCCAAGTCCTTGGGTGGTCACAATATTTTTCCGCCAACACAGTCCGCATTTAGGGAGTTACTTAGTGCAGTACTGTTACTGCACTTTTGCACGTTACAGAAAGCTTGTATACACCGGCTGACAAGAGTGACGTTTTCTGTTGAATACTGTTAGATTATAGCAAGGCTATCGATGCCATATATCATAAAGCCCTTTTAGCTAAGTTTAAATATTTTGGTTTCAGTGCTCTTGCACTCAACTTTTTTACTAGCTATCTTAGCGGGAGAACTGAGAGTGTATTGGTAGATTCGTGTGTTTCTAATCTTATTTCCATGACCAGAGGCGTTCCTCAGGGCAGTATTTTGTGTCGTTTTCTGTTTATACAGCCGATTTTTCTAGCTTTCTAAAGTTTGTATATCTCATCAGATATCCCGGAAAGAATCTTACAGGCAGTCATGAGCATTAATACTGATCTGCAATCCATTTATAAGACACACAACCTTATTTTAAACGAAAGGAAACTGACTTGTTAGCATTGGGCAGGCAGGGAGCTTCAACTACTCGGAATCTGTCATTCTCACTAGTGCTCAGTGGAACTGCCTTACCTCCCGCAGACAGTTGACGCCAGGGTCTTATCCCGGACCGTGACGAAAGATTTAGGCAGCACGTGAGTAAGCTAATTAGACACTCGTTTGGTATATTAAAAACTCTTTACATACATAAGGACATATTGAACAGTGCCGTAAAGCTTTAATTATGTAAGTGCCTTATGCTTAATTACATATCATACTGTGAAAATTTGAAAATTATACGTATTCACTTGGCACGACAACCAAAACGTAAATTTGTTACTATTATCTATACATTGTATCGCAAAAAAATATCAAATTTATGCTTCATTAGTTTTTATGACACATAATTTTTTCATCAGTCGATTGTTATAGATACGACATAGTATACAACAAACTCTCTAGAGTTATTTTCGTACAAGAAGCCCGACATTTTGAACCTTGATTACAGTCTTTGAGATATTGAACTATCATATCAGTATCATTAGACTGGACTATGTAATTCTTTACAGGCTTCACTTGTGTTAGGTGTTACTGATAATAAAAATGTTACTACTAACTTTATTTTATTCCTGAAAAAAAATTGTGTTGCTGAATAGAGAACTGAGTTAGCTTTAAAAATATGTATTGCACTACCCACCATCCAGTTTCAAAATTTCGAAGGGATAGCTACCCTTTGAGGAGGTGGTGAGATTTTTATATCAAAAAGTTAGTTTTTGGCAATAATAATATGTTTTTTTTAATTTTCCTTAATATGGCCACTTTCAATTTTATTGATATTATGCGTTACTTTATAGACACAGTGTATATGTTGTCTTATATCTAAAAATTTCCTTATAAGTTATATCTAAAATACTTTCAGACCCAGTCAATTATTAAATATACCTATACAGGGTGGCGCATTGAAAACGAAACAGACCGATTTGCGTCCAGAGAATTTTTTTTAAGAAACTCCTTAATATTTAGGAGGACATGTTTTGACATAAAACTCAACTTTGCCACATCAACGCCTTAAGGGTGATGATGACAACCCTTATATTTTAAATAGGGAACATGGGTCGAGTGTTACATCATTTGAAAGCTATTTCTTTTCTGAATTCAGCACACTAAGTTTTTTGGAAGTTTTATCAACTCGTTTAACAATTATTCACAGTTGGAGTTGCAAGAACATATTTCATTCATTGTGATAAGAAGTGCACTAGTTAGTCAATTTTTCGTTAAAAAAAAACTAAAAAACAAAACCAAACGTTCAAAAATGTTTATTCGATTAAGTAAGTGTTCAAATTGTTGACCACTAGCTTCCATACAAAAGTAAAAATTTTGTTCAAAACGAACTCTGACATTCTGGAGCATTTGTGGAGTTATTATTTGGCATTCTTCAACAATGCGTCGTCATAATTCTTCCAGAGACTCCGGTTCTGTGGCGAAAATTCTACTCTTTAAATGACCCCATATAAAGAAGTCGAAAGGAGTTAAATCCGGTGATCTAGGGGGACACTCAATAGCACTTCTACACCCAATCCATTTCTCTGGAAACTCTCTGTTCAAAAACTCCCTAACACGTTGTGAAAAATGCGGAGGCGCTCCATCTTGTTGAAACACGAATTGATTTTCTTGATAGCGATCATCATTTTCAACAATGTCAATTAGTAGGGGGTAAACGATATCTTCTAGTAAATCCAAATACATTTCGCCACTTAAATTGTCATCAAGAAAAATTGGTCCTATTAAACGGTCTCCAAAAATGCCAGTCTAATTTCTGTGGAGTTTGAGTGTGAACTTCGTGAAAATTTCTTGGATTATTATCTGCCCAATAACGACAATTATGACGATTTAATGTAGAGTTTAATAAAAACGTATACTCGTCTAAAAAACAGATATTGAACAAAAAGTTCCCGTTATCAGCTATTTGTGCAGTCATAACTTCACAAAACTCCAGCCGCCGATCAAAATCATCTTCATTTAGTTGTTGTACAAGATGAATTTTATACGGGTGAAATTTATGATGTTTCAATATTCGCTGAATATTCTTCTTTTGATGTTTGAAACAGTGGCCAATTTTCTCGTGCTCAAAGTTGGGTCTGCAGCAATTTTTCCTAAAACCTCAATCTCAGTAGTCTCATTTCTAACCGGAAATTCACGTTCAGCATCCCGTTTTTTTTTTGTTGGCTACTGAACCACTTTGTAGAAACTTTGCAACTAACTCCAAAATGTATTTTCTGTTAACATGTCTGTTCGGATGTCGTTCATCAAACAAATTTGCGGTACTGTTGGCACAGTCATCGTTCTTGAACAAAGAGTAATTATTTCAACTCTTTCTTCTACAGAATACACCATTGTGAAATTAATTTTCGGTAGTACTATCAAGTATCAAACCGACCGATAAACTGAAATAACAAACCGCATTTTTCTCATTCAGATAAGAAATGTTCTGATAGTCAATTTTTTGTTTACAAACCAACAAAACATTGACTATCGGCACATTTCATATCGAAATGAGCGAAATGCGTTTTTGCATCTTCAACTGTGAAATTTTTTTAAACTAGTTGATAAAACTTCCAAAAAAATTTGTGTGCTGAATTCAGTAAAGAAAGAGCTTTCAAATAATGTAACATTCGATCCATGTTCCTTATTTAAAATATAAGGGTTGTTATCACCACCCGTAAGGGGTTGATGAGACAAAGTTGAGTTTTATGTCACAACATATCCCCCTCTATATTAAAATTGACGTGTTTCAAAAAAAAATCTCTGGACGCAAATCGGTCTGTTTCGTTTTCAATGCGCCACCCTATATACTTCTAATTATATACCTGCCCTACACTCTCTCCCTCTCACGTTCATTCGCCCCTACCCACTCACTCCTTCAGTGTTAAATGTCCTTTTTCCTATGACTAGTTAATTAATCCTAATGGGATGTAGACTGGGACACATGTCTTCCTGCTGCTGGGGCCGATCAGAGCAACTTTATGATGAACATAGGTAGGCCACTAATGGGAAGTGTTCTTAAACAAAGGTGCAACAAAATGGCTTTTTCTAAATATATTATTATTTATCTAAATGCGATTTTGTTAATATATATTTTAAAAATTTTGTTTTTGTTTTATTTACATATAAAAATAACATGCTTGATATTTCTACATTTTGGGTCGTTAAAATTTGTGATAAGTTGTGTGACTTTTCCATACAATAGTCCTTATATATTATTTATAAATGTATTTATTTCTGCTTGTTTAAAAGGACAATTCAAAATTATATGTTTCAAGTCACCCAGCTCTCCACAATCACTATTCGTTTTTTTTTCCTCAAGTTAATTTTATATAAGTATTCGGCTGTTAAAGCCTGAGTAAAGCGCAACCTGCATATAGTTTTAACAATTTCATTGTTTTTGACGATCATAGAACCGTGGCTTTTTAGGTAGATGTTCTTGCAGGGACATATATGCCTTTTCTTTGTTGTCATTCCGGTATCCATTTTCTCAGATTTCCCTATATTTTTATTGGACAAATCTATTCGGTCTTGGCATGGTGTTAACAGTTGAGTTTTTTGGCCATGTCTGGTGGTCAGTTTTGCCATTTTGTCTACTACTACATTGCCAACCAAACCACAATGTCCTTTTTCTCAAATTAGGATAATGCTGGTACCTTCCTTGTAAACATTTTATAGGTGTTTGATGACCTCTACAATTATACAGTTTAGGTATTTTAATGAAACACACCGTTTTCTGTGGCTTAAAGGATACTTTTGTTTTCAGATATAATAAAAAGAAAATTGTTTTCGCAAGCTAGATATAAATTTTAGTGTATCCAATATGCCTATTTCTTCTGCAGTATATATCAAGATATCTGCTTTCAATTGTATTATTGTCTTGAAATTGGCTTGTGGGCCGTAATACGCACAGTCTGTTAAATCATCCGTTTTGAACAACCTGTATAAATTGTATCTATAGTTATTTGGGTAAATTACTTTAAATCTGTTTGTAGCATATTCTTCCTAATCTGAAGTGCGTATATGGAATAGTCTACCATATATTTTACCTTAACTTATTAGTTTTGCCTGGCTATTCCGAACATGTGGCTTATAGGTTTTATAACCATACACTGTTTATTGTTGAAAATTTCTTCATGCGACTGAATTAATACAAAAATTCTAGCAGTTCTTTTAAATTGCACAAAGTAACGAACTTCAAGGCTCAGTGTGATGTGTTTTAAAATATAAGTAAATAAATAAAGGCAACATGAGGGAGTGGGTTTTCGCCGTTAACATTTTTATGTGCGGTGACACTAGACAATAAAAAGAGAGGGAGTCGGTTTATAAGATTTATTATAAACTCAATCAAATAAAACTTTACAATATAGATGAGTTTACTAATTTAGAAGAAAAATGCTATTTAATGACAGGTTTAAATATTTGAATAAAATGAAACTTTACATAATTAAAATAGTTCTGCAAATTGAATCATCACTTCCACATAGCTGTGATAATTTACTCTCCCCAGAACATACATTATTCACATAAATTGTGATGAAACGTATTTAGGATCCATGACTTGACCGCAAAGAAAATATTCGTATTCCTGTACTCATAAATTTCTGAAACGATATATAAAACTTGATTTTTAATAATAAAGTGTCAGTTTCCCCAATCAACCCACTATATCATCCCTTTTTTCTGAAGCGGCCTTACTCACAGATAATACAGACTATCAGGTTGTGAACAGCTACGTGCACCAGATTTGATGTGGATTACTTAATTACAAAACAATTTAATATTTCACCTCTACATGAATTTCAGGAAAAATATGATGTTGACCTTGATTTGACCTTGAAAGTCATCGCCAAGATCAAATACAAGGTCACCATCAGATACCCAAGAAAAATCCTTGTCTGGCACTTTTTTTTCCGCGACTTGGCCTTTCAGAGTTATTCTACTATTCTGTTACTGTACACCACACAAGTGCTAAATTATGGCCATCACGCCAACTAATTTTATGGTAAAATGTGCATTTCTCGATGAAAAAATAGGAGGAGGAATTATACTTTACGTACACTTAATAATCTAATGTAATATTCTTTGAAAACTAAATTCATATTCACCCCCTCACATTCAACCCCTACATCAATTTAATTACAGAATATTAGACGAGTGATGAAATTGAACGTTTTCTTATACACACACCCTAAAACGTTATATTACCCGCGTTTTAACGAAAAAATATAAATTTTCACCAAGTCACCCCTCATTTATCGCTTACCCCTTGGATCGATTTTATCCAAAACAGCCCGAACCGTTGGTTGGTCAGGTGCTAACTGTATACTAAATTTAAAGACGATATCTCAATTCATTAGAATGTCATTATGCATACTAGCAAACAGACGTACAGACCGACAGATAAAAAAGTTCGTTCCGAAATAAGATTTTCTATATGATTTGAAACTTTTTACGCCGTTCAAGCAAAAAAAAATTTTTTTTTAATTTCTGTAACCGACATTCTACCCTCACACATTCTACCCCTAATTTCATTTTAGCATAGAATACCAGATGTTTGATGAAATTAAAACTTTTCTAATAAACAAACCTTAAAACGTTTTATTATTCGAGTTTCAACGAAAAATGTCAGTTTTCACAAAATCACCCCCATTTATCCCCCACCCCTGGAGTGATTTTACACAAAAACAACCCGAACCGTTCGTTTGTCGGGTGCTAACTGTATACCAAATTTGCAGACGATATCTCAATTCGTTCTAAAGTTATCGTGGCTACTAACAGCCTGACAGACAAAACAATTTTCGACGTTTAAGCGAATTTTTTTTGAAATTTCTGTCAGCGATTCCATATTCCGCACCTAATGACAATGTGGAAGTAAAATTATGTGTGTTTTGTTTCTTCAACGTCGGCCTATTTTCGCGACTATGGCCAATCACCGACGCCAGGGAGCAGTTTCAACAGTTTCAGTTCCATCCTGGAAATTTTGCCAAACCCCCGTCTTTCTGCAAGGAGGGTAAGGATCTTTAACGTACTCAACATCGCATGAACACGGGACCGACGGCTTTACGCCCCCTCCGAAGGGCGGAACGTGCAGACATTTAACTTACTCAAATACAATGCCAGAACCTCGGTTGATGTTAATGTTACAGTTTGTCCTGAAAAAGTGAAAGGAGAACCCTGGAATCGAACCCAGTACCCTTCGGTTCAGAGGCACACGTTCTTACCCCTGAACCACCGATGCTCTAAAATTAATAAAATCAGTCAAATTAAACAATTTCACTCAATATTGTTTGCTGCTGATGTTGTATTCCAGCTAGTGATCTCTTTGCGGCGTATATAATGATGTAGAGCTGGTAAGGCTGCTACTATAAAGCTGGGACTCCATTTGCGGTTGATGTAACCATTTAAAGCTGGTAGGACTCCCACTATAGTTAGGGCTCCGTTTGCGGTTTTGTGACAGCATAAATTTCTTTGTGTAACCTACGCTGCACTTGGGATATTCAAGAAAGGCCAGCCTTGATGTAACCCCTTAAAATGATTAAAAAAGGAGGCCAAAAAATATATTAAAGTATTAATTAGCACACCTACTGAATTCTATTGTGCCGTGGCTGCTTCTTCCACTGCTATTTCACTGAACTTTATAATATAATTGGCACACCTTCTGGTGTGTCGTGTGTCAACGTCTAATCTAATGTGTTTGGTTAGAAATTAAAAACAAGTGTTGAGAAAATACTGTGGGAGCAAATAATTATAATGTATATATGTATTACGGTGAAAATACAATGTCTGTGTTATTAAGTGGTTATAGTAGTTTGTGGCAACAAAGCTATTTCAAGTATTGTTATTATATTTGATAGCGAACTAGCTAATTTACCGACCTGTGATAACAGAACGTTTACATAAAACAATAAAACTATGTCAACAAGCAGCAAATGTCGCAATAGTGGTTGTTTTGAGCGGTAATGTGATTAATCAGTATTAAAAGGGTGTGGTAAAACTTATCTGCCTCATCTCAGCTGTTGTATTCATTATACTAAGACGTCTTTGTTGGAGTTAATTGAGCAGCAATCCAATTGTGAGGCAAATGGAACTCACACGCAATAAAGCCAGTATATAAGAAAAATCAGGAAAAATCCAGTTTATCAGAATAAGATCAGTCTATCCAGAAAAATCCAATCTATTTAAAAAGATTACCAGTCCGCTTAAAAACTATAAACCAGTTGAAACAATACCAGCCTGAAAAACCCTGTAAGAAGAGTCAAAGACTAACATTGGAATGCGATGAATAAACATAGTTTATTCAGGGGTATTATGGTAGTTGAACTTACTCTATGTATACATATCCAGGGGTTTTAATTATTCAAAGATGGTGTTTTGTGATAAATTTAATAATTCCCACTGAAGTGGTATATTGTACAACGCTTACGGTACAAATATTTAACAAGAAACTTGATGAGATCCAGCAACTCCTGCAGATAATTAAAACCTATATTTTCCAGGTTCTTTTATTCGTCATCTGTGTTCATATGTATCAATTTTTAAAACTATTCTTTCCTTTCAGGATAACAAATTTGCAAGTAAGAATATAAATAAAGATAAGGTTGATAAGAACAGGCAGTTGGAAATATTTCGGTAAACACAAAATTTCAAGTTCTTTATCTACTATTTTCTTATAGTCTGTTTCCCAATTTATTGCTATAAAGATACTTATAGTCGATCTCACCTTTTATTTAATTATGTGTGAGCAATAATTTAAAAAAAATGCGGGTGATGTTTAGAACCGTTACAGTTGATGTAGACATTTAGAGCTGGCAAGACTCGTACTATAATGCTGGCGCTTCAACTAGGAAATGGCCTCCAGTAGAAACATGCTTGTAATTTATTCCTCAGTAAAGACAGTGGTTTTCACTACTAGGAATGGCCCCCAATAGAAACATGGTTGACTTTAGTTCCCCGGTAAAAACTGGACAACTAAGAACGCCAAGAGACTTTTTAAAAGTATGCCGTCATATGATCACTACGAAATACTTCTGGCAAACGTGTTTGTTCATTAAATTATTATTATTCTTTAATGGTAAAAAATTATACATCATGCTTATATAGTAAGTTTTAGGCTTGTGCTGTATTATAACACAATTAAAAGGTTGTATTTAAAATAGCTTGAGAGTCCTACACCAAATTCAGTAAAATTTTGATGTACCAAATGTAGATTTTTTTGCTCCTCTATCTCTTCAAGTAAAATTCATAATTCTGAGTGTAACTATATAAATGCAATTCCCGAAGAAAATGATTATAAGAAAATGATTTTATGAAAATAATTTTAAGAAAATTAGTTAATGAAAATGATTATGTGCTTTACAACGGTAACCAAAAAAATAACAATATCTAACTTCTGTATAATAATTTATTTTTTTAAGTATAAAACTAAAATAAAATACACTTGTACAAATTTTGAATACTAGAAAGATTCAGTATCAGTTTCTGGTTCTTTTGCTTCATGATCTTCAATATCAAGTTCCCTTCTATCCATGTCTATGCCCAGTATATCATCGATGAATGTGTCAAAATCTATCGACTGCAAAATAAAATTGTTAAGTTCAACCAAACGGAAGGAAAGGTAAATAAACTCTTTAAGGAAACACTTTAAATAAAAATCTTAAAAGACGCGTTTCAACAGCACTCTTCTCTCTTATGGGTCATTAGTGAGCGAGTTCGCCAGGCGCCAGTAGCTGCTAGCAGCTCCATCGTTATGCCAAAAAATGTTGACAAACGTCAAAATTTTGTCAACATTTTTTGACATTACAATGGAGCTGCTGGCAGCGCTGGCGCTTGGTGAACTCGCCCAATATGGTGATCGATCGTGTTTTACCTGTTTTGCTGTGACGTCTGCTCTTATAGTATTTGTTGTCATCTGTCAAAATTGCCTAAACCATTCAAGAAACTGGCAACCTCTACGCCCATATTAATTATTGTAAGGTGATTTCATCAAGCGACAGCAACAGTTTTTTATGTCAAAAAATTAAAACTGCTTTAATTACAAGTTCTTGTCAAATGCTACCCTGTGATTGTGATCAGGAAAGCATTTTTTACGCAATTTTGCGAATTTATGGATTGTGTGTGCAGTTTAATTTATTGGCTGTGATCTAACCTGCGATTATCAAATTATGACCCTCCTTGCTACTACTTCCCCGCGTTTGCGGATCAACTGTACTTACATATATTTTCTAAACCAAATGCAGGTGATTGAAGAGGAAAGGGTAACATTTTAGGCGGTGATAGTACGAGTCATTACAAGCAAAAATGTTATAATTATGTATCCAATTCTCAACGATTAATACAATATTAAAGTTGCTACGTTGTTTATTAAAACAGAGAATGATTTGGTTCTCGTCAAATAAATTTAGAGACATTTGTTTTATGTGGAAATGTCACATAAAGTAATATACTGCTTCTGAGTTGGTGTTTCAAAGCATACATGATTTTTTTATGCAAAAGAACGATGCTAAAGAATTCAAAGTGACAATAGTTAATGGAAATTGTTTTCTAAATTCTATATGTATGTTGAGTACGCCAACATGGTGTTTGTGTGCGGATTCTGCAATGAAAATACAACTGGTTTTGTTTTTGCTTCAAACAAAGTATACTCCAAAGTTTTTTAACACTTTACAGTGATAAGCTCCCTAAGGCTTGTATTTCTTCTAAATGTGAGCAAAGTCAAAAGCTCCGTGAAATAATAAACATTCTCCAAATGATGGAGCGTAGCATTTCTAGTAGCATAAGCGGGATTGAAACGTGTCTCGTTATTCCACAAACAGCGTTTTACTCTAGTATGGCAGCATTTGGCTCGTCTCACAAGTATCAAGTTCATTTCTAACATGACTTTTGTTAGTCCGCTCTGGACAATAGAATGATGTTGTTTCTGTCCTTTTTGCAAGGCTATCTGCTTCCCCATTTCCTCCAATGCCTTGATGCACTCCCAGCTCAGGTTACACTCGGTTTTGAAAGACTTCAGGGTCTTTAGTACTGCCTGACTGTCTTTGAGGATCTATATATCTCTATTTCTGAATTTTCTTTGTATCAGGAGTGCATACACAGTTATTTATACCAAGGATTTCTGCTTGGAAGATGGTGAAAGTTTTCCTCAGAACTTAGCAAGTTTAAAGTTAGGTCTCCAGTCTTACTCTCTCCATTTGTTTAGACCCGTCTGTATATAACACGAATGAGTCGTTTGCCAGCTTTTCACTGTCTTTGTCCCATGCCTGACCTTCACTTATGACCATGGCAAATGGGACTATGAAGTCAAGCCTAGCGGGCATTTGATCTCTTGGTTTGGCGAGTGACTCAAATGCAATAATTTCCTTCATAATTTATATTAAGGTGATGAGTTGCAGTTTAGAAATCAAAATTAATACTTACATCGGGCAAAAATTCAAAATCTAATTCTGGTGCCTCTTCGTCTTCTCCCAAAAGAATGGATAAACATTTGAAAAGGTTTTGCTCATTGAACGCTTCTCCTAAAGAAATAGTAAATTTAATGAAAGTTCTACTATACGATAGTACGATAGGTATATCACATTGCACTGATACAGGCTTCTGAGAAATATAAATTTTGGAAGATTATTTTGAACACGATTTTCACATTCGTGACAGTTTCGTTTTTAAATTTTTGCTAGTACTACCTACTTATCGCTATAAATATGACCAGCAGATGAACAAACTATAGTATAAACCAGGAACAAGAAGTAAAGCCGTAAAGCGCAACAATGGCACTACAAAAAATTAACCAGAACCTACAAGCCTACCTAGAAGAATTGTGTCTTGGGAAGGAAATTACTAGTAAAAATATTATATAGAGAAGATACAGAAGATTAACCCAAATGAAGGGGTACAGGGCCATGTAGCATAAATTCTTCTAGTCACAGTAGAAAATAATAAGCACAAAATTAAGCATTACCTAGATGAAGATTATTTCAGATTTAGTTCTGAAGAACTACGAAAGTGGTGCTGGTTCTCAGTACTATTGGCGAAAGCAGTTTGAGAAGAACAGATACGCTCTAGACCCGTCAAAAGAATTCAATAAGATAATGTGGATTGGAAAATACCGTTTAATATTATGTAGGGAGCTGGACTAGATTTGGCACATTATTCTCAATATAGAGGGCCGATTCACGGTGGATGGTACATTAAAAGTTTCCGACAAGCCCGTCAGTTTGGTTGTCTAGATAAACAAGCATGCTCTATCTATCTAAAGTATTGTCAAAAATGCGACCTTGGTACTTCTACTAGAAAGTTGTAATATTTTACATAGAACATATTATCTCACTTATACAATCTCTATCCAATTTTTAACAACTTCTTTGCCTAAGAGTTGCCCATTTTGACGTTTCAAAATGCGACTTTGACGTTATAAGAAGAAAAACCTTCAAATTTTTGAAAGTAATTTGTCTGATAATTTTTTATCTTTTTGAGCCAAGAAACTTACTCTTTGTCTGTAATATACAATAGATTTTGTTATCCACACAAATATTTTCTTTTTGTGCGTTTCTCTGGTCCTTTTTTCTTTTAACCTAGAGATCTAAATTGGTACGTAATATCCTTTTATTATATAATCCTACATACCAAATTTAGTTTCCATAGCTTTGTTATTTCCGGAGATACAAACATTTTCCGATGGGAAACCAAATTTTTCTCGGAAAAACTGCTGCATTTTCCTGCCTAATGAAATTATCCAAGCCACTTGCAAAAGGAACACACTTACCAAATCTGATCAAAATCGGCACAATATTTTTTGAGTTATCAGTGATATATATATATATATATATATATATATATATATATATATATATATATATATATATATATATATATATATATAGATATATATATATATATATATATATATATATATATATATATATATATATATATATATATATATGAAACTGAACCCGGATATGTGTTCTAGAGGTCCTATTCCGCGCTAATTTGAAGAAATTTTTTCAAAATTCAAAAGTCGCGATCTCCTCATTTTTTCTACGAAAATTTCCTGAAAACGGCAAAAGTTACGTATAGACAAATATCAAGAAAAGTTGTGAGGAATTGTATAGAAATTCTTGAAATTAGATGTTATACAGGCTGTTTCATTTAACATATCAAAGTTGGTACTACTTTCTATAGAAATGGCAACGTTGCATTTTATAAAAAATTTAGCTAGATAGAGTATGCTTGTTTATTAAGATATCAAATTTGCAGAGCGATCTGTTGAGTGGTTTGTCAGAAACTTCTATGTAAAACAATCTATATATAAAAATCAATGCACGATAGTAGTAGATATTAACGGAAATGAAGGATGTCCATTGTCGCCACCTTTCTTTAATTAATTTATTGAATATATAGTAAAGGGCACAATGAAAAGATAGCAGCAATCAAGATAAATGGATAAACTATTCAATTGCATAAGTTAAATGCGATGACGTCAACGTCGATACATACTGAAAAATAATTACATACAAACAATGGTACATTGTGCTGGTGGTATAAATTATACTTAAAATTATGAATATGAGAAGAACAACATATAAGTAAAGATATGACTGCTAAAATGGGTATGAAACTTACGGCCAATAACCTGGATAAGTAAAAATGTTCACGGAACTTGGGAGCATTATTACATATGGTGGTAAATGTAAACAAAAAATTAAAAGCAAAATAGTAAGGGCAGGCAAGCATTCGATAAACAAAATATTATTCTCGCTAATAAATCCAAATTATTTACCTGTGGTAATCATAGTTTCCACAAAATTCTCTTTACTAATGGAGCCGTAATCTGGGGTAGGTATGGACAGAACATAGGTGTCAAATGCATTTTGTAAATCTTCCAGAGCATATCCATAAGCTGGTCTATGATTGATAAACAGCTGGACAAATTCTTTAAATGATATTTCTTCCCTTATTACATTAGTTTCAAAAATGTCACGATTTTTAATATCTATCATCATACTTTCGATCTACGGATAGAGAGGAAATGAATAAAATATTATATATATATATATATATATATATATATATATATATATATATATATATATATATATATATATATATATATATATCGAGGCATACTTTCGAGCAATCGAATTATTTCTGTTAGTAACTGAAACATTAAGCTACTAAACAAGTTTATTACAGTAAGTCTGTGTGAAGCTTGGGATCTGTGGTAAGCACTGATAAGTATACCTCAGAGACCTAAAGCTTATCTCAACACAGTTTTAGTTTTAACGTTTGTTTCATCGAAGTTGACTGCGTCAGATAATGTTCAAGAACAATATCTTGCTAAAATGGTCTTCCTAATATTATTTAGAAAAGCATTTCATTTTAATATAAATGACATAGTAGTAATTTTAATAGTCCATGTCAAAGTTAAATTAAGGCAATCTACATGTCACCATTTGTTTTGTAATGAATATGATAAATATGCAGATTGGAAACAATTGTGTTATTGCTTATATTTTTAATATTTATGCGATCTGCACAATCTTATTTATTACCCTATCAGAATATTTAGAAACTTAAACAATACTTCAATATCGATTGCATTTTTATGTGTAATTATATCTCACCTAAGAAAGTTTTGTATATAGTCGATGTTATTTGTTAGAAAATTATTATTATTGATTAATCACTTACAGCATGTAGTTATTCCGTGTTATTATTATTAATCAATCACTCGTTCAGTATGTAGCTTCTCTCTCGTTTAGTTAACATATACAGTGTGTTTGCTAGTACCCACGAATCAAACTCCTTATTCCTCAAAGATGGTCCTTCGAGAACTTAAAATCGGTGATATGGCACAGGCCATAGTTTTTAGAGGTGTGAGGCTGCATCTCGATAGCTCTATCTCTATTTTACCTGCATACCCTTTGTGGTAAAGCAATCCTTATTAAAAATCTTGTAATCCAACCAAGTCTTCAAATACCCTTTTCACGCTTTCAGGTATAGTAAAAAGGAAGTAAAAGGCCTATACAGTGTCAAATCAAGTAAAGAAGGACAACAGCGTCCACAAAACAAGCAAATAAGGAGACAAGCGTCCGCAAATACAAGTATTAATACAACTTCAAGGTCTATTGAGGCATATAGCATAAGGCAAAGGCCAATATAAGCGAGAGAAGAGTCCACAAGTTGGTTGTTCAACCTTACAAATTGAACACCCAAAACAAATCAAATAATGAAGAAGTATCTAGGACAGGATGGTCCACAAATAGGTTTGTTTAATCTTACAACTCGGACAGACCGAAATAAGCAAGCTTAAGGTTAAATACAGAGGGACAAGGGAAAAAATTAGAAATACACAAAACAGGGGCTACACAGGTTCAGCGAGGTAATTAAAACCATATATCATTAATAATCAACCTGATATTATTATCAAAATTAAGGAATAGGAAGGAAAAATTATATATTCTTACTAACTCAAGGGACACAAGGTCCAATCAAGTAATTATGTATTTTTTCGAAGGCAGAAGACTTGTTATGCAACAAAAATCTATACAAAAAATGGATGACAATTGGGGTATAGAAAAATACGAAATGTATGTAGAAGAGACAGAAGCAGAAAAGAAAAAAAAATAGAAATAAGGTATGCAAATGTGAAGAACTCCCAAGATAATTGAAATACGCTTGGAAAACGGTCATATCAATGATTATCGATTACCCAGAGGTCGACCCCACGGAAAAGTATATCAGTTAAGGGAGGGATACAAAAAGATTTTGAACACAGTATCACAGAAAATCTGGGTAGCAACATGCCAATTCTGTGAGTCAACAACCCATTGTTCAGAGATGCTTACAGACTGCACGACATTTATTATTTGGAAGCAAAGCCATAGCCTATACAAATTGATAAACGAGGACAGGTCATGTATACCGAGTGAGTTAAAAGAGATTACAGGGCGACCTCCACCTAAGTTAAAACCAATAATAAATTTAGATTCAACAGAGCAACCTCCATATAATTTGTAACCATTTGAAGAAGCAAATTCAGACAAAGAGACACGATATTTGTTAAAACAGTTGAAAGACTTGAACTCCAAGCATGCTGAGAGAGTCACAAGAGTTAACGGAAACAATAATGGATATAGAGAGTCCAAAGATTGAAGAAGAAGACGATGGTCCAGTAGAGTGTCCATAATCTAATGTAGAAGATGTTGGTCCAGGGAAGTGTCCAAAGTATATTCAAGTAGATGACAGTCTAGTAAAAATACCAGAGATCGCAGACGACAATCCAGCAGAGATATCAGAGATCATAGATGACGGTTATGGTCCAGTAACCTCAACAAATAAATGTTCAAGAAAGTTGAGATAATATTTACGGCGACAAGAAGAGAATGGTCTAGTGACAATCTAGGATAGAAAGTACACATAAGGTGTAAAATACAAACGAAGAGGGGGTCGAGTTAAAGTTTTTATTCTCGGACAGAAAGTGTACTCAAGTAAAGGGAAAAAGTATATACAGAGCCCAGTCAAGTTCACAGCTACAACACAGAAAGAAGGCAACATCAGGGAGAACATTGGAACAAGATCACACGTTATTCATGGGATATAAGCTTCCGCATTTCTGTTCCATTAATGAAGATGGAAAACAGCATCAGGGTATGGTCTAGCTAGAGATGACCAACAAGCACAAGTATACACATACATACAAATATATATATATATATATATATATATATATATATATATATATATATATATATATATATATATGATTAAAGGGAGGAGTAACAGGCGTTACACGACCAAAAAACGAGGAGTATATTTAAAGAGAGTCACTCTGTACTAAAACTCGATATATTTCGTTCGGGATCCCGAGTATCTTCAGGAGTAAGCACTGTAACTAATTACAAAAGCAACGCCAAAGCATCAAAAACAGGGAAAATCTGCCACAAAGACATGCAAAAAACAACAATGCAAAAAACATATTTACATTACATGTAACTTCACGCGAACATTTCCACTTTCAAAACATTCAAAGCAAGTCATGAAAAAGTATAAAAAAGTGCCATTAAGGTTAAAAAACAAAAAAAGCTTTGAAAAATTGGCGTGTAACAAAATGGACATCTAGCCCCATTTTTTTCACGTTAGAGTCCAGAATTCTAAATTTTTCTTAATGAAAATTCGCTAAAAATATGTTTTAAGATTTGGAAACAGCAAAAAGAAATAAGACGAATAAAGCACATTTTCAAGTTGCACGTCTCATTTAAAAAAACTTTTTTGATACAAGGGGATTTTACAACAAATTAACATACTAAAAACACATTTTACAAATTAGGACAAATTATTTTTGAAAAATCAAGAAAAGTATTTTGGGTAATTACATTTAAATTTACAAAAATATTGTTCAAATTGACCACCGTTTTTGTTAATACAAATTCCAGCTTTTTTAAGCAACTGTTGACCGATCTCCTAATTTCACCAGGGTCATTTCTTATTTATTCACACGCCTTGTTTATTATTTAGAGCAACTGCTCCCCGTTATTATTGTCTTCAGTACAAACTATTGCCTTTAAGTCTCTCCACAAGTAATAATTTACCACATTACAATTTAGACGTCTCGGTGGCAATCGAATAGGTCCACCGCGGTCTATTCGCCTCTCTGGGATTTTGATTGAGGAAATTTCTCGCAATTAGTCTGAAATGTGGAGGAGCTCCATCGTGTTGAAAAACATTCCCTCAATATTTTCCTTTTCTAACAAGACTGGCAACACATTTTCGAAAAACTCGAGCTAAACCGCACTTGCTGATCTATTGGGAAGAATATAGGGTCCAATTAATTAAAAATTTCAATAATTTACATTGTACATCTGATTATATATGTAATTTATACTGCTTTATGATATTATGTAGTTTAATTTACTTCAGATGTGCTATAAAGAGTAAAAGCTACGATAAATAAAACCATAAGTACCTAGGTACCCTAGGTATTATACTTATATTAGTTTCGGGATGTATATTTCTTCTTGAAATAGTTTAGTTCATAGTTTAGTTAATTTTACTTTAGTATAGTATAGTATAGTATGTTTTATTGATTCAAATGTTACAGTATGTTCCACAAATAAGCATAAGCTTGTGCTTGCAGTTAACACAATTTCATTTCATGTTCTAAACTTAAGTATCAAAATATTTTTATAATAATACAATACCTTCATTGATTGACTACCAACCTGAATCTGATGTACACAACCACTTTCTTATTTGTTTGATTGGATGTTAGAATCATAATATACTACAGTCACAGTCGACGGCCAAAGGCAATTGTTAAAGTTATGTTAAAATTAAAAGTTGGGTCATTATTTACCTACTATTTGTATTAGCCTTTAGAATATAGGTAGTGGATTTATATTCTGAGATTCTAAGGTATTAGCGGAGTCGGTTTCGATGTTATGCGTAGAACGTACACGTTTCTCTCATGACTCCTGTCAGTTAACAAATGACAAATAGTTGTGTTGTCAGATTAAACTAGAGATGTGGAGATGGCTTTTAAATACCGTGAAAATAGGAAGCTTTATATTTATACATAATAAACCGTAGTTCGAGATTCCTTTCAAACAAATTGAATCACTTTCATTAAAGTTTCTATTTATCTACATTTTTCTGACATCTGCAGATTTAGATGAGAGTTGTCGTAAATAGCAACCCCGCCGATTGTTTATTGTGACACATTTTCGTAGACTGTCCGTTTAAAACTTAATTTGGAGATTTTGTTTGCAATGGCAACGGAACCCTGATTTATCTGTCTGGCTTTCTCTAACATTATAGGCATCCATTTAGAGGTAATTTCAGGTCATATCATAGTTGTTTATTTAGTTTTTACTCAAGATATACTGAACCAATTGAGTTCAAATTTGATCGGTAGGATCACTTGTATAATGTGTACGTGCTTGTCAAGTTTTAGTTTAATATTTTTAGTAATTAAAAAGATATTGCGTTTTCAATAAGTTTTTTTTATTTTTTTCTAAAAGTATTTGAGTGTCAAAACTGTCTAAAGAACTCATCCTAGCTACTAACCAAGTTAAGGGAATTGTCAAATTTGGTTTCGATTGGTGAAGTATTTTTTGAGTTATCGGTTGGATACATACATATATATATATATATATATATATATATATATATATATATATATATATATATATATATATATATATATATATATATATATATATATATATATATATATATATATATATATATATATATATATATATATATATATATATATATATATATATATATATATATATATATATATATATATATATATATATGTATATGTATATACTTTTTAACTGAACTTGGATTTGGGTTTTAGGGGCCCTAATTCGTGCTCATTTGAAGAAATGTTCCAAAAGTCTCCCCATCGATACCTCTCTATTGGTGGATTTTCTAAATGAAAATTCACTAAAAGATGCTGAATTTACGTGGAAACAAGTTCAATAAAATTTTAAAAGGACTTCCGGTAAAACATAAACGTAGAAAGTTTGTTTGTGATTTCTCCCTCTAGCGTGCGGTCATTTACCTGACACATAATATAAACACAATTTTGTTAGTTAAGAGTTCTAAATGTTTCATCCTCTGATAACTAACCTTGTTACTGTAACGATCGTCAAGTCTTTAAAAATGTGCTATGGTGATTTGGGTTCTCCAAGTGTAGTTATCAGTGCTCATCACAGGTTATAATCTTCACTTAGTCTCTTATCTTAATTTTATAACTAGATTATAGAAGACATAAAGTATAGTATTAAGTTTTAAATACTTACTTCAAAATCTGAAGGATAGTATCCGCAAGCTCTAACCAAGTCTGGTAATTCTGATATCGGTATGGTATCTGAAACTTTTCTAGGCAACACCGTATTCTCGCCCATGTTAAGGATTTGCATATAATAAAAGAGATCCTGCATTTCATGAAAAAGCCATCCATTCTTACCACCTTCCAGAAGACAATAGAATGGTTCTAATCCGGTTCCACCAATTTGTTCCATAGTCCTAACACCTCTTTTAATAGACAAAAATAAAATATCAGTAGCAATTAACGGAGAAAATTATCTAATTTATATTTTGAAATTAATATAGATTCCCGCCATGTTTTTATTGTTAGACGTTGGTACTACGTAGCTCTATGTAGTCCTGTGGATGTAAATGTGTGACTTGTGAATTTAATGTAAGTTATCTTAATTTCTTGTCAGATTATAATGTACGGTTTGAAAGTTCATCAATGAACTTTTCTTTCACGGTATGAAACTTCATATAATCTACTGTATTTTTATATAAATTGCCGCTTGGATGGAGCAAGGGAAATTGAGGCGAGTATAGTTATCCAATAAGGCAGGATTCGGAACAAAAAGGACTGGACGTCGAGGGGTAAAGAGGACCGTTTTCCTGTATACCCCCCGCATAATTACGTTTATCGAATAATTAATGAAATAATTTGGTCTTGCTCTAGATGAAAACTTATGAAACATCTTTTAGATGTACAAAAAATTGTTATAGACTTACGTCACTCGATGTTAGAATAATTGCTTTTAAAACAGCAATGAATTAAAAAATTCCACATCCATTCGACAAAACTTAAATTACTAGTACAATACTGACTAACTATCTTTATCAAAAGGCATCAAGAGCTGTCTGTTCGAAAGTTTAAAGCGACTAGCTTAAGCAAGGCGAGTGGTTTTAATAAGAATTGAGGAATATTTTTTTAATTTGTTGCAAGAGGTCATGGCCAAATTTAATTTAATGACAAACAATATTTACAATTTTGACAAGACTGTCATTAGTACGGCTCAAAAACCTTGCAAGATATAACTTGAAAGGGAGAAAAGCAGGTTGGGAGAATTGTAAGCGGCGAGGTGGGCTCAAATATAACGGTTGGCTGTGGCGTGTCTGCAACCGGAAGCAATATACCTTCATATTTTATCTCTTTTAAAAATATCTCACCATAGTTGCTTTGAGGCACAATTGGTATTGGTATTGTAGGATATGCTAATGGTTCCGGCTGGATGGACTGTGAAAATTGTCTGCTATATCTGGACCATTATATAAGATATCGCAAACCTTCGGAGTACAATCCCGTTTTGCTCATTTTGGCAGTTATATGAGCTATAGACAACTAAATGGGGCCAAAGAAGCTAAACAGCACCACTTAACACTTCTCATTTTACCCCCTCACTGTAGCCATCGCATCCAGCCTCTTGACCCATGTTTCCTTGGACCATTGAAAATGCAGTATTCACGCAAATGTGGCTTCTAGATGAGTTCTCACTCCGACTAGGCCATAACGATCTATGAAACTGTTGATCTACTTTTCAAGACATTTTAGAAGGTAGCTGCCATTGACAGAGGCATCGAGGGCTTGAAAAAATGGCATCTTTCCTACAATTTCTCAAAACAAACCCTTAAAAGTTGTGACTGTTGTATTACAAAATCTGACACTGCAAATTTCATGTTTCTCCTCAGAAACACTTGGAAGTCAATTCAGAAAAGTAGGCTTCTCGTCACAAAAATGTTGAGGCAAAAGACAATCATTGTTCCTATAACTCGGTCTTTTAAAGATGCCTTACAGAAATTCTTGTCGAACGCTTTAAAATCTAAAGAAAGCAAGAAGCAGGCCAAGGAACGAAAGAAACCCTAAAAAATCCTCACAAGCTCTCCAGTGAAGAACAACTTAACGAAGCAAGAAAAATTGAAGGAAGTGCAATCAGTGTCACGCACTTAATTCTGGAAGATGACAGAGACAATTCACTAAGGCGATGATAGCAGTTACTACTGTAATTCTACCTTCATATCAAAGAAAAATGTTACCGAGAGAAATCACTTGAAAGCAGTGACGGTGAATCAGATATAGAACCACTAAAAAGGAACCAGCCAAGGCTGAAATGGCCATTTACAACAAGTTAAAAGAAGGTAACAGTAGCGAAACTGATTAAGAAACAAAGAATGCCACTATTGTAATCAATCCTATGGTGAAAGTAAAGAAGGCACAAGATAGATCGAGTGTCAGGGGTGCAGAAAATTTGCACATGATGAATGCGCAGGCGTATGCAGTTTGTACATTAAATAAATAGTGTCCTCATTTGCCCCAAACGCTGGGCATATGTGTTCAGGAAAACTTTGTTTTATTTTGGTCAAGAAAATTAAGAGTTTTTTTTAGGTATTTTGTTTTATTTATGGAAGAAAAATAAATGTTTTGTCGCTAAATACATTTGTTTGCCTTGAATTTATGTCACTGAAATACATTTTTGAGTAACTATCTTAAACGGTCCTCTTTGCCTCGGTCTCCCTTAACGGTTGCGGCTATATTCGGCCTGGGATATTGTTGCGTGTTTGCCTAGGCGCATTGTAATTTGGGCTAAGAGCCTTATTTTGTAATACCTGATCCGACACCTAATTATATTTTGGATCTGTCAGCGTAGCAGGAACTATTGGTGCTGCTGCAGGAGGGCTGCTTTCCTTGACTATACTGCTGATCAGTAATTGATATTATGGTTCTTACTACACTTGTGGAATCATTTTGGCGTGCATCCCGCAGTTTTTAGGGCACTTTGCCTTTAAATTGGTTATATGCACTATTTTTTTTTACATAAGAAACAAAGTCTGAATATTGTTATCCAGTTTTTGAACATATATGTTTCTTAAGAGAGCTTTACAGTAGAGTCTTTGCATAAAGCAAGTATATCATCCGTTAACGTGAATATCTGTGACATATCAGGTCATTGGCACAATCATTCCTAATTCGTTATTAATGTTTACTAATTTTTTAGACAAAGACTTGTCCTTGTCCCGTCAATGAATTGAACCAGGGACATATCGCTTTTCAGACTAACGCTTAGAAAAATGCGCCAGGATGGTACCGAATGTCTGGATTGACTTACCTAATAGTAAAATAATTTACATGGGCAAAATCATTGATTGCTGGCGAGCTCAGGCTTTAACGTGTTACAATACATTTGCCGGTTTTGAGAAACTCTCTAATGCTTTAAACGTCTAAATACGATTCTTAACTCTAAGTAGATACTCACTCAAGATTTATTCGCCACTTTACAACAGATTTGTCTTGGTATCCAAATGTAAAAGCATACTTTCCATCATATGAGAGAACAATATCTTGAACCTAGTTTGACAAAAACAAATATAAATAAATTTATAAAGATAGATATATGAATAAGCACAGTATGTTGTGAGATTAACCGAAAACTTTGGTATTGAGTTCTCTGAGGCTTACATCATCACAGGTGAACAAATTCACAGATGAAACAATTCTAGAATATCCTCTGATGATGCTGACACTGTCAGTGAAACGATCGTAAGGTTTTTTTAAAATGTGTTGTGGTGATTTGGGTTCTCCAAGTGTACTTATCAGTGCTCATCACAGGTTCCAGTTTTTATGTAGTGATCTTATAAGGTGCCTTTTATAATATTTTTTTCAAATATCAGAAAAAATCTGTTAGTTTGGCGATCTAGGTGGCTTTCAAATGGTCTTATGAATCCAAAACAAGGGTTCTTTTAACTTAACCATAGGTATACTATATCAACACGCAAAGGTGTTAATCAAATTGCCTATTTCATAAATTTGAACACTCACGAGATGAAATATAGTCGTCCAGTATATTATTGTACATACGCCTAAATGAATTGGTGTATGCAGAGGTTACATGCATTTAGGAGCTGTCGGTCGAACAATACGCACTCATAAAATCAATGTTGTAATTATACCTACTTTAGCGTGCCGTCCGTAATGGTTGTCCTTAAGTAGCATAGCAACTCTAAGGATTATCCTGTCAAATGTGTAAAACTTTCTATTTATATGCATGGGAAGAGGGCACATATTCAAGACTGCTCAGAAAAAGCATTTTCGTCGAGTTTCAATGTTCAAAAATCAGATTAATAACTAACAATCTTTTAGCTATTTGCATATCTAAAAAAACTTCGAAAAAATATTGTTTTTACAGTCAACAACATAGACCAAAACAAACGCGGCTCAAAACGGATCCTTGCGGAACGTTACTAAGTACATGCACAAGATGCGAAAGGACTGGAAAAAGTGACCGAAAAATAAACTTCTAATCTATGTACCATAAGATACCCCCACATATGTATGCAACATATTTCATGTCCTGATTGATAATACCCAAAAGACCAAAACACTTTGTCTAGATTATATATACACTTTTTTGTGAATTTTAAGAAGTACCATAGAAAAAATTGTAACTGCTTTGAAAGTGTTTACCAAGTATTTGTGTAGTCAGAATTTTGAATAACAAAAAATAAAATTGGGGAAACTTACCTGTTCATGATGAGCAGTGCATCCAACATATTTGTAAGGGTTTCCATCAGCAGGTAGAATCTGAATACCTATATGTTTCTTGCTCATATACACCATGTATTCACCCTGAGTTTCTGGTATCAACTTGAAAAGTTATAGAATTAAACTTGTAAAGCTAGGATGATATTATAATATGTATAATTTGGTCTGTGCTTTTATTGATTACAATTCCTATCCTATGATTGAAAAGGCTGGTTTATTTAGTTAATAGAAAGCTTTTTATGTAGATCGTTGAAAATAAATGTATATCTATATATTAACCCTAGACCTAAGAGAGATCTGGATTGAACACGCTGAGACCTTAGAAACGATCTCTAGCGAAATTTGGGGAGTAGGCATATTGAGGACCCGTAATCGAGCTACAACAACCCAACCCACCCTTATCCATCGCAGGCAGAGTCATTACCTTTCATATTTTGTTAACCTGTTGAAAATGGTTACAAAACAGGAGCCTAAACGTCGATTTTTAATAAATTATAGACAGCGATGTCACTTAAGTGACAACATATAAATTATATTTTTACAAAACAATATATTTTAAAATAAGAGAAGAAAATTCGTCTGATAATTATAGCCGGAAGCACCATGTACTTCGTTATTTTAAATGGAACACCTATTTTCTTAGAAAAAAATTCACTAATGAGGAGATCTCTCCTTTTGAATTTTGAAAAAATTTCTTCAAATGAGCGCGATCTAGGACCCCTAGAACCCATATCCGGGGTCAGTTTCAATTTTTATATGTTTATATATATATATATATATATATATATATATATATATATATATATATATATATATATATATATATATATATGTGTGTGTGTGTGTGTGTGTGTGTGTGTCACACCGATAACTCAAAAAATAATGGGCCGATTTTGATAAAATTTGACACGTACTTTTCTTTTGTAAATAGCTTGGATAAGTTCGTTAGTCTGGAAAATCGGACGAGGTTTTCCGGGAAAATTTTGAGTTTTCATTCGAAAAAAATTCTTATCTCAAAAAATAATTAGCCGATTTTAATAAAATTTGGCATGTACCTTTATTTTGTAAATAGCTTTGACAAGTTTGTTAGTCAGGAAAATCGGACGAGGTTTTCCGGGAATATTTTGAGTTTTCATTCGAAAAAAAAATTTATCTCAAAGAATAATAGGCCGATTTTGATAAAATTTGGCACGTACCTTCCTTCTGTAAATGGCTTTGACAAGTTCGTTAATCAAAAAAATCGGACGAGGTTTTCCGGAAAAATTTTGAGTTTTCATTTGAAAAAATTTTATCTTAAAAAATAAAAAATCTATGACAACCAAATTTGGTAGGTAGGTTTACGATATAAAAATTAAACTATACACCAAAATTTAGATTTCTATGTTACAAGAAAAAAAAGTTATAAAATATTTTTGCCAGATCATTTCTATGAAAATTCACTACCATAACGCACTTGCCGCGTCTTGATATATTAATAAACTTACCATGTTTTAATTAATTTTAACTGGATTCGATTTTGGAATATGTGTAACAAATTATCCATAAAATAAGATTTCCTCTGATGCTTAATTAAAGTCATTTCTGAATTAATTCTGCTTATATTTTAATATTGTCTATTAAAATGCCTGCCTCTTGAATTCCTTTAAAACTATATATATATATATATATATATATATATATATATATATATATATATATATATATATATATATATATATATATATATATATATATATATATATATATATATATATATATATATATATATATATATATATTCAATTATTTTTGACTGTTTAATGTTTTTCTAAAAACTATTCACTCCAAAAATTACATCATTAAATAACTTGTAATTTTATGTACTTTAACCTTAATTTAACAACATATTACATAACCTATTTTAATTTAGAAATACCTAACTAGATTTTGCATTCATTGTCTACTTCGTGTACTATCTTGATCAAAATTTATAGCAATAAGTTGTACACTGTTTGATCACTGTCTATATGCAGGCAATACAATATATCTTTCAACTTCTTCTTGGGTTGAATTGTCTCAAACACCTTTCTTTTTTAATGTGGCAAATAAATTCATAGCCTGTAGCATTTTATAAACTTATTTATGTATATTTTATATTTAAATGTTTCTTATTCATTTAAAGCCCTGCCTATCTTATAATTGTTGCGAGTTTCTTCCTTTTAATTATATATCATATCTCCACCATTATTATTGACTAAATTATCCCTAAAATTTTTCTATTTACAATTAAACATGAAAGTTCTCATGACCTCTTTGTTTTTATCTTACACCTGGTGATTTTTTTGACACCAGCTTTAATTATACATTTATGTATTAAACCCTTTGTATGCACAAAATATCGATAATTATTCCACCAATGTTTTTATATAAACCTTTATCTGAAAAATATCAACCAATAAGTGGGAAATTGGTTATTTATGGTGAACTTGGTAAATTTTCAGTTCTTTCAATATTTAGTGATTAATTTTGTAATTGTTTTAAATATGTTCTATTCTTTCTTAACATTAGCACATTATATCTATTTAACTGCCCACACAGCACAGGATATCCAATGGATATACATTGGATATACATAATATCCATTTTACGTCCATGACCATGATGGATATCATATGGATATACAATGGATATTGTTAGAGCAGAAAAATATTAATAAAACTTGAATAATGTGAACATATGAGCATTTCTTATTCATTAAAATCTAATCACGAATGCAGTAGAATTTCTGGGTGTATATACTTTATTCAAGTAGGTATATATCCATCAGACATCCAATGGATATCCATTGGATATCCCATGGATATACAGAAGACATCTATTAGATGTCCACTGGACATCCAGTTGATGTTCCGTTAATCTGTTCATACCAGCAGGAAACAACATTGATAAATTATTGAAACCGTTATTTACGTTTGTAAAAGATAAGGGAAGAAAAATAACCCGTTCTAGCACAAGAATTGCCGGAAAGCGTTAAAACTAGCGCCAACAATAAATTTCGATCCAAATTCTCATTGCGATTATAACCATAAAATAAAATTATTTTTATTTCAATACAGAGAGTATTACTGTTTATGTCTGTTATTTCGTGAGAAGAATCTATTATCATATTGTTATTCATTAATGCTCTCCCGAACAATAAACGCGGGATCATTTAATAACTCACCTTGGGGCATTGGATGCTTGAATTGTTGGCTACAATGACGAAAATCCGTTCGTATTTGTTTGGTTTGAAGTAGTTTGGACTAAAGTTGAGGTTATAAAATTTAGAATTGAATCTTGCCATTTTGCATCAACTGCTAAATGAAAAATGAACAACAGCCTACAACTAAAGTTAGAAGATTGAGATATTTCTCCAAATAATGTGTGTGTTGTTTTTATTAATAAGTTTTCCTGTGATTTTCAGTCAGTAAATAATTTACAGGTGAGTACATAACCTTAAACCATTTAGTTAGGAATATATCTTTTATACTTATTTACGTAAATACCAATATTATTTATAGCTGTAAAGAGCACGTTGATTGATAATAACATGGCGAGTGAACGTGAACTAGAAAACAAATATCTTCTTGATTCAAGTAAATATTTTTTACTTCGTATTGAAATCAGCGAAAATTGTCTAGTTATATAACGGAAGTTTATGTGTATGTAAAACTGTTTATTTTACTGGTGGATATTCCTCGTCTTTACTTACAAGCAAGAAGCAGATCACTTCCGGTAGATTATGAAAGTAGATCACTTACAGGTGATTAAAACTATTGGGTATATAGTCAGTTCCGTCGTGATACTCAACATTAACAACTAATACCTATTAATTTGAAATAACCACTAAAGTGTGGTAGTTATAGATATAATAATTAAAGTAATATTTATACACATTTGTTCATATATTATTTATTGGATTGTCTTATGAATTTGATTATAAGCAGTGTGTTTTTTCTTTACAGCAAGAATGCAGACCTGAGCCAGATCATAGATCAAGAAAATAAAGTTATTTAAATCATTTTAGAACACAATAAAATATTTGTTTGCTTATATTAGTATTTCATTGAGGGGATGGGGTTAGAAAGAGAATGATGGTGGGTTAGCATCGAATATCCATTTTATGTAAAAGCGATATCCATTTGATGGCCACATGTATATCCATACAATATCCATTAGATGTATAATGGATATCCATATCATGACCACATGTATATCCATACAACATCCACTATATATCCACATGGATATCCAGATTGATGGATATTGGTAGGACATCTGTATGTCCATTAGATATCCATTGGATATCCATTGGATGTCCTGGATATCCATCGTGGATATCCATTGAATATCTAATGGATATCCATGTGCTGTGTGGGTGTTCATACTTGATATGTATTTGTTATATAAGTTCTTTTTTTTCAAATTAAATTATTCACTATATTCAGGTTTTATATTTTGATTTCCTGATATCATATCGTATGTGTTTATTTTCGATTTTAATTCGCTATTATTCATTTTAGATTACCAATATATACTCTAAAACCCCTTATGGCGTGTACACTTTAAATAGCAATACAATATATATATATATATATATATATATATATATATATATATATATATATATATATATATATATATATATATATATATATATATATATATATATATATATATATATATATATATATATATAGGTAGGTAGTAGTATATACTTAATAACTAATAGTGTTTATTTACCTAAAACTTTTGCACATACCATCATTTTTCTAACAGGGTTAGATTTATAACATCCGTAAGCTGGTCCTAACACTGTGGTATTTGGTATCATGTTATCGTCGTTGTATAATTTAAATTTATATTGATTATCAGCAATCAGGATGAACCCAGTATTAGAAGTAATATCTATCAATGGGTACCACATCATATTATCAGGTACCGCAACTTGCTCTATACGAAACTTGTTGGGTTCGAAAAGTTCATTCCTAAAATTTAACAACAGCTAAGTATAAAAAGTATTTTACCAAAAATTTGAATCTCTTAAAGTATATAAAGAAATTAAAATCTTAGGACCCTACTACAGGATGAGCCAACCTATAGCAGCAGGAATTTACAAATTAATAGAATACCCAATTTTAGGATGAAAAATGTACATAAATGTACATGAAAGATTTGAAAATTTGTAAAGATTTCGTTCTTGAGATACAGGGTGAATTTAACTTGTGCGCTGATGGTGATTTTGATTAATAATTTCCGAAACGTTTTGAGACAAGTAAAATGTTGAATAATTTTTTCTTGTACTTTTTAAATTTTTGACACCAGGAAATATTATTTCTAATATTTTTAGATATAAAGTCTAAAGTCGCTAGAATGATAGAATATACCGTTTACGAGAAAAAATTGCTTGGGAAATTCTTAACATAACAAAAATTACATAAACGCTAATTAAAACAAGTGTACATTGGATGTCAGAACGAGCCATAAATTTCAAATAATTTAATTCTTTCTTTTTAGATTGGAAACCGTCTTTTTGTCTGAGGTCGTAAACAGTGTTTAAATAGTGATAGTCTAAGTTCTGTATTAAAAGGCCGTTTAAATTTACAAACAAGAACAATTAATTTTGTATATGGGTTTGCAAACCAAAACTCGGCTCTAACCACGAGAGAATATTTAAGTTATCCGCATCAAAAATATCTGCATCCTTCCGTATTTATATATACGCATAATTCTTTTTGGATTCAATGAATAAATTGGGAAAGTAAAATTCAATACAACTTTCGACAGGAAATACATCACGTCCCATTTTACAATAAATTAATAGAGACCTAACCATAAGTACCCGAAGAATGTCGTGTCGGGAGTCCCTCGTGTTCCCCAAACCAAGATATATCTGGTTCTAAAATTCAATTATATACATGCCTATCATCTGTCACCGGTGCAAGGTTTACATCCTGACGATGAAGAACGCAGTGTAAAGTTTTGCCAGTGGCTTCTCAACTCCATACAAAATAACTGAACTGTTTTGTCACAAATAATATGGAGTGATGATTCCCGCTTTACCCTCTGTGGTGCCATAAATTTTTGTAATCAACATTCTTGGAAACCAAAAAATAATCATCATGCTGTTAGGCCACGAAATTTTCAGCACGAATTTAGTCTTAATGTTTGGATGGGAATTTTCAACGATCAATTGTTCGGGACATATTTTTTGCCAGAACGAGTTGACGGCGAAAATTTCTTACAGTTTTTAGAAATTGAGCATTCTAATATGTGAGATTATATACAGATTAGTTCAAGACTACAGGCTTGATTCCAGTTAGATGGATGTCCAGCTCATTTTGCAAGAAATGTAAGAACTCAGTTAGATGTAATTACCCGGGGAGGTGGAATAGACGCGGTAGCCCAAATTCAAGGCCGGCACGTGCTTCCGATTTAACCACTTAGGATTTCTTGGTGTGAGGTTTCCCCTCAAAGAAAGAGTTTATGCTACTCGTGTTCAAACAGCGGAAAACGTTAGAGGTTGATAATTTATTGTAATTTTTCTAATTTATAACAATTCTAGTTATGACAAGACTTTTTCTCTTGGAATGCATAACTGCCACCGAAGGGAGAGAACGTGCGACAGCGCTATTTTGATGAACGGGCAGTCGGTGCAATTCAAAAAGGTGACAAAAGCTTTGGGCGTTAGAATTGACAGTATTTCACGTCTGCAAGAAATTAAATTCCGCGTTTTATGCAATTTTGATGCTTAAAGATTCCTTACGCTCCGATAATATGCTGAAAGTCTTATACGCGACTGTATATTCACATTTGAGTTCCCGTATCTCTATCCGGGGCTAATCCTCAGACTTCCATAGAATATTTATGCTACAAATACGAATACCCAGATTAATATACGATCTACCTCATGGGCACTCTTGTCGTAGCATATTTAAGCAAAAGAATATTATGACGTTAAGATTTGTATACTTGGTCCATCTGTAACTTATATTCATAAAAACAAGAGAAAATTTGTTATACTCGGATGTTCATTAATACAACACTCGAGCTGAAGATACTTTTCACGGGAATAAATATCACCATTCCTCTTTAGTGAATTTTCGTAGAAAGTCGTGGAGATCTCGACTAGAATTTTGTAATTTTTTTTCCAAATGAGCGTGGTCTAGAACCCGTAGTTAACTGAAAAAATATTGAGCCGATTTTAATGTAATTTGGCGGGTACCTTCTTTTTGTAAGTGGCTCCGCTAAGTTCGCTAGCCAAACAAATGTGATCAGGTTTTTCGGAAAAATTTTGGGTTCTCCTTCGGAACAAATTTTTATGTCCGAAAATAACAAAGTTGTGGTAGTTTAATTTGGTAAGTATCTTTACGTTATAAATAGTAAACTATGCATTAAAATTCAGATCTTATCTTACAAGAAAAAAAGTTATAGGCATTTTTTTAATGTTTGGTGCCAGATCATTTTTATGAAAATTCACAACGATAATGCACTTCCTGCGTCCAGATCTTTTAAGAAGTCACCATGTTATGCAGGTTGTTTTTTATACAACCAGCTGCCTTGTTTTTTGAGGGACATAAATTGTCCAAAAAAATTTAGAAAACAACTGAAAGTTGCTTTGGTTAGTCATAACTTTTATAGTTTAAGTGAATTTTATACAGCTGCACTGTATTATCTTTTAGTGAATTTTCTTAAAAAAATTCACTAATGAGGAGATCTCGACTTTTAAATTTTGAAAAAATTCCTTCAAATTAGCAGTAATTAGCCCCCCGAGAACACATATCCGGGGTCGGTTTCAATTTTCATATGTTTATATATACATATACATATATATATATATATATATATATATATATATATATATATATATATATATATATATATATATATATATATATATATATATATATATATATATATATATATATATATATATATATATATATATATATCACACCGATAACTCAAAAAATTATGGGCCGATTTTGATCAAATTTGGTGAGTACCTTCCTTTTGCAAGTGGCTTGGATAAGTTCGTTAACCAGGAAAATCTGCTCAGTTGAAATAGATTAAACAATGTTTTCTTTTAATTACACAGACGGATTCCCCCTATCAGTGTCAGTTCTGAGCCAGCCTTAAATGTGTGGAATTTAGACCACGAAATTATAATGCATGTTTGTAAGAAGATAAATTCGGGACTCAGCAAGTGCGTTATGGTAGCGAGTTTTTATTGAATGCCTCAAATTTGAATAGCTCAATTTGCTATTAACCTAAGGTTCGTTGGCCAGGAAACTAGTTTACGATAACATTTTAAGTTTATTTTCGAATTATTTTTTTTACATTTTCAAACAATAAAGTTATTTTGATGAAATATAGTACATTATTTTTACTATATATGTTATACTGGTAACCAAATTTGATGTCTGTTTTCTAAAAAAAAACACATATTTGCTATTTAAAACATTTTTATGAAAATTCACGCACTTGCTGCGTCTAGGCTTTTTTATTGTGATGTTGAACTCGTTGTATTTTGTATTTTTAAGCACCTACTCTTGTAATAGACTTTGATGTTTTTATCTGGTAAGCTTTATGACTTGTTTGATTTACAATTTTTTATGATTATGTGATTTAGAATTATTAACTAATGGAGCAGATAAATATTATTATTATTATTATAGCAGCGTTGTTATTGTTCTTGTTAATCTTCAGTGTGTTATTACTAAGTTAAATAATATTAAGAGTATTTTTTTGTAATGTCTTCAAAGCCACACCACAGTATTATAATTATTTTTTCCTTGTTAAGACTTTTTAAGTCTACTTTTCTCGTAAACGGTGCATTCTAGCCACTTATACAAATATTCCTTTTTTATGTATAAGAGCCTCGGTGGTTCAGTGGTAAGAACGTGTGCCTCTGAACTAGAGGGTACTGGGTTCGACTCCCAGGGTTCCCCTTTCAAATTTTCAATACATACTGTAAAATTAACATCAACCGAGGTTTTGGGATTGTATTTGACCAAGTGGAATTGGCTGCACGTTCCGCCTCCGGGGGGTAGGGTCTCGTAAAACCGTTGGTCAGGTGTCCATACCCTCCTTGCAGAGAGGCTGTGATTCGACCAACTTTCCAGGATAGTGAGGTGATACTGCTCCCTGGCGTCGGTGATTGGTCATAGTCGCGGAAATAGACCAACGTTAAAGAAACAAACAAAAAAACACACACACACGTGTCTAAATGTCTGGAATATTATTAGCTGGCGTCAAAATTTAAAAAATCCGTAAAAAAAAATTCCTTTACATTTCACTGACCTCAACTCTGGCATGCACGCCTATTAACAGATTTTAACTTCTTTTTTATTAGTGAATTTTTATTTTAAAAAAATTCATTAATAGAGAGGTATCGATGGTGAGACTTTCCAACCGATGACTCAAAAAATAATAACCGATTTTGATGAAACTCGGCAGGTACCCTTATTTCATTAATAGCTTGGATAAGTTCATTATTCACGAAAATCGGACATGGTTTTCTAAGAACATTTGGAGTTTCCTTTCGGACAAAAATTTATCTCAGAAAATTACAAAGCTATTTACATGAAATTTGGTGGATATGTTGGTTTGGGAAACAACTTACTACGTACCAAAATTCAATTTTCTAGGTTTATAGAAAATTGAGTTATGTAAATTTGAAGCATTTAACGAAAATTCGCTACCATAACGCACTTGCTGCGTCCCGATCTTTTTTCTGTCTTATTGGCCTCAAAAGTTACGGCCGCCTGCCAAAAATTATCTTTTGTCTCAAAACCTTTCGGAAATTATTATTTAAAATCATCACGTCGTGTCAGAATATGGATGTTATCCAGATTATTTATGTTATTGTTACTATTATTATTATGCATTATTCTGTACCGTGGTCTAATTTATTTGTTAGTAGATAATAGTGTGGTGACACATGTCATATAAGTGACGTACGGTTAACGGTATCAAGTTAGAACCTCGTTTACTTTTCTTATATTATTAATTATTAAGTGTAATCTATTGCATTTATCATTAAACATGATATAATACATCTTCAAGCAGCAGTAATAGTTCTTACACAGCAGAGGGCAACTTTAATCACCCTGTATCTCAAAAACGAAACCTTTCCTAAACGTTTCGTCTTAAAATTAGGCCATCTATTCATTGGTAAATTCCTGCTATTATAAACTGACTCACCCGGTATAATTGTTAAATAACAAATAACCTCATTGATTGAGTAAAATAAATTCCTCTACTTTTGTCCATTTAGATTTTTTAAATCGATTTTTAATTGAATATTTACCAATTTCTCATCTTGCAATTATTATATTTCACAATAGTCCTGTCTTGTCCAATAGTCATCAAAGTCGAAGGTAAATTAGGATAAAACAATATGTCAGTAACATCTTTATAATGTGCTCTAGTTTTGGCGCGAAACATCCATTGCTCTTCATTTTTACTATATAGAAATAGATATGTTGTGTTTCTTGTGTCCTAAAAATAACCGTACCTATTAATTTAAAATTTTTAACTGATAACCAAAACTAAAAAAATGTACAAAGTGACCATTATAACCAAAATCTTAAAAATCAGATATGTGTATCTGTGCACATGTTTTTTGTTTCTACAAATTTATTTAATATGCCATAACAGCTGCTTCGCTGCTTGACGGCTTCATCAAATGGTGAAAAAATTCTATGAAATAGTTCTTCTAAGGCAAAGCCTATCGGTCTCCAAGGCATCATGAACCTTATTGTTGCGCCATAATATAGCAATGTCTGCCAGGAGGGCACTCCAAAGCCTAGGCGCTCTAGGAAAGAATAAAGATTCGTTACGAACTCTTTGGCAAGTAGATAATTTGATAATAAAAGCGTGCGCCATTCCACGAAAAAGGGTTTGTCGTTTAAATATCGCAAGAGGAAGTACTAGTGACGCATTTTCCGAGGAGCAATATCGATGATAGAAGAGGCAGCAATCTTACACAACATCGAAAAGAGGCGACATAGAATTGGGGTCAGTTCAATCACACCTATTTAAGAACCATTTCTGGGATTTCACTAGGCCCTGATGCTTTTTCGGCATCTGAATTTTCCAGTTACTGCCAATACGATGTCTGAATAATATATCTCATTTTTGATTCCACAACTGGAATAGTTGATGAGCGCTTTCCCTGCGGATCAAGCGAGGCATTAGAAGCAAATACACGGGCAATTAGATTAACCTTTTCTTTTGACAATACAACAAATACACCCGTTATTTTAAGCCAGATAAAAATAAATGGTGGTGAAAATTCTACCTATAATACTAATAACACCACAGTAGATAAATTCCGCACTCAGAAGTCTAAGACTTGTGCGTGGGGACCAACTTGCAAACACATATAGACAGAGAACGCCAATCATGACTCATCAGAAGCCGGCATTTCCACGTTCGAGTGAAAAAAGCCGACTGAATGCGGGACTCGAACCCGCGACCCCCTAGTCCAATTCTAGTGGTTACTCGCCTCGCGAACTGAGCTATTTAGCTTATAATTCTTTACATAGACCAGAAACGTCGGGTATTGTTTAAACATGAGATGACCGTCTCTTATTGATTGGTGGATGCATTAAATGGCCTGATCAATTATCTGCTTGCATCTGTTTCTTGCTGATACACAGCCGGCGTGAGTTTCGCTGATATGGCTGTAGGCAGAATTTATAGAAAATCTGATTTTTGGCAAACTTTATCGAACCAAGTTTTTGATTTGGAGTTAAGATATCTTATTGAGTGAGGACTACAGGTCTCCATGGCTAAGATGATTAAGTAAGATAATTTTAGTAATCGAGGTGGCGTATTATGCGGATTATTATTTCAGAAACAGGCATCTGCCCAGGAAAATTTCTTAATTCGTCACATTCAGCTGATTTTTGACAGATTTATCGAGAGTATCCTTGTAAAAAGTTGTCTGTTTGTAGTGAATATGTTGCGGAGGTGAGGCAATGATTAGATATGCCTAGGGTAGCCCAGGTTAATACCTTGTAGTTTTCAGTCCTAATCGTGAGAACAAGATCCAGAGTATAGACTGCATGGTCACTTTACTGAAATACGAGCTGGAATATCTACCAATTGCGTCTAATCTTGGCTGCTGGTAAAAGTTCAGCAGCTCGTCTTGCATCATTTAGAGTATTTGAAAACTTGAACCAGTTGGGGTTATGGACTATAATATTGCCAATTTCTGAAAACGAGCAGTTTTGTACCAAATTATCAATCAAACATTCATTTGTGTAGATGTCATCGGGGGAACGATAAAAGCAATCTAAAGTTTTTGTGGGGTTCGTGAATGAGATTTGAAGAAGCAGAGCATCAAAGAAAATGTGCTCTAAAGACTTCTATATTTGGACTGAAGGGTCACTTCTGCCATATACGCAAGAACCATCTTTCAACCGGAGAGCCTCATAAAATTCATAACAAGGGCACACAATATGAAGTGTGACTGCCGAGGGAGAAATTTGGATTTCAGTTAGAACTAGGAGATGGAGATGTTTGTCTTGGGATCGTAATGACCACCATTCAAATTAGCGATCAATTCTAAGATGTTGATAAATTAAGTTGTAAAGTTGCTGTTCTTGAGGCTACTAGCAACCACAGTAAAACATTTTCCTTTCCTTGTCTATGTAATATTTGTGGTTTTGTAGGTTTTGTTTTTAATTGGGCGAACTCTAGGAAATCAGCTTGAGCAGATTTGCATAGCATGTTCAACGTCATCAGCATCTGTAAGAATTATGTACCGAGAGCCGAGAGCAAGTTTTAACCATCTTTTGAAATTATGGGACGGAAATGAAAGCATATGTGGAAATGAATTAGGTAGTTCAAGGCCATAAAAGGAACAGTTTTGTTGGATACCGATATCAGCTGCTCCAGTTAATCACCTCTTACGACAAGGAGCCGATTACTTTGACCTATTCTTTTTACATCGCTGAACCCAAATGAGACGTAGAATTGCTATTCCTGACACACACACGCGAAAATGCAACCAGTAGACAATGAGTTGCAAAAATTTCCTATTATTTTGCAAACTGAAAATGAATCTGATAACACGCTAAAGTATGGGTTACTTAGCAAACGACAATTTTAAGCATAAAGGCTGTTCTAGAATTGGCCAAGACATGAACGTATTACTTACGGTATGCAAAAGATCTTTAATATAATATGATTTGTAACTTTAGGCATCGTACCTTGTTTATTTTATAATTACAAGGATGGATATAGTATATATACACAAGACTTTTCTGAGCAAATAATATTGTTTGAAGTAGATGGCCGCCTTTAGGTATGTTGGGTTGGAATGACAAAACGGTAAAGAGGTGTTGACCAGTTTCGATGGATGTATCTGATAGTATTTACGTCTGAGCGAAAGGCGGTCAGTTGCGCAACGTAAAGTAACTATTTTTTTTGCCGGTTAAGGCGTGACACCGACCAAAAATTTACAAATATTAACAGTTTAGTTCGAAACTAAGACACTGTCAAAGCCTTGTGCCTTCTGCCTGACACAAGAAGTTCAGGTAAGGCCGTAAAGGCGTCGAAAATAAGAGCGACGATCGTCATCTACAGATGAGCACTATAGAAGAGAACAGGAACATCATTATTGAAGACGACCGACGTTTGACGGTTCAAAAATTTCTGCTGAGGTCAAAATAAATTATTAAAGCACTCAAGTGAAAAGAGTTGAATTTCTGTAAAGTGCCTGTCCGATGGGTTTCTCGTCTATTGGCAGCAAAACATAAATTGACACGTTTGCAGATTTGTAACCGGGTCTCAAAATGAATGGCCTGTAAAAGAATAGGAGGGATGTTTGAATTGCATCATAACCTGTGATAAAAAAATGGGTACATACGCTAGATTCCAAACAAGCCCAAGACTCGGCTGTTAACTGAAAATATGCTTACGGTTGTGTTTTTGACAGAAGTGGCGTTTTGCTTCTTGATCAACGGATCAATGTGGTCACTTGATTATCGCCGCAAAAGACGTGACCAATTAATAAGAGACTTGTTCTCCTTCACGATAACGCTCGGCCCAATAATGCAGCGTTCACATGCGTTACATCACTTTATCGCTTTGCAATCCTGACCTATCGCCCTGTGATTTTTATCTCTTCTGGTCACTGAAACAAGCGTTGAGACGATTGACTGACGACGGCGGAGTAGAGCGCTCTGTGCGCAATTAGCTATTGACACAACCTCCTTCATTTTACGACGACGATATTACAAAGCTCTCGATACGGTAAGAAGGATGCATTTCTAAGGAAGAAGGTCACATAGGAAATAATAAGTACTTTGGTTTTTTTGTGTAGCAAATATAAAAGTCTGCTTCACATTTGATCAACTCCCTAAGAAACAGTCAAGAGTATAATGTGTTGTTTTACTTACAATGTAGGCAAGCTGTGTTGACTCTGCCGAAAAAGCAATTTTCAGTATTCTACCAGAAGAAACCCTAAATTTATCTCCTCGAGGTACTAAAAGTATGGGATCCAAAAACCAGAGCTCCCCATTACTTCTACCACAAGCTAAATGCAGACCTACAATTTATTGGAAAACTTAAATTTTACTTATTTACGTATCAGTTGGAATTTTGTTCAACATAATATCCTAAGTAAGTACATATATAGAGACTTCTTTGGCTTCACAATTGGTTGTTTTCTTATCTGAGAAGAAAGCAGGCATTTGTGTAGCCAAAGAAAAAGTCAGTACATCTGTATTTAGTATGAAACGGTTTCACCAAGTAATAGTGAAATAAAATACGTCTGAAACAAAAAGCAGAATTATCATATTTATATGACTAAACTATATACGATGTAATACCGGATGATTCAGTAACGGATGATGCAATACCGGATGATGTAATACTAGATGGTGAGCAAGAGGTGAAAAAATTCTCTGAATTTACAAAAGCTGATTTTTTTATAGTTAATTAGGTACGCTGTGCACGTACACATATTCAGGTCAGTCAAGCGAATCTTAGAACAGGTGCCACAGGTGCGTCAACAAAGATGTCGTTTTTACCGGGGTAATAAAATGAATTTACAAAGCTGATAATTGTTATACAAATTCTATATTGTATAACAATAAAAGTTATGTCAGTCAGTCAGCTACATATGGGAACAGAGCTGGTCAGTCAGTTCGAATATGTGTATGAAAAATAAATCATGTGCAATTTATTTACAAAGCTTGGAAATTTTTTCCTGGGTATATATTGATCTTTTAAACATTAAAAATATAGTCAGTCAACTGTTTTGTATAACAACGCCCGTCAGTCAGCGAAAAAAGATATACCAATTTCGTGCGCGCCGGCGGCGTCACAGGCGGCATGCGGTTAAATTTTGCCAGTAGAAGGCCTTCGATAGTGAGCCAAATATCCTCTCTCCTTCAATGTCACACAGGTAATAAAGGGAAGGTACACAAATCCTAGCTATTGTGTACGAAAATTTGGGTTCTTTTTTACGCTGTGCGCTTTTTAGTATAATCTTCGAAATATAGTCGCATATGGATGTATATTTTCAGTAATAATTTAATTTTCATATACTCTCTATATTGAACATTTAATATAAATTTCTTATTCCATAAATTTTTAAAAATTGGATAAAAGACGTTAACCTATATTAAATAAAGAAATAAATTGTCTGTTATCGTTATTAATATACTTATATGTTTTAATGAAACAATAAATTACTAATTTATAATTACATCTTATAATTTCACATAGTTTTCTGATATTTTAAATAATAATAATAATGGAAGGAGAAGAGCGAGCATGCCGCCTGTAACGCCGACGGCGCGCACGAAATTTTTATATCTTTTTTTGCTGACTGACAGGCGTTGTTCTACAAAACAGTTGACTGACTATTCTTTTAATGTTTAAAAGATCAATATATACCCAGAAAAAAATTCCAAGCTTTGTAAATAAATTGCACATTATTTATTTTTCATACACACATTCGAACTGACTGACCAGCTCTGTTCCCGTATGCAGCTGACTGACTGACATAACTTTTATTGTTATACAATATAGAATCTGTATAACAATTATCAGCTTTTGTTAATTTATTTTATTACCCCGGTAAAAACGACATATTTGTTGGCACACCTGTGGCACCTCTTCTAAGATTCGCTTGAAGGACCAGAATATGTATACGTGCACAGCGTACCTAATTAACTATCAAAAAATCAGCCTTTGTAAATTCAGAGAATTTTTTCACCTCTGGCTCTTAGACTATACCGGGTCGCGCAATCCAGTAACTATTGTATTTCAATTCTGAGGATCTGGTTCAACTTTTTTGCTCATATTTGACCCACCGTGCACATTATGTATAATATGTGGGAATTAAATCGAAACACGATACCCGAACACAGTGCGCGACTACTGTGTGTTGCAAGAGTATTTGGTTGCTCTCCATAACTGGTGTCGTAATAATTATAATAAACTACTATCACTCAATATAGGTCAATGCCCTATTCAAGGAGAGTTACCAAGAGCAATTTTAATTATACATTACAGTGGAGTGTTTTACATAGGAGTGATGGCAGGCGAGATTTACGTGTTTAGGTTTTATCATCAGAGTCTGTAAGGATTTCAGTGAAACCTATTGCATAGAAGTATTATATAACACATTGGTGAGATCTAAATTGAAATACGCTAGTCAAGTTTGCTCTCCTTTATACCACTGCTATAAAAATGCCATAGAAAGGATTCAGAAAAATACCTAAAGCATATTCGTTGTAACCGTCCTTAAACAAAAACTACTGTGACGTGGTATATTATGATTGACCTCAAGTGGATTTGAATCTGCTTGATAGTGAGGTCACTTTTGCTTATTAGCCCTACCCTAAAAGCATCTATCTATCAGATTATTATTATTATTAAGACTAGACACTTCAGGAGGTTGGCAGATGTTGATATGGTTTGGTACTCACGCTCTTTTCTGTGTTGGTCTGCCTGGAGTCCTATATTTATGAGCGCCCCAGGCTAGGGCCTGGTTATATAAAATTTAAGGAATCTAGATAAACGATAATTAGAATTTATTAATTGTGTTGTTGCCAAACAGGAGAGATATTAGGGAGGAATTTCTCTTCAATTAAACAGATATGTTAATGTAACAATAACATTAAATTTATTCATATAAATAAATTTGGGATAGCAAACAAAATCAAATTAACATGGTTGGCAAATTTCAAATAAATATTAACTCATACACAAATAAATATCAGATAAACAGCAAGAGTTCCAAGAAAAGGAAATTATGACAAAATAATAAAATAAAATGGTCCTAGTTTACAAAAAAGATATTAGCATTACACATTTGAGGTATATTAAGGATCAAATGCTGCATTTCACAGCTCAAAAGCAAATACAATTTATTATTTAAATTGTTTGACGTTCATCAATTAGTTCTGTTGATTTTTCAATGAATTAACTGGCCAGTCCTTTGAGTGAGGCTCCATTTAAGAAAAATATTACTATGTGAAATTTCTACTTTAACGATTGTCAGTGAAAAATATTAAAAATGTACAGGTTGAATATTTTACAAGCAAAAGTCTGTTAATTACAATTTCAACTACTATGTATTTAAATTCACAATATTGACAAAATTCTAAACAATAAACAGGAAATTTACAATTGCCCTTTTACAGACACCTCACTGACACTATTGAAGTTCAAATTTGATCATGTTACTTTGAAAATTCAAATTGTAAAGGTTCGAATAACGGACTGCTGCATGGAAGGTTTTGATTATTCTACACAAATAAATAAAGTTTCATCGACTCACCAAATCCTGATACCTGGGGTTACCTGTTGAACCTTTAAAGTTGCTCTCCAGGTAGAGTCAACCATCAGGGCCTACATAGGCTCACCAACTCCAATACGAGAGTATGGGTTGGAGAGAAGCAGTGGTACTTTCCATGAACGTTTATTGGGCAGGTGGATCTTGTTGCTCCAATACTGGGGGAGACAATTTGTCCCCTAACATCAAATGAACAACCGTCTTATGTCGATGTTGGGAATTAATTTGACTGAAATCTCTCTACAGCAATTAAAATGTAAATTGGCTCAAGTGAAATTTATAATGCCAACTGATTCAGAGCTCGGTAATAATCAGAAACTGTGTATGATTAACTTGAAGGATTCACCAGGTAGTGAACAAAGAATCATTGTTTAACTCGCGTTTTTCTGCTAAACACGTTGCTAATTTAAATTCCAAAAACCGATCAAATGATATTAAACAATCACTAACAACTGTTGTTAGATAGCATCGACAACAAAAGGGAATTTTATCACGTGTTTTAAGATAATTATAAGCCACGTTAATTAGAACGATCTTAACTTCTCAACCGCCTAGCTCACTCTCCACGCTGGCAAGTCAATCTTCCTCTTGCCAGAGCTGCACGAAAAATTCTTACCGTGACCTGTTAGTGGCTGTGCGCGAGCTCTTTCTAGCTTCCTCTCTTCGAATGAGATAAAACGAGACCTCTAATCAGTGGCGAAACCACGACGTCTTCTATACACACCTCAAAACAATAATGGACTTGGTCCACCGTTTGGTAACCGTTTTTCTAGATTTTATCATAATTACGTCAGCTTCTGTTATTTACCTAGAATTTCAGGAAAATAGAGATATTTATTTTCCCCAACAAAAATGCAACGTCTTTCAATGCTTGCTTTTCATATTATAAGGAATTCAGTACGGGTGTTACGATATAAAATTTCTTGGCTAATTTTCAATGAAAAATTTTGAAATCAAAACATGAATTGTCTTACAGATATTGGATTGTCGACTATTAATTAAGTCTCTTATGGATTCATTTTGAATATTTAAAGTAGTAACGAAACGCAATCGTTACATCCTTACAGGTTGGATGGTGTCTATTCATCGCGGAAGAAGGGTTCGCTCTCTGATAGGTTTTCTTCAGAAATTGTTATGCAACAGGATTGTCTCGCCTGAGCTGCTTTCACAGATTAATTTGAGACTGCCGACTGTGTTGACTAGGAACTATAACTTTTTTAGTTTGCCCACAGCCAGAACAAACATTAGGCTAAAATTGCATGTATCAGATGTGTAAATTTGCTAACCAAGTCTGCATTGTCAGTGGAGCTGAAATTTTGTGTGATAGTGCATCTGAGGTGTCGGCATATATAATGTGCAATATTCATCTGTTTTCCGCCGTGTAATTTACTGATTTGTTTTTCTATTTGTTGTTGATCGCTTGTTAGTTGATAGTTTCTCAGCCTTAAATGTCTAACTCTATACTATTGAATATTCAGTAACTATAAGTTACGAATCCTACTCTTTGGATTTTTTTCTGTTGGGTTGTAACTAATTAAAATAAATAAATAAAATAAATAAGTAAAGAATGAGCAAGCTGAATAGTTATTCAAAATTTTTGCTGACTATATTAATTTTGTGATTTACCAAGCCAGGCAAACCAGATCTGATGTTTGTCATAAAATGGAAACATTCGGGTGCCAAAAATAGAAATTATTCAAGGATAATAACGCATATATTATTAATACCCTCCAATTCAGAAGAATGAAGAGAAAAATCTTATTGTTCATTTAGTCATGGCTGTTACTCCCCCTGAAGGCCATTTAGAAGACTCGAAAATATTTTACAGCAATTCTTCAGGGTCACTTTCCTGTAAGCAGGATGCTGCCCGTTTAAGTTCTTTTATGAGACAGAATTTTACTACGGATAAATTGAAACATAGTGGATAGAGGAATGCTAGATTCGCAAGTTTAGGGTCTACGGCCTCGTCAACGAGGTCATTTGATTTCAACAGAGAAAAAATGCAAACTTGGATTTTTAATACGGGAACGGTGGAAAAATACGTGTCTAGAGTTAGTGGCCAGCAGGCCTCGGGGTTGGAAAGTACGGTAGCGACTATAATGTCAAGGGTTTCTTTTAAATAAAATGAGAGTAAATTTAGGAGTGAGTGTACTTTTACGGGGGAGTGATTTAGGTTTCTTTAAAGGGCGGTTACCGCGGACAAACGTGGTTGAACGACCGAAGAGGGCTGATAAAGCCTGGTACAGGGCTGGCTTGTTGCCTCAGATTCTCGGTGAGTACGTTCCATGTCTTAATATTGTTTAAAGTGTCTTTTTATTAAAGGGGCCAGCTGTCTCGAGTACTGAAGTAATTTTCATATAAAAATTTGTATAGATATTGTTGAGCCATGTGCAGTAAGATAGAATAAACATAAATGATTGAGTCGTAGGGCGCTTAAATATAATTTAGAGTGACTGGAATCATATTAGAATCTAGATGCTATTAGATAAGGGATTTTAGTAGATAGGGAATTTTCTGTGAGTTTTATAAGACGAAGTACAAGATAACGCTTAGAGCCCTAAAGGTTTAGTTGGGAGCTATAAGGGATGTTAGATAACATTTAGAGCTATAATTAAGCTAAGAAAGAGTCAATCATTAGACATAGGAAACATTATACCGGGGGTGGAAAAAATTTAGTTTTCCCCGGTATCAACTTTGTGTAACAATTGGGCCATTCTAAGATTGGGAAAACCTCCCGCATAATTCTGTTTAAATAATCTTAGGATTTTTATTATTGAAGTTAAGAGTTTTTAGTTAAATTTTAATTAGAAGGAAACCTTTGAAATTAATGGATTTATTTAAAATTTATTGTGCCGTTACAATGTTTACCTGTATAAATTTTATTTTTTCTATTAAAGTAATTTTAAAACAAAATGTTGGGGGTTTATTCTTAGCATAAGAAAACACTAAACTAGAGTTCATTTTAACAGTTTCTTATAGAATGATTGTGATGTGTTTGGTCACTAGGTATACGCTAAGGCTGAATATATAGTAAAATTTTGGGAAATTCACCCCAGATGCTCGGTTTTAGTGTTCCAAATAAATTTAGGCAAGACCTCCCTTGAAGGTCGTTAAATTTAAGTATTGTTTTCAAGGTAACAAGGGGTAGTTTTGAATACACGTTCTGCCGCTCGAGCGTTGTCAATATTGAAAATATATCGAAGTAAGCATTTGCATAAAATTTTAATAATAATAATTACAGTTTATAGTCATTGAAAAATTTTTGTATTAAAGAAGAGCAAAGGGCACGTAAAACCACCCCGTTAGATACCTTATAATATTTATTCCCCCATGTTGTCTGATAATTCATGTCTGAGATATGCCCGACGGACATTCTTAGTTGGCCACATGATACATAGAATTAAGCACGATGTTTTAATTTGGAATACTCATTTAATGTTGTTACGCTCAAGACACCGAGTTAGCACAGACTAGCTTTGTTTGAAACAGGCTGGCGTCTATCTTAAAAAGAGACTAAATTACGAATCTTTGTAAACTGTTTGGACATGACGCCTCTTGAAGCAAGATTCTTTTCTTTCAGTATAACGTTTTTACGTTTAAATAAATCAACAACCAAATTGATTGTAGTCATCTTTCAAATAAATTAACTTCTTGCTACCCCATTAAGCATGGTCTAGTATTTTCCGAAAACCTAATACGAACGACCAGTATTATAGGTCACTGATTTATTCTTCCTGTAGTAACTTCAACCTTGTTTCTTTTTTGTGTTGTATTTATTACTAGTGTACGGAAAATGGATTCAGTTATTAACCAGAATAATATAATAGATTCACCTACACAGCTGCTTTTAGATACAACCTGCTAGCGGATTGTCCTAAATTGGCATAGCGTTTAAAATTGCATAGATCAATTATTTTGTTAAGTATGACGACCATCTACTCGACAATAGCGTAAAGTGCAGTACCAAATAATAATAATAATAATAATACCTTTATTTACTTCTCCTCTTACACTATATATACATTCAAATCCAGACACAAAGTAAGACAAAGATTATCTAATCATAAACACTATGAGGATCAACAAATTGGACAGGATTCAGCTAAAGCTGTTCTTCCACCCCCTCCCAAATTATTCAAACATAAACAAATAAAGCATGTCTTAAAGAGAATCGCAACATTAAAGCTGTGATTGGTAAAGCTTCCGTGTAACAAATTTACGTCCCGCAAGTATCGCCTGTTGTAAGGTCAAAACACTAATAGTCGAACACTAATAAACGAACGCTAATAATCGAACACTAATAATCGAACATGGCCATCCCCTATACACCAGTCGGTCATTCTAATACTTACTGTCATCCATCATACATAATCTCCCAAAAATTAATTAATTATAAACATCCGTTCATCGTCCATTCCCCATATTACCAGCAACATTCACCCCCCTCACCCATACACACATCTTCGTATTCTTGGATATATAATCTATTTTATTTGAATTTTAGATCTTTTAGGTATGATTTAACTCCCCTCTTAAAGCGCCCCAGAGGCCCACAAAATTTTAGCTTATCAGGTAATTTGTTGAACTCTATATAGATTATGTAGGTAAAGGACCTCTCAAATATCGCAGAATTATGCACAGGTGGAGATAATCGACCCTTACTTCGAATATTTAAATTATGTACATCTGACCTGTATCGCAGTTTCTGATAGAGGTACTGCGGAGCCCCAAGATCCAAAATAGAACCAAAAAGAGAGATCATGTGTACCTTTCGCCTATTGAACATCGTTAGCCATTCCATTTCCTTTATCTTGTAAGTCACGCTATCGTATTTTCGGATGCCCCAGATGTACCGCATACAGCATCTTTGAACACGCTCAATTCTGCTCGCATCGGTCCGATTTAGGCATGGACCATAGACCATGTCGCAATGATTGAAATGAGATAGTACAAATGCCTCGCATAAAACAGTTTTCATTTGCCGAGTAAGAATATGCCTTTGCGGATATAATAACTTCAGACCCGCAAAACCCCTCTTTATACATTCATTTAAGTGAGCAGTAAAGCGCAACTTTGTATCTAGTGTAAGACCTAGGTTCTTACAACTCTGTATAGTGGCAACCACCTCGCCATTGATATTGATTTTTGGCTGAGGAATTAAGCTATTTACTTGTGGACCAAAAAACAAGACTGGGCACTTTGGACCGTTTATTTTGAAGCCGTGAGCTTCCGCATATTTTGCAAAATTTTGCAAGTTAGAATTGACGTATCCCACTGCGTTGCCCAATTCCTGCCTAGGAAATGAGTAGCTAAATTGAATATCATCGGCATAAGAATAAGGTTTACAGTATGACAGTACTGAAGTCAAATTGCAGGTGTAAATATTGAAAAGAAGTGAACTAAAAAGTAAGTAAACTAAGAATAGTAATAATAATAATAATAATAATAATAATAATATGGTTTATTTATCATTTTATGTATACAGTTGAAATATTACAATAATTATAAGCTGTAGGATTACAGCTAAGGTACATTTATACTTAGCTATATTTTAAAGCTAATGATAAACAGACTAGTAGAGAGTATTAATGCCCATAAAAGCGCAATGCTTGTACCTGAGCTTAAAGTGAATTAAAAGAGAGAAAAATTGAAACTTGTTCTAAAAAAGAGAGAAATAGTTATGAATATACAGAATATAAAGAAAAACAAAAGAGATGTACAGTGGCTTATTAGACTTAGTGGTAAACTTAATCAACACAAAAAATATATAAGGGAGAGTGGGGGAATCGTGCGCGTCGGGTAATCGTACGCATCAATTTTTTTCATACTCCGTGGCCTTTCAAGCGCAACCGACTAATGTTGCCCTCTCTCCTGCCTACTGTGAATTACCGACGCCATTATTCACACCACTTGTTTATTTGAAATCCAACGCGTTCCTGTAATTTTGTGATATCGGAAAATAAGACGGTGAGTCCCTTTCATTTTCCTAATCTATAAGATATATTTATTTCATGGAAGAGTACGATATTGTGCATCTATTGATGCTTGTCTTACATAGTTAGGTAAAGTAGTTTGCTAACTGTATTAAAGATTGTCAGTCAATATCTGAAGGGGTAATGATGCGCGCTAATGCGCACCATTTCCCCACATGCAATCTAATTTTAACTATTTTTCTTCAGATGCCGAGAAATTATACAAGGAAAACTACTATTCTGTCATATACGGCAGAAAATTTACGAGACGCGAGATAAATGGAGCCCAAACAATGGCCCATTATAATACAATGTCGCCTTCCCACGGTAAGAACCGCTGAGTCAGCCGCCGTCTGAACGGAGCCAAGAACTTGCAGGTCCAAAGTGCAAGTAGAACGGAATATCACTGTGAGAATCAACATCAGCAGATTCCTTGTGATCCAGAGACAATAGTGCCACGCCTGGAGGAAAGACTATAAAGAGGCTAATCACAGTGGGAGAACCGTTCATTCTTGTTCCGAGTTAGTCCTTCGCACACCGAGTGCTGAGACTGTAGATCACATGTAGGTTGATCGTCTTATTTTTAGTATTATATATTATTCATTTTTTGTAACTAAGTAATTAAGTATTGATTGTTCAAAAGTATTAAATAAATTGTTTTAAAAATTCAAACGTCTTAACCGTGAAGTTAAGTGGCGCAGTCGTTAGTATTGGTTAGAAAACCGAAAGCATATCGATTTTTAAGCGTATCGACGCCTAATAACCAGTTCGAGCCAAGCAGAGCCAAGTTAAAGCAGAAGTAGTGGCCAAGCAGAGTCAAATGGAAGCAGCAACCATCGTATTATGGTAAGTTTACTGCTATCCCATTTTACACTTCCAATTTTTTATATGTGTTGTATTGAAACGTTATATGTCTGATTCAGAGGAAGAATCACAAAGTTTATGTAATATAGAGTATAGATTCAGATCAATCAGCATTAGCGATAATAACATAACAGTAAATCATTCTAATATTAATAAGAGTAGTAACAGTAGCAATATGACAGACCAATTCAAAGATTTTTTCTTAAAAGCTATTCCCGAGTTCGACGGGCAACCAGCCAACGTAGGCAACTTTTTAAAAGCGTGTGACTTGGTCATGAACCAGTTCTACGTGCCAAATGAGAATCTGTATATGAATCACTTCTTGCTAAATTATGTTCAAACTAAACTAACGGGAACAGCCCGGCTTATAGTAAATACAAAGATAATTAATACGTGGGCAGACCTGAGAGAGGCCATTGTTCAGAATTTCAGTGACCAAAGAGATAGTCATAGTTTATTAGCGGAGATGTTAACCTTGAAACAGCGTAGTGCTGAAGACGCACTGTCGTTCGCGAACAGATGCCGTCATATAGAGCAATTGCTCATCTCGAGTTTAATAGCCAACGAGCCAAATGAAGGCGTGCGATTAATTAAGAAAAACATATACCAGAATCAAACATTAAAAGCGTTCTTAGGAGGAATACGCAATCCGTTAGGGCTCGTCTTGCGTGGTCAAGGACCCACGAGCATAGAACAAGCTTTGAAATTCGTATTCGCAGAGGAAAATTTCGATTATAGAGATAAAACAATAAATAAGAATTTCAGTAATAGTAATAAATTAGAAGGACAAAACCGTACGTTCTTTCAGAGACAAAATAACCCACCTTTTCAGAATGTACAATTTCAGAGACCTTTCCAAAATAACTTTAGACCGTTTCAACAACATAATAATCAAAACAATCACACAAATTCCCAGCCTAGACAAAATCAACACTTTGTACCAAGGCAAAATTTTTCGAGTCAATTTAGGAGACCCAACTTCAATAATCAACCGGGTCGACCCAATGTAAATCATAATGCTAACAGAAATTATCACGAACCAATGGAAGTAGATAGTTCTAATACTAGACTGTCACGAACGCAGCCAAGTAGAGCAGCTCAATTAAATAACATAGAATTTAATGATAATCACATAAATGAAACAAATTACGATTTGAATTACGTCAACGAAGAATTAAATTACGAAAATTCGCCAGCAGACGAATACGATAGTCAACAACAAAATTTTCAGATAGCAGACACGTATACGGACAACCGGTAGTACATATTAACCATGTAAATATGCCAACAAAGAATTTAATTAACGAGGGCAGTGATAGGAGTTATAATTGTAAGAAAGGAATGAATGACCATAGAATTAAATTAAACTTGAACTTGAATAAAGACGCAAGCGACATGAAGCATAGGCAGTCGATGGATTTCGCTGATGGGTCAAAATCCAAGCCGAACGTGCAACAGAACAATGACAGTATTATGAGTTATGTGAATTCCTGGCTCACTAGTGGTAATATAATAAGGAGATCAAACAAAAGTCCACAGAGCAGTTTAAATGAAGTTCCCATTACAAACGAACATTGTAACGAGGAAACTGATATTAATAGGTTATATAATATATACGACGTCCAAACACAAAGTGAAAATGAATTAAAATCTAGTACTAAATTAATTAAGCAGCCGGATAGAGCACTAGGTAGAAATAAATTAGTAGTAAGAAAACCAGATAAAGAGGAACCTTTAGGCCGACATGACAACACAGGGAATACTGGGCTAAAAACGGGAAAACAGGTAGTAAGCGAAACAAACCCTAAAGCACAAAACTCTAATATTAATAATAAACAAATTTTTACCATAAACAAAAATAGTACTGAAACAAACCCCATAAAAATCCAAAAGTCCAATATGACTAATAATTCTAAAACAAAACTACCCATATTGGAAAAATTAGAATCCACATCAGATATTAGGCTACAAATTATGCTGGCGCATGAAACTAAACGCCGACATCGCTCATTTAATGAAACTTGTGAACAGATGCAAAACAAATTCGCTTTTCCCCAGATGAGACAGAAAATTGAAAATTATATTAAAACCTGTGAATATTGTAACAAAAAAGGTTACAATGTATTTAAATTAAATAAACTAAATAAGCAATCGAATTATATTACCTAAGTAAGGTAAAACGGGAAAATCGGATAAATAACATACAGGACTTGACACAATTACCTAAAGACTACAAACAAATAAAACGACACTAAGCAGACACCGTTACATTCATGACAAATATATACAGGCGACTAAGATGACGAAAAAACACACTTACTGCAACAAATACCTAAAATATACCAGTAGAGAAACATTAAATAAAAATTATATTCAGGACCGCACTCAACAAATTTTAAATTGAATAACTAAGACGATGATTAATATTGTCGTGAAGAAAAAGGACATATAGGCGTATGTAATAAATCTTATCGTTATCACCTTGTCAAAAGTAGAATCAATAATGAAACCATTCAATACGTAATTATAAAACAATTTAGAAGGATAATTCACAGATACACCACTGTGTAGGGCACACAGATTTAAAATCAGATAGTTTAAAAAATACTGACAAACCAATCAGTCAGACGGGACAAAAGGAATTATATATGTGCAAATTTTAATTTAAATGAACCAGATCAAATAGATACTTTTAGAAAAGAATATTGGTTACCACAAAGGAAATATTATTGCATTTTTTTGTAAATGGACAAGATTACGAACTGGTAAGTTCGGCTATCAACAAAAACTTTAATAACGTAGAGTCACCCAAATTTTATAGATGTATGAAATATACGTAATAGATTAATCATCTAAAAATATAATAACATTAATAACAATGAAAAAATATATATATATATATATTATAAATATTCAGATCAAAATGTTTGACAAAGTCGTGTCGAAACGTATTCACAACTCTATTAAGAAAACACTTGTAACAAAACTACCGTAAGACACCTTAAAAGATTTTCACAGCACAAGTATCGAACATTATCGACCATTCAAGACAAATATTAAAAAATAGGAAATCAATATAATTAGGACCATACTGTATATCTGATCATAAACAGACAATGCAGTCGTGAAGCCACTAACAAAAGGCTTAAAGTAAACTTATGAATAAACGTTAACGACAGGAACTACATTGGTGCCTTTAATTCATGTAAAGACATGCTAATGCATTCACCTGTGTTATAACACCAGACTTTTCCAAATAAACATTATATTAACAACAAAATCGAGGTACAACAAAGATAAGAAAGAATTACCAGGCAGCGTAGGAGCTACCCGAGACTCATTTAAATTTAAGCAATATAATAACTCAGCAGTATTTCATACGTCATGAAGAACTTGAGACAATTACTCACGTACTAAATAATAACCAAGCTTATAATGTAAGAGATAGGCCATTCAGCAGATTAAATAAACAATATGCATCGGAAACCAGATACAGCCACAGGAGAAGTCGTTTGCACCAGTAGTTATACAAAATAACAATTCTAGTACAACTCATATTAATAATTTAAACACTTACGATACGGGGCGTAATCAAAAACGGATTAATAATGGGAATGTCTTAATTGAACAAATAGATACAGGAGAATTAAATGACGAGGAAAAACAATTGTTATTTAGTTTATTATCAGAATATCAGGACATATTTTTAAATAAAAACGAACAATTGACGCACACAAATGCGATAAAACATAAAATAAGGACAACAGACGACATACCTGTCCCTTCTAAATTATATAGATACCCGTACGTACATAAACCGGAAGTAGACAGACTGACACAGACAATTTAAATAGCAAGCTTAATTCTTAAATGAATTAACGCACGTAACGATTAACGTAATTATAAGACCGTTTCAAGTAATCCTAGTATTAATAAATTATATAATCAGCTAGAAATAAGTTAAGGTAACGAATCAATCAATTAGGAATAAACTCCCAATCAATTAAATAAGAGCTAATAAATATCCACCAGTAATTAACAATAACAGATTATAATTCTGCATAGCAAAATTTCATGATAAGTGAATTTTACTACAGAAAACAGGGATAATACATTTTATGGGATTTTTTCCAAACAGGGCACACTTTTAAATAAACAACAAAAACATAACATAATAAACCGACTAGGTTCTATGTTTAAGTCAATACAGGTAATCTCGATTCACAAGATGGGGAACGCATTCAGCAAGCATTAGAAGTCTTAACGACAGATCAAAATAAAATTCATGAACTTTTAGGTTCCAAAAATTGATCAGACTCGAGGCAATTATCGCATTTAATAGAACGATAGTAGGATTGAGTCATAACCAAGGCACGATAGTAAATAGGATAAATAATAATAATAATAATAACAATTATTACACAATATTCAAGAAATAGCATTAACAACAGAAAATGCCATAACTTTTGCAAAACTAAGAATCTTTCACACATCAATATTAAAAACAAAAAAAATTAAAGTAAAAGAAATCAATAAGATACAAAATTATGTAACTAATACTAGAGTAATAACAACCACTGATCTAAATCTATACGAAAAAGTCTTTAAAATAAAAGCAGTCCAAAACAATTTCAAAATTATATTTCAGATAGAAATACCTCTGGTAGATGAATCAGAATATGATTATTATCAATTATATACATTACCTGTCCCTAGAAAGACACACCTTTTTACCATGATAATTCCTAGAACCAAATACCTTATCCTAAGCAGTAAACAATATGCCTATCGTAATGAAGAATGCCAAAATTTAAAGAACCAAATATATTTTTGCAAAGACGACAATCCAACAACCATGAATGATCAAAACCCATGTGAAATAAAACTAATAAAATTTCAAAAACCTATTAACAATTGTAATCAAGAATTAGTCAAAATTAATAGAACCACAGTTTCGAGATATGGAACCAGTCAGTATATAGTTATAGCACCCGAAGAAACTAACGCCAGAATAACTTGCAAGGAACAGGAGTGGACCAACATCATCAAGGGTACAAAATTAATCAACCTGCAACCAAATTGCCAATTAACCATAGGCAACAAAATTTACAAGACCGGCCCAGCAACAGCAGAAACACAACAACTATTCAACCTGCCTACACTAGAAACCCCCATTCAAGAAGATCAACCAAATCCAGGACCAGTACCCGAAATATCATTAGAAAACGTACAGCTACACAACATTAATCAAATCCAACACCAACTTCAAAAAATTAAACAAAATATACCAGGACCTATAACAATACCAATCCATCACCTGAGTATATGGACAATATTACTGTACATAGCTGTCTTAATAACCATCACAACGATAGCCGTCCGAATGGGGTTGAAGAAACGAAGAAACCGCAAGGAAGATAAAAGAACAAAAACAGGAACCACCGAGTCCGGATTTCCGTTGAAAATCCGGAACGAACCATAGCTTCGTCTTCAAAAAGGGGAGGAGATAAATGGAGCCCAAACAATGGCCCATTATAATACAATGTCGCCTTCCCACGGTAAGAACCGCTGAGTCAGCCGCCGTCTGAACGGAGCCAAGAACTTGCAGGTCCAAAGTGCAAGTAGAACGGAATATCACTGTGAGAATCAACATCAGCAGATTCCTTGTGATCCAGAGACAATAGTGCCACGCCTGGAGGAAAGACTATAAAGAGGCTAATCACAGTGGGAGAACCGTTCATTCTTGTTCCGAGTTAGTCCTTCGCACACCGAGTGCTGAGACTGTAGATCACATGTAGGTTGATCGTCTTATTTTTAGTATTATATATTATTCATTTTTTGTAACTAAGTAATTAAGTATTGATTGTTCAAAAGTATTAAATAAATTGTTTTAAAAATTCAAACGTCTTAACCGTGAAGTTAAGTCGCGTTATTTGCAATAAGAAATGACAGCAGAAAAATAAGGGACGCAGGAAGGGCCTTCAATATGCCTGAATCGACACTCAGGAAAAAACTGTCAGAAGATCAGCCAAAGCCACTTCGTTTGGGTTGCAAACCAGTGTTTTCAGAACAAATAGAATGCGAGTTGAGAGTACATTTTAACGCTAGCCAAACTATTTTATGGCCTTACACCCAGGTGTCTTAGACTACTAGCTTTTCGATACGCCGAACAGCATAAGATTGCCCATAAATTCGACAAGGAGAAGGGATTAGCTGGGAAGGACTGGCTGTATGGATTTTTAAGGAGATCACCAGACATAAAGCTGTGGCAGCCAGAGGGAACCCGTTTGAATAGGATTGCATATTTTAATAAGTACTCAACCAAATTATTTTTTTGGAACCTTCAAACTCTCATGGAAAGATTTAAGTTTGAACCGAAAAGTGTTTACAACATGGATAAGACAGGCATCACCACGGTGCAAAACAAGTGCCCTAAATTTTATGGCCGTATGGGATCTAAAAAAGTAAGAGCTGCACTTTCCGGCGAAAGAGGAAGGACAATAACAGCAGTATTTTGCATGAATGCGGCTGGGAACTACATCCCTCCCATGATGATATATCCTAGAAAAAGGATGCCTAAAACTCTTGAGAAAAATGGTCCAATTGGGGCATTATATAGATGTTCTAAGAACGGTTGGATCAATTCTGAACTTTTTATTCAGTGGCTGGGCCACTTTCAGAAGCATGCCAAGCCTTCTGTTACTGATCCTGTCCTTCTGGTCCTGGATAATCATTCTAGCCAGCTTATGATTTCTGCAAAGAAAATAACATCCACATGGTCTCGTTTCCTCCACACACATCTGATCACCTTCAGCCTCTGGATCTGACATTTTTAGTCCTCTGAAAAATGCACTATTTAGGGAATATGATCTCTGCTTATTAAGTACCGGACATGAGAAAATAACTGAATATGATGTATCCGAACTTTTGCATAAAGCCTTCATGAAAGTGACTACAATGGAAAAAGCAGTTTCTGGGTTTCGGGCAGCTGGAATATTTCCATTGAACCCTGACAAATTTACTGATGCTGATTTTGAACCTATCCAGTATGTAGCAGAAATTACAGTAGAAGCAACACCTGAACTTGGAACTTCATCCAGCCAAGAGGATGCAGTCACTCTACTAGATAATCACCCAGATCTACAACATCGGAGAGATCCAAGCCCTCGTCCATCTACGTCTAACCATTATTCTTTCTTTGCTGTGGCTCCAATACCAAAAGCAAAGGTTAACCAGGCAACGAAAAGAAAATCTAGGAACAAGCAGAAACCAGAAATCCTTACGAGCACTCCCATAAGAACAAAACTAGAAGAAGCTGAAGTAAAAAAGAAACAACGAGAAGAGGCAATCAAAACCAAATAGAAATTGAGAGACAAGAATAATAAAGGAGTCATTCGTAAATGTTTTGATGATGAATTTTTAATTCCATCGACTTCAAAGAAATTGAAAATCAAACAAAAAAGACCACCAGTACCTGAATCATCTCATTCATCAGAAGATGATATGTCGGATATTTGTGACGACAAATTGGATGACATCGAAGATGATGTTGGGCTAAGCTTCATACCGCCACATGAGAATTTGGCAAACAAGGAGAATTATGGTACAGATGTGTCCTTTGTTCAACTTGGAATCATGCCGAGTGTACTGGCTCAGACACGCCGAAAAATTATATGTGACTTATGCTCAAATTAGGAGTTATTGTAATGTTTTTTTCTTTGTTCAACAATTTCAATAGATGTTTTCAAAGTAAGGGTTGATTTCATTTAGCAATAAGTACTTTCAATACGCACTATTCCCCAACATGTACGCATCATTACCCGCAAGGGTGGGGAATTGTGCGCCAGAGCACTTTTGTACTTTCAGCAATATTGTACTTCAAATACATTACTTTTCCCTAAAATTGATTGTCATGCGGAAAGTAACGTAAATAACGCTTCTGTTTTTGGATTTACATTTAAATTATTTACAATGTTATCAGTGCTATAACGATTTTCGCTTAAGTGCGCACAATTTCCCCACTCTCCCTTATACACATAATATACAATACAAAATTTAGAAGTATTTGTATTATTCTGGTATTGGCGATCGCATATTTTTTAAACTTCCTTAGACAAAGTTTTAATGAAATTAAATGTATCACTACAAACATATATTTATTCTATGTATTTAAATGCGTGTTTCAAAATGACTCCACTAGAAAAGGTTTGTCTCCAAGAAACATAACCTAGTAAGATGGCAAATTGCCATTCTAAAAGTTTGTGGCTGACCTGCATACAACCTCTGAGGTTTTTGGTGCTATTACGTCAGGTGAAATAAAAGCGCTTATAGTTCAAAGCGTGAGCTGTATTAAGAGCTACAAATTTTCATTGATAGTTATCGTTTTTCCAAAAGTATGGTAAGAAAATGCATATTTCATCAATGTATGTAAAATGGCAACGCAACTGCGCGGGCAAAAAGGCATGCCTATGTCAGTTTACCCGCCTGGTGTAAAATATCTAGAAGATAACCATTATAACGGCAATACTCTCGTAGAATTACCATAAGATGGTAGGAATACTGAGCGACAATCGTATGGTATGTAGTTGCAATGGAAAATGCTACTACTTCAGTGCAGGGTGCAGAAATATGTTGGTTAAACCCGGCACGAGCATTTAACGTTCTACAAACAACATTAAGAAGGCGGGCTGTTCTAAACAAGAGAGCTAAAGTAACAATAAGGTTTTGGGTCGATTTGGAACAACATTTAATGAAGCATTTGAGGAACAACTTGTGAACCACATAGTTTTACTGGATCGCGATTATTTTGGTTTTACAACCACAGAAATAAAATAAAAACCGGCTTATCAATTTGCCATTCAAAATGGCACTCCCAGCAGATTTAACGACTGAAGTGCTGGCAGAAAGTGGCTACGGAGATTTAGGAAAAGGTACCCAGAGATATACTCACGTCAACCTGAACCGGTTTCTGCTGCAAGTGGCATGGCGTTTAACAAGCCACAAGTTCAAAAAAAAAATGATTCAATGGAAGTAATTTTTTATTATAAATCAATCTCGCCTCACCGTATTTAAAACATGGGTAAAAGTGGTTTATCTACTGTTCAAAACCTCCAAAAATATTGTCTAGAACGGGAAGAAAGCAGCTGAAGCCCTAACAACCGCTGAAAGAGGTCAACATATTACATGTGTATGTAGCATGAACACTGTGGGCAATTTTGTGCCCCAGCACTCATTTCCCCCCGTAAAAACAGAAAATACGGGTTGTTGGATGCTTAACCACAAGGCAGTTTGGGATTATTTCATGAAACAGGTTGGATGATCTCCGAAACTTTTGTTTTGTGGCTGAAACATTTTCAAAGTTTTGTTGGTGGCATCGACAGGTCTAAAGTAATACTGCTTCTGGAAGGACACATTAGCCACAAATCTTTAGAGGCAGTTACGTTTGCTAAACGACATGTCATAATCCTAATGTGCTCCCCAGCACACTGCGCTCACTGTATTCAGCTATTGGATGTTCCATTTTTTAGTCCGCTTACAATATTTTATAATAAAGAGTGTTCAACATGGCTCAAACATTCCAGGAGAGTCATAACTCAATACCAATTAGCGAACTACGACAACTCGAAACGCAATTAGTGTTGGCTTAAAGACCAGGATTCGTCTAATTAATGCTGACATATTTCCTGATGAGTTTTTCGAACCAGCTGAGTGTGTGTGGGTGTGTTTTTATTTCTTTAACGTCAGCCTATTTCCGCGACTATGGCCAATCACCGACGCCACGAAGCAGTTCACCTCACTATCCTGGAAATGTTGCCGAACCCCTGTCTTTCTGTAAGGAGGGTAGGGATCTTTAACGTGTCCAACATCGCAAAGATACGGAACCGACGGCTTTACGCCCCCTCCGAAGGGCGGAACGTGCAGACATTCAACTTGCTCAAATACAATGTCACAACCTCGGTTGGTGTTAATTGTACAGTATGTACTGAAAAAGTGAAAGGAGTACCCTGGGATCGAACCCAGTACCCTTCGGTTCAGAGGCACACGTTCTTGCCACTGAACCACCGAGGCTCCGAACCAGCTGAAATAACTAATGTTGCGATTTCGAATAATTATTTTGGTGAGATATCTTCGTTTTCTTCGCAAGACAACGAAAATAACAAAAATCCTCAAAACCACCAAGAGACCCCACGCATAAACACTCTGAAAAATGTTATTCAACCAGTCAAAAATCAGGATAAGAGAAATGTGGACAAGGAAGATAATGGACGTGAAGACTTAAAGAGAAAAGTTACTTTACAGGAAATATATTTAGTATTTACACAAGTTAAAAGAAGCAAGAAGAAAGCAACTTCCTGCATTGTGGCAACGACACCTAATTTAGAACAGCTTAAAGAAAAGGCCAAGCAAAAGAAAGGTGAAATTGCTCGCAAACAGAGGAAAATGCAAGAGGGCACAAACGTGACTGGTTTTAAAACGCTCCTGTACCTGTAGACGATGGAAGTTGTGACGGGGATGGTCCATTTGGAAGCGATGAACTTGATTCTGCTTGCTTCTATTGCAATAAGTTACATAAGAATTCCCGTGCAAAGGAGGTTTGGATTAAATGTGTGACGTGCAATATGTGGGCCCACAGCGATTGTGCTGGAATTTCCCCGAAAACAAAAGCGTTTACGTGTGACATCTGTATTTAGGTATTATTTTCGCGAAGTTTGAGGTATGCCATTTTACCATAATAGGTATGCCATTTTAAAATCTACCGTGCTGGTAAAATGGCATACCTGATGTTCTTTTTAAAATCAAATTTTGTTCATTTTGTGTTCGAAAAATGGAGTTTAGTTGCTAATTTTAATAGAAACTGTTAATATGATAAGAACATTTCCGTTCGCAGTTTATGGTAACCAAAAATAAACGAAATAGGTCGCTTTCAAGAAAAGTGTGCCGTTTTAGAACACTTTACCCTAGTATAGCTATGCTGGTCCTTGTAGTATACCTGGTAGCCTGTAAGTGTTTAGTTAATTAGTGAAGATTGGAACCTGTGATGGGCACGGATACAATTTGGAGAACCCAATTCATCACAATACAGTTTTTGACCTGACGATCGTTTCACTAACAAAGTTAGTGTTATCAAAGGGATGAATAAACTAATCATCCCTCTGATGACGCTAACTGTATTACCGAAAAGATCGTCAGGTTTAAAAACTGTATTGTGATGTATTGGTTTCTCCAAATTGTACTTATCAGTGTAGTTACTTTAGAAGATTATTTTAAAATGTATAATAAGTTTTTATTCGGGCATTTTCTGTAATTGGGACATGGACATGTGAAAAATGAAGAACATTTTATAACAACGTCCACATCTATGGTAATTGATGGTAAGAAATATGTGTTTTATTTGTGTTTTTTCTGAAATTGCAACATGGGCCTAAAATAAAGGACTTATTTAATTTAATAGTGACGACATCTCTAGCGTTGCATAATATAAATGCTGATAGGTAAATAAGATGATGTTAATTATTTTTCGTTGAAATCGCAAAGTCAAAATTTGATTTAAATAAGTTATATAACTCACTTTCATTGCAGTATTTTACACAGGTGACAGTAACTTTTTCATTTTTTTCAGCATTGTCTTCGTCGTAGTCATCATCAGTTTTGCTAGGTTTCTCTGCCTCAGGTAACATCGACTGAGCAATCTGTTCATATTCATAATAATTATATAAACATAATCTGCCGTTTTCGTACGCAATCAATATATATGGTCTGAAAAAATGTTAACTTTCATTAAAATCACCGAGGCACATACACCAAAAAAAATTTATTCAGTAATTTGCCAGTGCATCTGTACTGACTTCAGTACGAATACGGTCAATATAGGCACAACAATTTCAGCATAAAATTTGAAAAGCAGGCACAAAGAAACTTGCAAAAATAATTGAGCTAAAAAAATTATAAATATACCTTGTAACATAGAAATTGCAACACCCAGTAAATGTGAATCTACTTTAAACAAATAATTGAAAGGATTTACCAAAAGGTAGTCGGCGAGTCGGTAGCCCTTGACCAATCACAAAGCAAGAAGCAAATGCTCATTTCGTCACAATAAAATATAAAAATTGACGATTTTTAAACAACGATTCTGGGGCATACCCAGCTTAGAAAGAACAAATATTTCATGAAATGTATTTCACAAAGTCTTAAATTTCTGTTTCAATAGTTACTTTACTACGTTTAATTAAAATTTTTGAAAACAATTTATTTCAACTATAGACTCTTTTTGCCAGTTTGTATATGTAGCGACGTTACATAATATTGCGATGGTCAATTACACCTAGAGGGGTGACCGGTTGTAAATATTGCGTGACATGTACATTTATTTTACTTCCACATCGTCAATACGGGTGGAGATATGTTACCCATGACAGAAATTTCAATAATTACTTCCACATCGTCACAATGTGTGGAAGTATCGCATCGACGACAAAAATTTCAAAAATATTTTTTCGCTTAAACATCGTAAAAAGGGTCAAAACATATGGAAAAATTTATTTGGGAACGAAATTTTTGTTTGCTTGTCGGTCTGTGTGGCTGTCTGTAGCCACGATAACTTTAGAACGAATTGAGATATCGTCTTCAAATTTGGTGTACAGTTAGCACCCGACAAACTAACAGTTCGGATTGTTTTCGAGTAAAATCGCTCCAGGGGTGAATGGGGGGTGATTTGGTAAAAATTGAAATATATTTTTTCGTTAAACCTTGAGTAATACAACGTTTTTAGGGTTTATTTATTAGAAAACTTAAAATTTCATCAAACAGCTGGTATTTTGTGCTGAAATTAAATAAGGGGTTGAATTTTTGGAAGTGGAATATTGGTGACACAATTGTTTTTTGCTATACCAGCGTATAAAGTGTCAAAACAGATAGAAAACTGATCTGGTACTCTATGGTGAAATTAAATTAAGTGTTGAATGTGTGGGGGTTGAACATCGGACAAAAAATTAATTTTTTTTTGCTAAAAAGGCGTAGTATGTCTTGAAACATAGAAAACTTGATTTTGTAACGAAAATTTTTTGTCTGTCGAGTTATAGGTCAGTCGGTCTGTCGACCTGTGCGTCTGTTAGTAGGCGCAATAACGTTCGAACGAATTGAGATCTCATCTTCAAATTTGGTATAGTCAGCAACCGACAAAGGAATGCCTTGAATTGTTTTTGGGTAAGATCACCTAAGGGGGTAGGGAATAAATGAGGGGTGATTTGGTGAAAATTCGCATTTTTCGTTGAAACTCGAGTAATATAACGTTTCAAAAGTTTATAGGTACAGGAATAGGAATCTTTTTCTTTGTGCTCAAGTCATGGACCCTAAATTAATTTCATGAGAATGTAAGGCGTGACAACATACTGCTTGGTTCCGCAACTAGGTGGCGGCACGTTGCTGCGTGTCTCACCACTCACTTAGTGTTGGAAGGCTGGCTACCATAGCCGTTTTATTTTATAGCTGTATTTTCGCTACAATTAGTATGCCGTACTGAAGAGCTCTAATGAGAACGAAACCGGTCTACGGTTCTAACTGTGGCGAGAATGCATCTAGCCATACATAATTTGTCCCTATAATTAGGGTAGAAATGGGCCAGGGCTGACAATTTATTAAATTGTTAGTTGGTTGTATACAGTCTCTATTTTTTAACACTTTGTGTTACTTGGAGCTGGCGTGACAACATACTACTTGGTTCCGCAACTAGGTGGCAGCACGTTGCTGCGTGTCTCACCACTCACTTAGTTCATGATAATGTTTTTCCGAGGAGAGACGGTTATCACAGCTATGTGGAAGTTATGATTCAATTTAGAGCACTATTTTTTTTTCGCTTAAATGTTGTAAAAGGTGTCAAAGCATATAAGTAGGTATAGATTATGGAACGACCACAATTTTGTGGTGGTGGAGCCCTGCCGAACTGACCCGATCGCTGCTCCACCACCCGACACAGCTGTTAGACAGCTGTCTAAGACAGCTGTGTTAGTCAGCTGTGTTAGACAGCTGTGTTATATAGCTGTTAGACAGCTGTTAGACAGCTGTCTGTCCTGTCAGACAGTTGTCTGTCCTGTCAGACCGCTGTCAAACAGCTGTCTAACACAGCTGTCTAACAGCTGTGCCGGGTGGTGGAGCAGCGATCGGGTCAGTTCGGTAGTGGCTCCACCACCACAAAATTGTGGTGGTTCTAGAACGCATCATCTATACCTACTCATATAGAAAACATGATTTGGAAACTAAATTTTTTTGTCTATCGGTCTGTTGATAGTCACGATAACTTTAGAACGAACAGTATATGTATACAGGTATACAGTTAGCACCCAACCAGCGAACGGTTCGGATTGTTTTTGGGTAAAACCGCTCCAGGGGGTAGCGTGTGAATGGCGGGTGATTTGGTGAAAATTGACATTTTATCCTTAAAACTCGCGTAATATAAAGTTTTATGGTTTCTTTATTAGAAAACTTTCAATTTCATCAAACATCTGGTATTCTGTGATGAAATTAAATAAGGGGTAGAATAGGGGTGGAATACCGGAGCAAAAATTTTAAATTGTTTTTTGCTGAGACGGCGTAAGTCTCGAAACATATAGAAAACTTGATTCTGCGTCAATTTTTTTTGTCTGTCGGTCGGTCTGTCGGCCTGTACGTCTGTCTGTTAGTAAGCGCAATGACTTTCAAACGAATTGAGTTAGCATCTTCAAATTTGGTGTACAGTTAGCACCCGACAAAGGAACGCTTCGAATTGTTTTTGAGTAACATAACTTCAGGGGGAGTGACAATTCAAAGTCATCTGTATGACAAATGCTCATGTACAAAAAGCTGCAACAATGACCCTGAAAATTAGAATTACAGATAAAAAATGTCTAGCGCAAGGCTCCCGAATGTTTTGCTAACTATCTGAAGGTTGCCTTGTATTTGACTTTCACGGTGACATCAATTGTCACAATTATGTGCAAGTTATGATTCAATTTGCAGCACTATTTTAAAGTATATTTTGTACACGAGTATTTGCCACATACCGTGTGTTGTACAAAGGAGCATTAAACTTTTGCTTCCAAATAAAAAGTTTAATGTATTATATATATATATATATATATATATATATATATATATATATATATATATATATATATGTATATATATATATATATATATATATATATATTTATATAAATATATATATATATATATATATATATATATATATATATATATATATATATATATATATCAACATTTTTGTAACTGTCACAATATATTATGCAGAACATCTATCTCTTCTATCTCTCTTATTTATAAATATTTATATAAACTTACTTAAAAATAGATTTGGAATGTCTTACATCTCCAAAAACCAGAGTATCAGTAGCTGCACTAATTATAAGGAACAGAGCCTGTACTGTCCACGGAGAAAAGAAAAGATACACACACAGAAAGACAAATAAAATTGGGCTAGAATAGAAGTTAGAAGAAACATGATAACTGAAAGATTTTGAGAGGAAGGGGCAAAATTTGTTGAACATATTTTGAAATACAATAACTTTCTGACAACAATATTTAAAACCCGCATAAATTGAAAAGCGGGAAGATGTATATCATTTATAAACGCAAAACGTCTGGGTTTCACATATTTCAAAGTTAAATAAAAGGCATATAGGCTTATACTTCCAATTTTCTTTAAAACTCTCACGGAAGAGACAGGCCAAAAGGGGCTTCTGGAAAACATATTAATAGAGTCCGGACGCTACAACGAACTACAAAGAACTATTGCACAGATATTCCCGGTTGCAACAACAATGCAATATCGCTTTTAGACTGTGATGGTTATAGCTATGATGTATTGTCTTACCTTTCAGAATGTGTATCTATAGCCCCAACATTGCTGTCCACGATGTAGAATATTGGATGACATTTGCTGGTAAGAATTTCAATCGCATATATATTTCCATCTCCTGTTGCTGAAATTTAAAATCATTAATTTAAACTGTCGCTGAAATTCAATATAATTAATTGGAAGTTATTAATTATTTTGAATTTTGAGATCTCTTAGTAAATCACTGGACCAAATTAACGCATCAGAAAAACAAAACCTCTCATATATATTTTAGTTTTTCAAAGTTTTCAACTAATCTTCAGTAAAAAGAAACAATAATGTCAAATGCAATAAAAACGGCTGTAACACAAAGCTTTTTTTAAAACTAAGTTGAAGCTGAAGGTAAATGGTAACAATTCGGTATTATGTAAATACTCTTTTACCTCATATCACTGCTTCCGTTAGTCTGGGCATGTTGTTATTAGTCAAGTTTTAAATGGTTTTATGGGGAAGATTATGCTCCTATTCGACGAGAACGAATTGTTCGAGTGCCCTAATATTCATAGGAGCAGGTCTGTAGTGCCTAACTAGGGGTTTAAGTGAATCCCATAAATGCTCTATGGGATTCATATGTAGGGTTCACGGTGGCCAGTCCATATTTGAAATATTCATGAATCGAAAGTAATCCAGTACATCTTTAGCATCGTGTGGCCTATGGTTATCCTGCCTACATAAGAAATTGTCCCCGATTAACAATGCAAATGGCATGTGGTACATGTTAAAACAACAGACGTAGTTTTAGAAGACTGATTGTAAAGTTGTGTAAGTTGGAAGTTTCTTACTTTTCGTTATTGTTAAACTGAATGTGGGTCCTGCATTGGTGGGGAAGAATGTTTGGACCTTATATTTATATATTTATCAACATACTTTTAAGCTGTTAGTGACAGTCAGCCAGTTGTTATAAATAATAATATGTTTCGTAAATTAAAAATAAAATACAGTCCACAACACGGCTCACAGCTCTTTAGTTTAGTAGTATAGTTCTTCGGTCTTCGGCTTGTTGTTGTTAAAGTAAGCAGCTCGTAAAGGCATAAAAAAGAAAAACTTGTAAAAAATTAACCCAATACTCTTCTACCTCATATCACTGCTTCCGTTAGTCTGGGCATGTTGTTATTAGTCAAGTTTTAAATGGTTTTATGGGGAAGATTATGCTCCCATTCGACGAGAACGAATTGTTCGAGTGCCCTAAGATTCATAGGAGCAGGTCTGTAGTGCCCAACTGGGGGTTTAAGTGAATCCCATAAATGCTCTATGGGATTCATATGTAGGCTTCTCGGTGGCCAGTCCATAGTTGAAATATTCACGAATCGAAAGTAGTCCAGTACATCTTTAGCATCGTGTGGCCTAGGGTTATCCTGCCTACATAAGAAATTGTCCCCGATTAACAATGCAAATGGCATGTGGTACATGTTAAAACAACAGACGTAGTTTTAGAAGACCGATTGTAAACTTGTGCAAGCTGGAAGTTTCATACTTTTCGTTATTGTTAAACTGAATGTAGGTCCTGCATTGGTGTGGAAGAATGTTTGGACCTCATATTTATATATTTATTAACATACTTTTTAAGTTGTTAGTGACAGTCAGTCAGTTGTTATAAATAATAATATACGTTTCGTAAATTAAAAATAAAATACAGTCCACAACACGGCTCACAGCTCTTTAGTTTGGTAGTATAGTTCTTCGGTCTTCGGCTCGTTGTTGTTAAAGTAAGCAGCTCGTACAGGCATAAAAAAGAAAAACTTGTAAAAAATTAACCCAATTTATTAGGCGTGGGACCTAGTAAATAGAAAAGAAAGATGCAGACCAAGATGAGAACCTAATTTCTTAGTAGCCGCTTCTGCAATTGATGTGTCATGTAGGTGCCAATTAAGATTTCGATCCACAGAAATGCCAACAAGAGAAAAGGACTCATTACTTTGAATAACTTGGTTGTTCATTGTGATGGGTCTAGGGCTGGTGTATCTCTTATGAGAAAGAAAGCAAGACTGAGATTTGGTGCGGTTGAATTGTACAAGATTTCTACTTCCCCAGTCTAATATTTTTTGGAGATCCACGGAGACAGAACCCTCCATGAGTCTGCGATGCTCATCTAATTGGGCTAAAGAGACAGGCTTAAAATATTGTATATTTGAATGCAGGGTGCTGTCGTCCGCGTAGCTGTGAACTGGGTTGGATGTGCTAGAGAGGAGGACATTGATGTGGAGAAGAAACAAAGTAGGGGCTAAAGCTGAACCTTGAGGAACTCCTGCATTAATTGGATACAGTTTAGAGGAATGGCCATCCACAACAACAGATTGACGTGAAGTGCGAAAATTACAACGATATGACATAACCTGTAGACTGTGGACTGCAGACTGTAGAATATGGGGATGAATTTGAGAATTTGGACTTAGAATTTCGAAATGTCGATTAATGTTTTGATTGTTTTTTGACATTGATTATACCAGTGGCATTGCAGTATTGTCAATCTAAAGGGAAGAAATACTTAGTGGAAAAATTAATTAATGGACACAGAACAAAGAAAATGTTAGCGGAATTCACGACATTCAGAAAGGATAAAGTAGAAAAAAACGTGTCTGCTTACCATTTGAACCGCAAATTACTAAGGGTCTCGAGAGCATTTTTAAGAAAGGTGATTTGCAGCTAACTTTTTCGGCAAAAAAATAATTTTTTAAGTAATACAAAAGGTAACTGAAATGTCAGGTACCTATGAGATAATATTGTAATCTTAAATATGTTCGGCCGACTAAAAAAATCATTGAAACTAGGAGTATCTGGCACAGTTAAGATACGATAGTATAGACAAGTCATGCGTGGCTCAACATTGGAAGAATAATCGCCATATATATATAAGTACAATTTGGAGAACCCAATTCACCACAATACAGTTTTTAAGCCTAGCGATCGTTCCGATAACAAAGTTAGCGTTATCAGAGGGATGAATAAACTAAGCGAGTAAAAACTAGAACTAGTAATTATATGTTAGTTGCCAAGCAGTTGAAACAGCGTCCTCTAGGAAGGTATACAAATCCCTATAATTAAAATTGCATACCTACTTTTGTAAAACTTTGTGTTATCAAATATTATTTCTAAGAAGGACACACTGATTATAAGGATAACAGTTCGAGCAATCCACTACACAAAACTGGACCTACTATATTTATCGAAACAATTTTGATCAAATTTCTAACCATATATATATATATATATATATATATATATATATATATATATATATATATATATATATATATATATATATATATATATATATATATATATATATATATATATATATATATATATATATACTTTCGTAAACGTCTGACGCGAATGCCTGACGTTTCTAATTAACTTTAGATTTTCTCTATCTACATGATGATTATTATCCCAAATATGCTGAGCAATACATGATTTACCAATAGTGACATATCTCCGTTGCGCTAAATGTTCTTTGAATCTAGTTTTAATAGTTCTTTTAGTTTGCCCAACATATTTAAGTTCACAATCCTTACAACCTGTTTCGTAGATTCCCGACACTTTTGTGGTTTTATCTTTATCCTTTGGGTTACCTACCATATTTTTTAATGTATTTTTTTTTTGGTATAAAATGTTGACTGTCTATTGGGTTTCTTAAAAATGCTATTGAGATCTCTCGTGCAAATGCAAATAGACAACGGTTTTGTCTGTTTTATCTTTTTTGAAAGTCGTAGATTCCGCTAACATTTTCTTTGTTTTATGTTTATTGACTAATGTTTCCACTAAGCAAACAAAGTAACCATTATACTTAAATACATTTTTAATATATTCAAGTTCTCTGTTGTATCTTTCTTTATTTATGGGAAACTGTATTAATCTATGAACCAAAAAATTCAAACTAGCTGATTTTTTTTGCGGAAAACCTTGGTCTGAGTCAACCGATATGTAACTCATAGTAGTAGTTTCCTTTCTGTGGATGTCAAATTCTAAAATGTCTCTATTTTTTATGAGTAATACATCTAGAAAAGGTAATTTGTTATTAATTTATATTTGATCTACTTTGCATACATTTGTATTAAATACTACAAAAACATCGTCCACATAACAAAAGCATACTCTAGGAAAATAGTCATTTTCATTCGCTGGGTCTGTTTAAAATCTACTCATGAAAAGGTCTGCAATGAATAGAGAAGGGGGGTTTCCCATTGCTGTGCCATGGGTCTGTTGAAAAAATTCAGTATTAAATTGAAAAATATTTTGATTCGTGCAAGGATATGTTAAATTTATATATTTTTCGCAGACCTCTTCACCCATGTTGTTCATTTTTAATAAATGATCTAAATAGGTTAGCGTTTATTTTACGGGAACACTGGGAAACAACGAGGTCACATCAAGCCATATTAAAATCTCGCCTTCAAGCAATTTAATATTTTTAACTTTATTGTCAAATTCAATTGAATTTATTAATAAAATTTAAAGTATTAAATTGGTTAAAGGCCAGAGTTTAATATCAGTTGATGTGACCTTGTTGTTTTCCAGTGTTCCCATAAAAGAAACGCCAACGTATTTAGACTATTTGTTAAAAATAAACAACATAAATGAAGAGGTCTGCAAAGAATATATAAATTTAACAAATCTTTGCACAAATCAGAATATGTTTCAATTTAATAATGCATTTTTTGAACAAGCCCATAGCACAGCAATGGACAACCCCCTTTCCCCATTTATTCTAGACCTTTTCATGAGTAGATTTGAAACAGACCTAGCAAATTAAAATTACTATTTTCCTAGAGTATGATTTCGTTATGTGGACGATGTTTTTGCAGTATTTAATACAACTGTATGCAAAGTAGATTATTTTATTGCCAAATTAAAGAGTAAATTTGACTCTGTTAAATTCACACATGAAATAAAAATTAATAACAAATCACCTTGCTTGATATATTTGTCATAAAAATAGAGACACTTTAGAATTTGACAACCACGGTAAAAAAACCACTACTGTGAGTTACATTTCAGTTGACTCACACCATAGTTTTCCACAAAAAACAGATAGTTTGAATTTTCTGGTCCCTAGATTAATACAGGTTCCCTTAAATAAAGAAAGATACAACGGAGAACTTGACTATATTAAAAATGTAGCTAAGTATCATGGTTACTCTGTCTGCTTAGTGGAAAAATTAGTCAATAAACATTTAAAAAAAATTTGCGGAAACTACGACTTTCAGAAGAGATAAAACAGACAAAACCGTTGTCTGTTTACATTTGAATCGCAAAACACGAGACGTGTCAATAGCATTTTTAAGAAACCCAATTGACAGTTAACATTTTATACGAAAAAAAAAACACTAAAAAATGTGCTAAGTAAACCAAAGGATAAAGATAAAACCACAGAAATGTCTGGAATCTATGAAATAGGTTGTAAGGATTGTGAACTTGTTGGGCAAACTAAAATAACTATTGAAACTAGATTCAAAGAATATTTAGCACACCTGGGATATGGCACTGTTGACAAATCATTTATTGCTCAGCATATTTGGGATAATAATCATCATGTAGATAGAGAAAATCTAAATTTAATTAAATATGTTAGGCAGTCGCGTCAGTTAGATGCTTACGAAAGTATATATATATATATATATATATATATATATATATATATATATATATATATATATATATATATATACATACATACATACATACATACATACATATATTAGAAATTTGAACAAAAATGTTTCGGTGAATAGAGTAGGTCCGGTTCTATGTAGTCCATGGTACGAACTATTATCTTAATAATCAGTGTGTCCTTCTTAGAAAGAATATTTGGTAACGACACACAGTTTTACAAAAGCAAGTATGCAATTTTAATTATAGCGATTTAAGACTCAACAGTGGGGGTCTGTATGTATACCTGCCTAAAGGACGCTTGGCAACTAACATATAAATAGTATCTCTAGTTTTTACATACTTAGTTTATCTATATTTTAGATGGCTTTAACTTTGTTAGCGAAACGATCGTCAGGTCTAGAAACTGTATTGAGATTAATTGTGTTCTCCAAATTATACTTATTAGCGCTCATCAGAGGTTCCAACTGCACTTATTGAATTATGATCATAAGGAAAACCTGAAGCTGATCACAAATGTTAGAAACCCGGTGAAATTAGTCGCCTATGAGAATATTTATATCTCTAATGCCATAAGCAGCAAAATTTGCCTAAACCGTGCCACTGCCACTGATTAGTTCGCTGTTCACACTGCCTCTATGATGTAAAAGATATTCCGAAACTGAGTAGGTACAGTTATACCGGGATTTTGAAAAGAAGTTATGGCAATTAAAATGTAGACACAGAAGGTTTGCCTGTGATTCCTCCTTCTCTAGACTATCGGTCTTTTACCTAACACATAGTATAAATATAATATGTAGTAGTTAAGTAGTTTAGAATTTCTCATCCTCTGATGACGCTGACTTTGTTAGTGAAGCGATAACCAGGTCTTTATAAGATGTGTTGTGGTGATTTTGGTCCTCTAAGTGTACTTAGCAAACAATATGGTTAGTTTTTGTTGGTGTCTGTGGGATTTAAATAAACTAACTAGACTAAAATATATAATACAAAGTGAGATAATAAAAATTATTTTTCTTACAAATAAAACAGTCCTTTGTTGATAATGTGTCATCTCCAATGGTACTTCCTGAAGCAGCTCGCGGTTTCGGTACAAAATGGGTCTCCAGTGATACGGTAGATTCGTTTTTCTTACGCTGCATAAGAATATCATCTAAAAAATATATGAATATGGTGCGGCATAAGTACATCGGCTATGAAAACCTGTTGTGATTTTGTTGGTCGACAATTAAGAACAAATCACTATTTTATGAAAATAAAAACAGAGAATTGTGTCATACGCCCCAACAAGGTGGCAATCAGTACCGCAAATGCGATACTCCAACGATCGCATATGTTAATTCATGGTTTTAAAATGTGCATAATTTAAAAAATGTATTGGTTATCAGGTATGAATTTTCTGTGCAAATATCGGCTCAGATAAAAATGGAACTCAACGGGTTATTCCGCATTTTATGGATACTTGAGACGTCTTCCTTGGAGCGCATTCAAAACCGTCGAATCTGGTTAACAGACAAACCCCACATATTAATTCAAGGGGGTTTTAATGGCAAGCAATCCAGCGCTTAGTGCGGTTTATATTTCTATATTTCTTCGAGAAATTACAGAATGAAGAAACCTTACAACGATGATTCCATATGCTAACAAAGTAGATATGTAATTTTGTAGTTGAAAAATGATAAATAAATTAATTTTTAAGCAGGATGGAGCAGGTGATGTTTGACAAAATTGTGTTTTAAGTAGATATTTTTCAAATTCATGGCCACCTGATTTTAACTAGGCGGATTACTAGCTGTGCTGTTATAAAAAAGTTGTCTGAAACTACACCATAGCCTAAGTGGTCGAGGAGTAACAACGTTTGCCTCTGAACCCATGCGTACTGGGTTCGATTCCCAAGGTCCCTCGATGGACTCGTGTACCCATGGAAGGTCCGGTACTCCATGGGAGGGAGTTTTAGTGAGTGTGAGTCTCACAGTACATCGATATCCCACGCACTACGGTGTTGTGTATGAGGTCTACATGATGCATTTCTCCCTCATGTATCCAACAAAAAAGGGAAAATCAGTTCGCTTCGAGCATTTACCGATACACCGAGATAGCCAGTAAGCAGCAGTCCACGGTCCAGTGGAGTGTCTTCAGCCTTAGGTGAGTTTGCCCCGATATTATACTGCAGTGTGGTAAATGATTTGCCGGCTATTACAACACATGTTGGCGCCTGTGTGTAATAGCATGGTACGATCTAGCTTGGTCTAAAACGCCTGCCCCAGTTGTTGATTCCTGGGAGTAATCGTCTAAGACAAACCACACCGCCGCCCCTTTTACCTCCTTCTATTGACCGACCAGGGTGCCTATGAGCGGCGCTGATTCCCCATCGTAACCCGCTAGTTTGGCCAAAAAGCCAAAGTTGTTTAGTACCCGTTGCTGAGTCCTGCGTGCTAAACAAGGGAAGCTCATTCCATATGAGCCCCTTCGCCCCCCAACCACACTCAAAAATGCAACTGAAAGCTCACCGTCGGCTAGCTAGGCTGTAACCTGATAACTCTGAAAAGGAATCCTGCCCGGAAGAAATACCCCAGTTCCGTTCCGTTGTATTTATCCGATTTATATCAAGTGTAAATAATGTAAATGCTATAAATACTTTTTTATTCTTAGCAAATTGGAAATAAATATATCTAATAGAAGACTGTCTTCACTGAGTTATCCTGGCACTCGAGAAAACAACCTTACAGTTTAAATACTATTGCTTCATTTTTATTTAGATATCCAGAAAGAAGGCAACCCAATACATCCACTTTTTACCGAATAAAAAATAATTTACTTGGACACGGATCATTTAACAAAGCAGGTTCAAAAACATATAATTAGTAAAATCGAGAGGTTGAGGAAGTCATAGTTTTGGCTAATGTAGAAGCTTTCTCTGCAAACTCCTGTAAGACCATTGAAAGGAGTTCAAAAACCAGTTGTCCATGGAGTCTAACAATAGACTTCTACTTTTAACATAATTTTCCGTAATGATTCACGATAAAAAATATTGTGATTTAATTTATACTTCATTAGGTAAAAATAGAGTTAGATAAAAATTTGTTTTTGAAATTTTTGTCTTCGATGCCATACTTCCACACGTATTGACGATGTGGAAGTAATAAATAATCTGCAGGTAAAGCAGGGTCACAATAAATGGACAACGATTCAATTGCATAAGATACGCAAATGACATAGTACTGATGGGAGAAACGGAAATAGAATTACAAAGGATCCTCAGTGTGCTGAATATTGTGTTTGAACGAACCAAATTCAGGATCAGTATGGCGAAAGCAAAGTTAATGAAAAAAGTAAGGATAGAACTGCGAAAATCACTACTCAACACTCAAAGCGTCCCTCCCAAAAATTGTACCCTTTTAGTGAATTTTCTTAGAAATATTCACTAATGGGGAGATCCGACTTTTGAATTTTGAATTTTTTTCAAATGAGCACGAACTAGGACCTCTAGACCTCATATCCGGGGTCAGTTTCAATTTTTATATGTTTATATATATATATATATATATATATATATATATATATATATATATATATATATATATATATATATATATATATATATATATATATATATATATATATACCGAAATTCAGATCTCTACGTTAAAGGAAAAAAAGTTATAGGCATTTAAAGAAAAAAAAATTGGGTGCCACTGCTGATCAGAGGTAACCACAAAAACAAAATATTTTGGGTGATTAACAAGACCAATTGAATATTACATACAACGGTAAAGTTTTCTTGACGCAAAAAGGCCAATAAGTAGAAGATAACTTTTTTATATTAGAATGCTTCTTCTTAAAACGCCAAAACCTCGATTTGAAACGCCAAATTTGAAATTTTCAGACAACGAATCTGAAACAACTACGCATTATGCAGAAGAAACGTTGTAATAAATGTGTTTTACAAAGCCTTAACTTTCAGCTTCAACCATCATTGTCCTTCATTTTACTAAAATGTTTTCGAAAAATCCATTTCAAATAGAACCTCTTATTGATGCTTTTGAAGTAGTTTCAGCTATAGAGTTTATGGTTTAATAGTCTATATTTTAGTAAAATTTCGTAGAAAAAAATCATTACCGAGAAGGCCGCGACTTATGAATTTTTAAAATATTTCTTCAAATGAGTGCGAACTAGAACCCCTAAAACCCATATACCGGGTCAATTTCAGTTTTTGTCTGTTTACAGGGTGACGCATTTCTACGGTAAAGCTCAATATATCCGTTATTATACAAGATATGAGAAAAAATTATATACGTTAATTATAGGGTGTCTCGAGCTGCATCTTATAAACCTATTTTGACAATCACAGGATGGCCCATAAGTCGTTGGTGATACATACTTTCTTTTTGGTAGAACACGCATTCTGTTATTGCATTTTTGTATTTTCCATCCAATTATAATACATGTTTGTAAGGAAAAAAATGGTATCGTTCAGCGTTTTTGGGTTATTTCAATTGTTTTGCAACTTTTCACGTTTTTGGCACATATCACAAACGCATATCACAATTTGTGATACGTCATTTTTACCACTAAATACCGGAGCCCTGTGGAAATTACGCATTCAGAGAGTTTTTGTTTGTATTACCCGCGGAAAAATTGGGCTGCCGTATACAGGTACCCTCAAATAGTGGCTGAATTTGAAAAGTTTTCGCAGAATTGTTTTTAGTGTTGCCTTAGAAATCATTTTTTTGCAAGATTTTTGTGATATGTTCGTAATTAATAATAAATGTTTAGTAAGTTACTGTAAAAAAGTTGTCGAATGTTTGTTTGTTGTAGAAACTATAATTTAGTGTAACATTACTGAAGACAATTTCTGTAAAAAAAATCTTGATTTTTTTTCAATTTTGGTCCTAAAACTGTTTGTGAATAATTATATCTTGCCAGGTGTGTCAATAGTTTGAAGAGGTTCGTTGGCCAAGAAAAGTTCATTTTCCGAAAATGTTTGCACTTTTTGAAACAACAAAGCTATTTTAGTGAAATATGGTACATTGTTACTACTATATAGGTTATAATGCTTACCAAATGTCGTTTTAATAACAAGACATATTTGCCATTAAAAACATTTTTACGAAAATTCGCTACCATAACGCACTTGCTGCGTCCAGACTTTTTTATTTACGAGATAATTACGAAATTGTTTTTTCTGTTTTCGAGTATAATTTTTTTACTCGTCAACCGATTTACGTTATCGAAGGTTCATATTGAAACCAAAGCTTTAGACAGAAACATTCCTTTAACAGAATCGAAGCATAATGATCAATCAGTATCAGCGCGGCATCAAAAGTTACTCAAATCCCAATCGTTTTCAAAATTCCGTTTGACCGCAGAATTGACTGCAAATCAAGTTACTTATGAAGGAACCATTAATTGTGGGTACCAAACATTATTTCTCGTCTGCGTAGGTCAAAATTTGTCGTTAAAAGAATTCAATTACAAACGTCTTGTTTCCAAAAGAGACTCATTCAAGCTCTCATCTAAAAATATTCGTAACTAAGGTAACGAAAAGCATTACCTTAGCTACGAGCATTTTCAGATGAGAGCTTCAATGAAACAAGCTGTTTGTAACTCAAACAGCACCCTGTAGCTTGGGTCCTATTTCCACATGTTTTTAGTCGAGAAATAAAATTTGTTTTTCAAACGGGAGCTTCTTAACGGTATAGGAAATTTTCAATGTTTTATTCAACAGCCTGTATAAAATTTATGTGAATTACCTGACATTTTGCAAAACAAGGAGCCAATAGTAAAAGGATTGTGCTTGCAAGCGCTTTCAACAGAGTTCAATTTGATCGCGGCAATCGAATGTTACATCCAGTAGCGGCTCGTGCGTTAATGCATTGGGGGTGCGCAAGAAAAAAAAATGAAGGGTTCCCCTCTTTTTACCCCGAAAATGTATTATTAAAAAACCTACTTACTAAACTTAATAATTATTAACTACTAACCAAGTTTTCCTCTAGTTAGTTATAGGCTGTAGTAGTTAAAAAGTCCTTTCCTTTGATAATTACTAACTAACTATATAATTTTAAATGTGTTGTTTGATATAAAGACATGACAATATGTGATCTTTGTCATTTTATACTTCACGTATCTTTTCAATTTTATTATATTTATTTATATGTTCATTTACTTGTCGATTAATTTATATATTTATAAACGGCTAAGCCTATATAGGTTAGCATTATATAATTTGAAATGTTTTGTTTGACATAAAAACATGACAATATGTGATCTTTGTCGTTTTATGCTGCACGTATCTTTTCAATTTTACTATATATATATATATATATATATATATATATATATATATATATATATATATATATATATATATATATATATATATATACACTTTTTTTAACTTGAATTTTAAGATTGAATTAATGTTATGTAAATACGCCAGAATTCCGTATTTAATATACTTTAAAATATCTAAATGTGAGATGCTATTCATGAGGATCTAATCTATCGTAGTTATATTCCTTCTACTAACACTATATTTTAGACTATATTTAATTATCGTTGTTTCAATTACGTAATATTTTGCTGTATACAAATCAATAATAACATTGCTTTAAGAAAGATAATACGGTCCTGGCGATAAAATGAGCGATTACGCCTGTGATTCGAGAACAACATAACTGTATGCCGAGTCCCACCCTGGTTCGTTAAGCTGGAGCGATGTGGGCAAGGTCAAATATTCTATGCTCGCAACATCAAAGGGCCGCCCTACAAGATTCAGTACTGAGTCTTGTTATGCTGTGCTGCAAGTGTGGAATTTTAAATCGCACAACGGGATTGCTTATTAGGTCGTTTTCGACGAAGATAGTCGATCATTTCGTATTGAAGTTTCCCAGTTAGGTAGAGCGCCCAAGAATACACACCGATGCGGGACTGTGTATACGGATGTATATAACATCGGCAACCATTAACACACTATACTTCTTGTGATTCTGTATTAATGGCTGCCGACTCTGCTCATCGATATACTAATTTTGTTTGTGTAGAATGCAGGCGGTAAAAAAAATAAAAATTTATAAAAATATAGCATAGCAAAAATATTTTTTTCCCGGCAGGCGGCAGTGCGCGCGCACATATTGAGGAGCCGCCCCTGGTTACATCAAACTTTAAAGGGGTAAAATTTGTGTGAGCGGCGCTTTGAGTGTTGAGTAGTGTAGCTGTAAAGCTTAACGACCAACAACTTGGACATGTCGAAATATCCCCTTACTTTGGGAGTATTATCAGTGATGATGCTAAATGTAGCAAAGATCTGAGAAGGGGGATGGCATAGCAAGCATTAAATAAAAAAGTAATCTTCTCACTAATAAGCATTTTAACTTAAACATGAGGGAAAAGTTAATCAAGTCGTGCGTATGGAGTGTGGAAGTGTATCGGGCGGAAACCTGGACTATGACTAAGCAGGACATAATAGGCGGTCTTCTTCTCTCTAACCAACATTTTATCTTGAACTTGAGGACAAAGTTCATCACGTTGTACCTAAGAAGCGTAGTAGTGCATGGTACGGAAACCTAGACTATGACTAAGCAAGACATGAAGAGATTGGAAGCTTTTAAAATGTGAAAATGGAGAAAAATGACAAAGTCTCGGAACACCGATAGAAAGACGAATAAAAGTGTATAAGGAGCGGTGAAAAAGCAAAATTTATTGCTGAAAGAAATTGAAAGGAGAAGGCAAAATTTAATAGTCATATTCTAAGACATAATAAGTTTCTGACCACACTAATTTAAGGACACGTACCTGGAAAGGGGGAAGAGGTAGACCAAAGAGACAACTTCTGGAAAACCTGACACAACTAATGAAGTGTGAAAGTTATAATAAAATTAAGAGAGGTGCTGGACACAGGGAATCATGTTTGCGACGACATGCCGATGTCGCACTTAGAACGTGAATGATGATGGTATGCATCAAATAATGGACACAAGTGAAAGTGCACATGTGTCAGCGAAAATATAAGATTTCCACAAAGTACTTTACTTACAGCCCTATAATAATAATATATCTTACATGTTCCAATGGGCTCAAATTTTGGTCTCTTTCTGTCCAAATTAATACTTATACATTTTACTGCTTTAATCCCAAGATTACTGTGCCAAAGAAGAATCCTAATGGACTTGTCGTAATACATGATATTGCCTAGAGAATCTCCTACAACCACGACACTAGAGGAAATAAAAATATATTAGTAAAATGTAAGCAAAAATGATAAAAGGAGCATTCATTTAAATATATATTCAAAGTTGGTTCTGACCACAGATATACAAGTAGAGGTTTGCGGGCGATCAATGCTTTATTTGTATCGTATATGGCATGTCAGTGTATTCTGCATACTAAAGAGACACCATGAGGCATGCTCTATGGTCTATGGTCTTGTCTCGATGATGGACCGGAAGACTTATCCTTTTATCCCGTTATCCTCAGCCGGTATAAACTTCTGTTGGTTAGGTTATTGTTTGTCGGTCATGTAGTCTTTATTCAAGGTTTATAGATTAAACAGGTTGCATGGTAAAACAAATCAGAGAGTGGAGCGGGAGTACGTCACATGTATTCTCAATTGAAATCTAGTGAAATAATAGTGGATTAAAAATTGAAATTAGCGAAATTTTCATGCATTCTTTTCAAAGTTATGTTCTTTCTGAACTTAAAACAAGATTAAGCACTTAATAATAAGTTAAAATTAAGATGTTGTTTTTGTTTGCATAGTAACGGAAAATATTGAAGCTTTAGGATATGAATCGATTTCCAAATAATAGATTCAATTAATTGGTTTATCTTGAAAAGGATTAAAAAATTTATTAAGATTTATGAAATTCTAAATTTAGGTTTCTAGTTTTTAGTTTTTAGTGAATTTTCTTAAAAAAAATTCACTAATGAGGAGATCCCGACTTTTGAATTTTGAAAAAATTTCTTCAAATGACCGCGAACTAGGCCCCCTAGAACACATATCCGGGGTCCGTTTCAATTTTTATATGTTTATATATATATATATATATATATATATATATATATATATATATATATATATATATATATATATATATATATATATATATATATATATATATATATATATATATATATATATATATATATATATATATATATATATATGTATATATATATATATATATATATATATATATATATATATATATATATATATATATATATGTATCACACCGATAACTCAAAAAATAATAGGCCGATTTTGACTAAATTTGGTGGAAAAATTCCTTTTGCAAATGGCTTGGATAAGTTCGTTATCCAGGAAAATATGCCCAGGTTTTCCCGGAAAATTTTGTGTTTTCTTTCGAAAAAAATTTATATCTCCGAAATTAACAAAGTAAGGGCAACCAAATTTGGTACGCTAGTTAATATCCTTATAGGTAAGCCACCTACCAAAATTTAGCTATGTAGGTCAAAAGACAAAAAAGTTATAGGCATTTAAAGAAAAATAAATTGGGGTTTTCCTCAAAACGTCAAAGTTGCGATTTAAAACGTCAAAATCGGCAACATTTAGGCAAAGAACTTGAATCTAATACGGGATATGGAAATCAAATGTCTCAAGAAGGATCTTTTACAAACTCTGAAGTCTTAGTTTCAACCGTCATTGTCCTTCATTTTACTAAAATGTTTCCAGAAAATTCATTTCAAATAGACCCTTTCTCTGATGCTTGGTAGTAGCCTTAGCTTTAGAGTTTATCGTTTAATAGTATATAATTTTTGTCGAATTTTCGTAAAAAATCAATAAAGCTCAATATATCCGTTATTATACAAGATATGAAGAAAATTTGTATATATTAATTATAGGGTGTCTTGAGCTACATCTTAAAAAAATATTTCTACAATCACAGGATGGCCCATAAGTCGTTGGTGATACAAATTTTCTTTTTTTTTAATCAAACACGCCTTATGTATTGCATTTTTGAATTTTTCGGCGATGCATGTTTGTAAGAAAAGAAATTCGGGACGCAGCAAGTGCGTTATGGTAGCGAATTTTCATTAAATGCTTCAAATTTGAATAGCTCAATTTGCTATTAACCTATAAGGTTGACCAAGAAACGAGTTTTTCCGGGAACACTTTAAGTTTACTTTTGGACATTTTTGTACATTTTCACACAATAAAGTTATTTTTATGAAACATGGCACATTGTTTTTACTATATAGGTTATACTGGTAACCAAAATTGATGCCTGCTTTCTTAAAAAGGAAACACACATATTTGCAATTAAAAACATTTTTATGAAAATTCACTACCATAACGCACTTGCTGCGTCCAGAGTTTTTTTTTAATGGTGTACTTATTTTACTGGATATACCTCATTTAGTAACATGCAACTAATCAGAATAAGTAAATTATTTAGGTTTATAATATTTAAGTAGGTATGTATTTGTACATATACAAAATAGTAGGTTTATAATTTTCAAAATCAACTTCTAAGCAAACAACTTATACTTCTTCTACTTAATTAATTTTAAAATAATAGTAAATTGTGCTAGCGCAATAGGTAAGTAAATTAAATTTTGCAGATGAGCTCAAGCGGGGCTTTTAGAAAATATTTTCAGAAGCGTGCTTACACCCCTTAGACACACAAACCACAAAACAAATTCTTGCAAACAACCCCCAAAAAATTCCGGGACCAAGAGTGAATAGGGGTGATGGGCGGGGAAGAAGAAACAAAAAATGCGATAAAATCAGCTTAGCCGGACCTACTTTATTCCATATTGTAGATATAACTCATGAAAATCCCGTTTACCCCGTACAGCACTCCTATCCGCCTCAGGTCCCGTAATTTTCTTGGGGTTGCTCCTAAATTTTTTGTGGTTTACGCATAGAGGGTGGTTGTATGCGTGCAGAAAGGAAATAAAACCTACAGGACGAAGCACTATATCCCCACCAATTGATGAAAATTTGTTTAGGTCTCTTGATTTTAGGTCGGTTGTCAGAGTCATACTTGAGGACTTCAGTTAATGTTTTGTTCGGTATGTGGATGCGTTTAAAAGTGTGTTGGTTGCAAGGTTTATTGTTAGATTAAACCTTGTATTGGTTGTCAGTTTGTTTATTTTTTCATCTATTTTTGTCATTTTGGTGATTTGATTGTTTCTGACGTACCAGGGTATGTCAAGTACTTGTTTCGTATAAGGTAGCTGTTATTGTTATATGGTTCTACGGTTGAACATATTTGCCTATATCACTCAGTTCAGCATAGGCAAGTTCGTAACTAGATTTGGTTGGTTCCCAGTTCAGCGCCAAAATTGAATGCCACCGGTAACCTAACCAGGCATTTGTATCTACGTTTTCCATTTCTAGGTTATAATGCATTTCGAATTTCTATTCAGAAAGTGCTTGAAATATATATTATTTTATGGAAGTCCACGGTGGTCATTTTGAGAGTCATTAAATTAAAATACAATTGCTGATTTTTTCCAAATCTCTCTTTTCGTAGTAAATAGCAACTGGAAATCAATATTAAGGGAGCCACACATACCGAAAATGAGCTGTAGTTGCGGTTTAAAATTCTAATTGAAACCTTATCGCGGAATGTATAGTATTATCTTAGACGTTTTAGTTTGAAGCTTTGAAAGCAAATATCTAAAAACTAATCGGTAGATTTTGAACAGAGAATCAAAAGGCCTACCTTCCGTATTCAAATGAAGCGGTGAAAGCTCAATGCTACAAATTCTGTTAGGCTTCAAAACGTGCGCCCCTAGCAAGTAATATGGACGTGTTTTAGGGTGTTCCGAAATTCTCAGCAGTTCTCATAAAGACCCTGATGCAAACTTTTACAATGGACACCCAGTATACCGCTACAAAAAACTGCAGGTTTTTTAGGAGAGGCTCCTTGTAAGCAACGATTCTCTTAAAAGTTTGTTGCAAGGTACAAAAAAAGTTAATAAAGTGCCCAATGTTAAGTACATTCTTACCCACAAAATTGCTTCCCTAGGGTCGTAGATGTAAAAGGAATAGGTCCATGGTGAATCTTTTGGCTGTCGTGAAGATGTGACTACGAGAAATAAATGAAAGGGGAGAATAGCACATTTATGTGAAGAAAATGATCTACATATAACGAATACAATGTTTGAAGCACCTAAGAAAAGAACCAAATAAAAATCAATATTACAAAATACAAAAGTAAAGAACAAATTGTGCTCAAGTGCGAGTAGAGCGCGCGCAATGAGTGTTCCGAACAAATGCACTTTGATACTGCAGATATGTACTGAAAGAAAGTAGGTTCTGTGTCTTTCAATTACATTACAACTTGAGTTACTATATCCAAAGCCAGTCAAAGTTCTGGCAGAAAGCTGGACATTCGCGCAAAAGTCCGGGCAATTTAGTTTTAAAGAATGAAATCTGAATTATGTTACAATGCTAAATAAGTACTTATTTGGTGCAATTTAAATACCATTTGCTGGAAGGGCGAACTTTACATTGTTACTTATACTTTTCTGATTAATACTTTAGGAATAAATGTGGTAAGACAAGCAATTTTGGGAGTTTTTGATCTTTTTTTCAATTTTCATAAACAAACAAATTGATTTACTATTTCATTGTATGTATAACTGTTTCGCTGAAGTTTTCAGCTTTCTCAAATACAGAATGAAAGTAAGGCTTTAAAATTCGTGTTGATCAGTCCCTAGGAAAAACTTCCACCATCTTCCAACCAGAAATGCTTCCGATAAATCTGTGTGCACAGGAGTGCATACGAAGAAGGCTCAGAAATAGTGATATCTAGATCCTCTCAGACAGTCAGGCAGTACTAAAGACTCTGAGATCTTTTAAAACCGAGTCTTAACTGACATGGTACTGCAAACAATCCTTGAGACAACTGGCTACGGAAAACAAAGTAACTTTGATGTGGGTACTATGGTATCCAGGCACTAAAGGAAATGAGGAGGCAGATTAGTCTTGCAAAAAGGTCAGCAACAACACGATTCTATGGTCCAGAGCGCTATTCAAACCAAGTAGCTAACAAAGAAATGAACTTTATATTTGGGAGAAGATCCAAATGATGTCACACTGGACGAGAACGCCAGGCTTAAGTCAGGCAAAATTGTTCATCACCATATCAACAGAGAAGTCTGAACTGTTTCTTAAATTTCCTGCGAATAATCACGGGACCTTTTCAAGGACACTTAGCCGTAAGGTATCACCTTAGGAAGATCGGCAAGGCAGACAGTGAAAACTGCTGATACTGCATTGAAGCAGTAGAAAAAAGAACATTTACTATGCGACTGCACCGCTCCGTTCTGGAAAATGCTCAAATACCTTAGAGAGGTGACTCCGACACCTCAGGAAATAGGTAAATTAGCCCCCAAAACGATAGTAGACTATAGGAGAAGTCTGAACATTTTGGTCAACTATTCGAAAATAGAGTCATGCATAAAACAAATATTAGGGTCGTAGCGCTGAGACGCCAAAGACCTATATGTCTCATTAAACAAAAACAGGTAAAAAAACTTTTAAAGCCATTTATAGACTGATTGATGCAGTGCGGAATCTACAATGAAGTGAAAAGAGCTACTGGCAGAGGCGACGACAAGGCGGCATCGCCTTTAAACTGTGACTGCGATGATCATCACCCACAAAATAGAGCAAGACTCGTTGACCAAGTTATACAACCAGCTTAGAATGAGAGGTTCTCTAAACAGCCGCCAAACAAACAATATTATATTCAAATAATTATATTTCACATTCCATTATTAGCTTGAATACAAATTTAAATGAACGCTACTTGGTATAACGGCAAAAAAACGTAACCTTACTCATCAACATAAGTCATACATGTGACAGATCCAGTAGTAACTTTGACAGCATTTATATATGTTTTCTTATTGTCCAGCTCACTTTCAGCAAAAGGTCTTGTGTATAAGGTATTTCCAAACTTAAGGATGTAACCTTGGTTACTGGAAGCGTAACATTCATGGCCGTGGTTGATATACGTACCATCTGTCAAATTTCCCAGTTTTGATTTGTTTCGTAGAGTTGGAAAAGTGACATCTGTCAGTTTTTGGTTTTCTTCATCCTAACAAAATTGAAGGGTTTGTTTAATTTCTGTAATTCTTGTGATCTTTTCTAAATTGTTTGTAGGAACAAAGCAAATACAATAAAACTTGACACTTGGGTAAAGCAACAGCAACAAAATTAAATGTGGCAGTTTTTTTAATAGTAAATATCAACAAGTTGTCATTTAAATGCAAATTCAATAATTATTATCATTTGATATTATTGCTACAACTCCAATGTTACCTTTTAAAATAAAACTTACTGCGCTGTACCCACCTATCTATCAACGGGAATTTTATAAAATATTTCCGCATAAATATTAGTAACAAATTTCTATCTCCTGACTACAAGAGTGGTCTCAAAAATAAGGTCACCTACTGTTTCAGAAATAGAAAGAAACATTGCTAAATTGTTTTAAAGCCTGAATACTCTTATATTTTTATACACAATCTTTAATTCGGTCGATGCATTTTTATAAACGCTGTAGCAGTTTTGTATGCCCACCAGCTCGCCGCTATGTAGTTGAGGAAGACTTAGTTCTCAACTTTCATCTCGTCATCGTCGCTGAAGCGCTTCTCACACTTATCTTCCAGCATTTATGGTGATTCTGAGAGCCATGAACTCGACCGATACACCATCCCTTTTGCAGATTGTGTTTGCTTGAATTTTCCGGCTTGGGTGAAGAAGAATGCCGTGACTGACGCGATTGCTCTTTATAGCAAACAGCAATCGGGTCAGTGACGAAACGTTCAGGTTTTCGTTACCCATGACAGTCGAATCTAAAAAGTTATCTTTTTCGTTGAAGAAACGCGCGGGAAAAGTCAAAACGTTGCCGTTGCTAGTCTTCTGTAGGTATTTAGGGACCCATCTTGCACACACCTTCAAACATTCTCACTTGTCATTCAATTTATGGTGAGTGAATATTGGAACCTGTGATGAGTGCTCATCACCAAACTTTGCATCAAATACAACAGGGGAAAGCAGCAAATACAGCAATGTGGCCAGCGCACGAACCAGTGATGCCGTTCTAGTACAAAATACAGCAAGGGAGAGCAGCAAATACAGCAATGTGACCAGCTCGCGAACCAGTGCTGCCGTTCTAGTACAATAATTATTGTACTATTTACAATACATTTTGACTTGGAAAGTAGGACAGTACATTTATATGAACATGATGTGAATTCTGGTACATTTTCTAATAATTTACTTTATAATACATTCTACAGTACGTTTTAGAATATTTAATTTCCTCTCTTTCTCTCTCTATGATGAGTTTCAAAAATAAGAGAAGTATATGACAATAAAAAATATAAGAATGCTCCCCCCGCTGCTCAATATCAATTTTGCCTGAGCAAACAGAAGATATTTTACTTACGCACGAATGGTCCTTCCGCTTATCAAATATTTACTGAACAGGACTAAAGATTATTTTTTGCTGTTGGGTCGTTTGAAAAAAAGTCAATTTTGTAAGGATTTCTTAACCTGGAATAAGAAATTTAGACAAATCATGTGACAACCTTGGGTTGTAGTAGATTGCAGTACATTTTCACCGACATGAATAGTACATTCCAGGGGCTACACAATGGCGAACAGTTTCCTTGCGGCCTCAGCGCTTTGGATAACTTAGCTTTGGGATCTTACTCGTACAAAAATCCATTTATTAATACCGACGGGCTAAAATATAGCAGAAGGTAATACCAATACGGATACCACGAATATACAATGATTAAAGAGGCAAGCCGACGATCAATAGTTTAATTGCATTGTTAATTCCTGGTTCTTTACTGGTTTGTTAAAAACTTTTACGAAAACTCTCATATCTGGTGATTTTCTAAACTTAAAACTACGCTGAGGTATTGAAAATTAGCCTACAATAGAACACGAATTAATTTGTTTAAAACAAAGTTTTATTTATTGAACATAATCTTTTCTAAAACTTACTTACACATTTAGCAGAACGTTTATACAGTAATTCTAAACCCTTTAAAAATATCTTTATCTTGGTCCTCAAACTACTCTTCAACGGCACATATAACTTCGTTGTTTGTCAAAAATTGTTTACCTTTCAAATGTTTTTTAAGCTTTGAGAATACAAAGAATAGTCTGATGATGGTAAACCTGGAGAAGGAAGGTGGAGGTCAACCAATTTAAAAGAAATTGTATTTGTTTTTGGCAGTGCAATCAAAGATTTGTGAACAGGGGACTTGTCTTGCCAAAAGGGCACACATTTGGTCGGTCATTTCCGGCGGCGATTTCCCACAATGTTCTCACATAATTAGGAGATTTGTCCCATATTTGTCCTAGAAAACTGAGCAAGAACGGGTCGACTTTTAAACACGGAAGTTTTGGGGTCGTAGAGAACCGGAATGCTTCCACTTTTTCGATTGCTTTTTAGTCTCTGAATCACAGTGATGGATCACAGAATAGGCCGGCTAATCCGAGGACCGGTTCATCCAAGGCCGGTTAAGAGGAGTTCTACTGTATTGTGATTGTATTTCTATAGACAAATTGTCTAATAAATATGGTGTTGGTGATTTGAATGTTATAAGCACTTTTTGTGGAAATCCTCTTTCGCGGATTTTAAAAATATGTATGTACTTTTTGATTATTTTTTTAGTGTGGAAGGCAAAACTTGTTTAGAAATATATTTTTTTATTGAAAAACTAAAAAAGTGACAAATAATCCTGATTTAAGAGAAAAATAAAATTATATGGCTCTCAGGTTTTTGTATATTTGTGTAGTTGTTGTTTTTTTCTTATCAGACACTCAAATTTTGCTAGACAGTTTTGCCAGTACCTCGTCTGCCTCGAGTTCCCCATCAAACCTTAGGATATCTTCGCCAACAGCATCAGTGATTACTGAGCCGACCCAAAAAAGGAAAAAAAATGCAGATCAGCCTATGACTATGAATGATTTCATAATGCGGACATCAACAAATGAGAAACATAGGATTGACAAACAAATAGCAAAGGCAATTGCTGCTACTAGTTCGAGTTTTGGGTGCATTTAAAATCCACAACTACAAAAAGCTATTCAGTTAAGACCTGGTTATACTCCGCCATCAAGAAAAACTATAGCAACAATCCTTTTAGATCATATTTACGCGGACGAAAAGTCATAATGTTTTTCTTCATTGTCAGGGCAGTGAGAGGTGGCGCTGCGGGCCTTCCTAGACATAGAGGGGGCCTTCTGCAACGCCTCATTCGGATCGGTACTGACAGCTGTCAGGGAGCGGGGAATAGAGGAGACCTGTTGCAAGTGGATTGGTTCCATGCTCAGGAGCAGGGCGGTGTTTACCTCAATCGCGGGGAGGACTCTGCTGGCGGGGGTCGCGGCTGGGTGCCCGTAGGGGAGCGTTTTATCTCCCCTGCTCTGGTGCTTAGTCGTGGACGGCCTGCTAAGGAGGCCCTCGGGAGGAGGGTACGAGGTACAGGGCGGACGACATTGTCATCATAGCCCGAGGAAAGATTACACAGTCAGTGTGGGAGCGCATGCAGACAGCACTATAAGTGGTGGAAAGGTGGACAGTTAGCCAAGGGCTCGGGGTGAGCCCCGAGAAAGAAACTGTCATACCATTTACGAGGAGGAGGAAGTGGGAGGGCCACAGAACTCTCCCTCTATATGGTAGAAATATCCCGATGGCCAGGGAGGTAAAATATGTTGGGGTCATATTGAACTCAAATCTAACCTGAAATGGTCACGTTGAAAAATACTGCGCATGACAGTTATAATCCTAGCCGTAACTAGGCGGCTATATAAAAAAGCGTGAGAACTGAGACCTAGTATGGCCCATTGGATGTACACAAGGATGTTCAGACCATCGTTAACATACGCGGCACTGGTTTGGTGCTCTATAAGGTGATACAATCCAGTGCCAAACAAAAACTGGGCAAGATCCAAAGGATGGCTTGCCTCGGCATCACAGGGGCCATGACCTCAACCCCAACAGCCGCCATGGATGTGTTGCTGGATCCGAGCCGTATCGAAAGGCACGGCCAGGGGAACCATCAAGTCCTGGGTCAGGGACCAGCATAAGGCATACTGGGCAGATTGTCTAGGGCTGAGACATGGGAAGACAGTAATTGAGGATCCCAGTTCAAAGAGAGCTGTGGAGCTGCTAAATCTTAGCAGAGGACAGCTCAGGAACATAACAGGACTCCTGGCGGGACACATGGCTGTCAAGAAACGCCTGCATATACTTGGGGCGATTCGAGGGGGACCTGGCATGCAGACTAGTTCAAGGCAAATGATTTTGGAATGGGTGGAGTAGAAAAGGCAAAGGGCATGCACAATAAGCCAAAGGCTGCGGTGCTATCGGGGCGGAAAAGACGCGAACGAGCCCTAAGGGAAAAAAGAAAAAAAGTAGTACTATAAACAATGGTGAAATGAGATTATGGGTAAGAGAAATTTGCACAATTAATCATGCTGAATTCATTCGCGTTTTAAGCTGATTGTTGATACAAATTCTATTTATAACCATATAATCAGAAATTTTCACTGTTTAGTCATGTTAAAGTTTTTATATTCATCTATAATAAACCAGTTGTCTAAATTAAGAATATGCAGGTAAATATACAATTCAAATTACCCGCTCGGTTGACAGTACATCACGCGAGGTGGCGCTAGTGTGCTTGTCACAAATATTACCAATGCTAAAACATAGAAGTATCCTGTATTGTCAATATGTAGTATTTGCTAATACTGATACTAAATCGTACAATAACACATTGCAAAAAACATTTAAAAATTTCGAACATAAAATGGGTAATAAAAATAAACATTACCCAAACCAAAAGAGCCACCGTCGATTCAAAAACGATCATAATATGCTCCTCTTTGTTAGGATTGAATACCACTTTTTTTGGCTTTCCGCGGGAGTATCTTACTGTCACAGTACCTAAAATAACATAATATTGTTAAATTTAACACTTGCTTCAAGAACTTAAAAAAACATATGCTCTAACACACCTTCCAAATCACTCTTGGCCAATATAACATTGTTATAAAATATAGAAAATCCTGATTTTTTGCTTTAAAATGATATATTGTTACATGCTTCTCAATGAGAGTCCAGTTCATAGATCGTTGTTACCGCTATGATCACAGGCAGCTTCTAGATTGTGTGGGCAGCAGCGTATATACTCTATAACTATATTTCGAGAGGGAACGAGAAATGACAGATGGAAAATGTAGAAAGGTCTGGAACTACCATAGACGGTATAAATAAGCGATCAACAGATGGAGTAGCCAGTCAGTAGATGAGTCAGTGTTTGTGCAGAATAAGCTATAATACAATGCGACATAGGATACAATTTAAGCAAAGCCTCAAAATATCGCGATAATACAAGTGTAGGTACTTGCTGATATCACAAAACCAGGAGGAAAAAAGTCAAGTGATGTATTTTAAAATAAAGTAAATATTTAAGAAAGTGGGAAATCAGGATCAGATAATCTTAATGGGGGATTTTAATACGGTAGTAATAGGCGAACATATGGAATGTGTTGTAGCTGGTAAATTTCGATTAGGAGAAACGAATGAAGGAGAAGAGAAACTAATGGATTTATGTGAGGAGAATGGCCTAATTATAATGAACACAATGTTTGAAGTACCCAAAAGAAGACGATATACATAGCCAGCACTAGGGGTATCGAATAGATTTTATTATTACTGTCACATTTGTCTATGATAATTAAGTTTATGGACTTTGTTGCTTCTATGGTCAGATGTCGGTTATAAAGTGTGTTGGTAAGAGCGAACACTCTGGAATGATATTTCTAGAAGGGACCAGAAATGACAGGTGTAGAATAGTGTAGAAGGTCTAGAATCTCTATGGACAGTATAAATAGACGAGCCGTGCGCAGAGTAAGTTAGTTCAGTATTTAGTTAGTGTGGTGTAAAGAAATGATCATAGAGTATTAAGCGAGTCAGCAGTAAGTGTTGGTGTTTAAGAAGCGATCATAGAAGGCGAATAGTGGAATATAGTTCTATGGACATTTAATAATAGAGAAGAGAAATATTTTAGTTGATACTGGTGTTGGAAAATAGTTGGTAATAATAAATTAGTAGTTTGGAAAGTTGTGTTTTGTTAATCAACAGATCCAGAAACCCGTAGAACGTAACATTACCATGAAATGTTACACAAATTTCTTTCCAGCCACGTACATTCTGTTGCAGATAGAGACAGTGGCTATAATCTGGTACTATCGAAGTGGGTTGTGCACAAGTTAATAGACCCAAAGGAACTGGGAAGGTTTTAAAAAGACAATAATGTACAGCTTTACAAAGACTACAAAAATGAATTGAACACGCAATTTGACAGATACTCGTCTTGACAGTAAACAATTATCATGACAGGGCGTTTGTTTCATTGATAGGTAGATTAAATTTTAACCTTTCCTCGTAATTTTTTGTAACTACTTACTGGTAATCTATATATTTGGAAGGTGCTTATGGTTAGAAAAATTGCGTAAAGGTTTCATAAAATTTCATACCAGATGACTGAGTTTCTCCCGTTGTCCACAGCCAAAGATCAACAAGATAATCATCATCTTCATTAGAACCTACGGTCACCAAATATCGACCATTTGTACTGATTCCTACCGCATGTATTGCCGATTCTGGATATGGATCAAATACTGTGTACACGGGCACCCTAAAAAAATTAGCTTATAAAAATTTTTTCGTCACTGACCACATTAGCTAATAAAATCGGTCTTCTCACATTGGCATCTTGAACAAAAAATCATTAGTGTATAGAAGTTATTGTCCATATTGTATAGGTGTGTAACTATGTATATTTTTTCATATTTGTATCAGCTTGAAATTTCGTTCGTTGGCAACCAACTATTTTTGCGTTGTTATGAATCTTATAATATACTAGTCAACTGTTCTTTAAAAATAGTTTTGTAATGAAATGACATTTCAGTGGCTTTATCTTCATTTGTCGTATTACCTAACAAGTTTCTTAAATTATTTTATTATTGTCGGGTATCTATGAGATTGGTTGTAAAGATTGTAATCTTAAACACGTAGGGTAGACGTAGAGAACCATTGTGACGATATTTCGTGAACATCTGGCACAGCTGATACGGTAGTGTAGACAAGTCATGCGTGGCACAACATATTTGGGATAATAACCACCACGTAGATAAAGAAAATCTGAAACTTATCAAAAATGTTAGACAGTCAGCGAAGCTAAATGCCTACGGAAACATTTATATTTCTAAGGCAATAAAAAACAAAAGTTCCTTAAACCGAGCGCCGCCACTAATTTATAATCATTTCTTTGCCGCCTCTGTCTCTGATACAGAGTTATAGAGGAAATTCAAAAACCTCGTCCGGCAATAAAAATACAATAGATAGAAAAATTTTGCTGCGATTTAGTTTCCCTCTCGGTATCGGTCTTTACCTAAAACTCAGTCTAAAAGGTGATGTTTAGTAGTAAGTAGTTTAGAATTTTTAACCTCTGATGACGCTAACCTTGTTAGTAAAACAATCGTCAGGTCTTTAAAAAGATGTGTTGTTGTGATTTGGGTTTTCCAAGTGTACTTATCGTAGTCTATGACTCGGACGACCATTTAGTCACAGCATAGAAACGATTTTATTCAGTCAATGGTATATGTCACAAATCTATCACTTGTTGCTGCTTGTTGCCTAACACCTAACGTCAATTATACATATGTACATTATACACACCTAACCTAAAAGTTAAAAATTACATTTTAGATATATTAACGTCTTAAATTTGGATTTTATCTTTTATTATTTTTGAGCTATAATTTATTGAATAGTTAATTTATTAACAAACTCTGAAATGAGTAACATCATAGGCAAAATATTTTCTCTAAGCAATATAAATGTATACAACCTGCCTGCATTAGTTTTAAGTGTTTTTTGCTTTTATTCTACTGTAAATACTTATTTGCTTTATAAAAGGCTTAAAGAAGAATATACACAAGTAAAGAAAAAGCATGAACGAAGCAATTGTGTTGTAACTTACGCCTGTGGGTCAATGTCAGGCTGGCCCCCAAAAACCGACCGAATCAAATATGGAATAGGCCAGCTGCACGTTTTATTCGAACCTATAATTTATTTTATAGATGTAACAGAAAAATCGTTAGACATTGCTGTAATGATGATAACAGTTGAAAAATATTTGGAAGCTTTGATCACTGCCACCCAGAGAGGTGTTGTTATAAGGATAATTTCCGAGTATGAAAAGAATTCAGATGTCTTGAATAAACTGAGAAAAATGGGTGTGTCAGTTACTTATTATGTGCCAACGGAAGATAAATTTCCAAAGCTGTTTCATTACAAATACATGGTAAGAGACTTTGGAACAAATAATGAATGTGTTTGCATGGGTTCAATGAATTACACGCTAACTGGAGCTACAGACAATTATGAAAATCTCGTGTTTACACAGATGCCATCTATTGTTGAAAATTTTCATGATAATTTTGAATACTGTTCCTCTGAAATTTCCCAAGATAATAACAGCTTATACAAAAAAACTTTGCTGTCGAACCGTCGACTTATTTGATTTAGTGCTTCTCGATATATAGTGAAATTTATTTATTGTATCTAATGTAGGGACAATTCAGGAAGTTAAAGTGTGTGATATATAGCTGAAAGTGATAAATATCTTTACATTAATTGTATCCATTTAACATAACAACTCTCTCTCTCTCTCTCTCTCTCTCTCTCTCTCTATCTCTCTCTCTCTCTCTCTCTCTCTCTCTCTCTCTCTCTCTCTCTCTCTCTCTCTCTCTCTCTCTCTCTCTCTCTCTCTCTCTCTCTCTCTCTCTCTCTCTCTCTCTCTCTCTCTCTCTCTCTCTCTCTCTCTCTCTAGCAAATAACCATTAAGTAATAGTTACATATTTCTAAGTAGATAATGCATTTGCAAAATAACTGACTTCAAAGTTTACTATATAAGAAAAATCACATTGGTCTCCAATCGGAACTTGCCCAAATTTTTAAATCTAAACTACTTTTAAATGCTAATTTGTACTCAAAATAAAATAAAAAAAGTTCAGATGCAGCAAGTGCATTATGGTAGCGAATTTAAAAAAAAATAAGTAAATTTTCCATTGATCTAGAAATTTTAATTTTGGTGCATAATAAACTCTATAAAGGTCATATGTGTATCAAAGTTGATTAAGCTTATCATTCTTGGAGATACATACTTTTTTTATTTTTTTGGACTTGTCAACAAACTCTTCTAAAAGGTTTGCAACACATATATACCAAAGTATGGTCTAAATAAGTTTATTGCTTTTTAAGTTATCACCTGCATAAATATATATATATATATATATATATATATATATATATATATATATATATATATATATATATATATATATATATATATATATATATATATATATATATATATATATATATATATATATATATATATATATATATATATATATATATATATATATATATATATATATATATATATATATATATATATATATATATATATATTTTCACTTTTAATGGCGTTAATTCATTATTTCATAACAGGTCGGCCAATTATAAAAAAAAGTACTCCAAGAGCTCAACATCCTGGTATGCATTATTTTAAGATTCGCTTAGCCTACTATTATAACAAATAAGTCCCCAAAAATGAATAAAGCATATTAGACATTTTTTTACGAAAAAACAAATATCTCTATCGATTTAGGCACATCTGTAAGCCAAAAACCCAAGTTTCAATATCGTAACTTAGCAGTGTTCAAAACTTGAGGGCAAAAAAATGAAATAATCGCCTTTTTTTAGAGTGCCCTGTGTAAACGCTACTGAGTGTCTTGCAAATATTAGAATGCTAATGGATTAAGAATCACCTAAATGTGTCAATTCATACAATATCATCCTCTTATCTTAAACAGAGTGCTCATAATAAATATGGAAACATACCCAATTTGGACTTTGATCGGACCAGCATCTTACATTTTGCGAAGACACCACTCCATTATTATATATACCTGCTCATCGCAGGTACCAATCTTCACTTAGCTACTTTCAGAAATAATGGAGCGGTGTCTTCCCAAAATTTAAGATGCTGGTCCAATCAAAGTCCAAATTAGGTAATACATTGCAAAAGGATATGTTTTCGTATTGATTATGAACACTGTATAAGATATGCGAATGATATTGTGTGAATTGATACACTAGGTCTCTTAATCCATTAGAAATGTAATATTTGCAAGACACTCAGTAGCGGTTACACAGGACACTCCAAAAAAGTTGATTTTTTCATTTTTCGCACTTAAGTTGTGAACACTTGGTATAAGTTAGAATATTGAAACTTGGGATTGGTGGATTACAGATGTGCCTAAATCAATAGATAATTGTTTTTTTCTGGAAAAAATGCCTAATATGCTATAGTCATTTTTGGGGTCTTTTTTGTTAGCGTAGTAAGCTATGGAAAAAGTGAAGCTTAAAATATTGCGTACCAGGATGTGGAACTTTTGAAGTACCTTATTTTTAAAAAATGTTTTAATCAGTCAACTCATTATGAAATAATGAATTGTCGCCACTTATATATATTTACGCACCCTATATATAAGTTTAGTGCCAGTGCCTCTAATTTGCGCCGATTTGAAAATTTTTTTCAAAGTCATGACATCTCTATTAGTCATTTTATTTTAATGAAAGTTAACTAAATCCAATAATTAAACATATATCTTCATTTGCTATTGTCAGCTATAGGTACAGATATTTAGAATCATTTGATATATCAATAGACAATTATTTAAATTAATTGTCTCTAATATATGAGCGAAATTGAACTATATATTATGTAACTGGAACAGGCACCATATGTAATGTGTGTTGTAGGCGTTGAAGCCAACAAAGATAGATAGGTTGCAGTACAACTTTCTCGTTCTTGCTCATTGTGTTTGTATAAAGTGTTAGGTTATGATAATTTGGAATATTGTTAGAAATTAATTTGTTTTGTCATAAGCATTAGTGTGCTACACAAAAATTAAGATACTGGAGTCATACGGGTTGCCTACTTACATAATGGCTTTACAGTTGTGTAACAGTGTGCCCATTTCAGTTACATAGTATATAGTTCAATGTTGTGATGATGTGTGATTGTGATTAACCAAAAATTTTTGGTGCGGTTTTATATTGAAGCCAGGGTCAAATGACCGGTATAGTTGACAAATACACCAATATTGGTATACTTGTCAAGTGTAAATACCATCTCATTTTAAACAACAAGCAAAGACAGTCACACCACTTGTACTTTTTTTTTAATCTGCTAGAGGATTGGTACAATGTTGGTGGGATGAATAAAAGAGTGCATCTAGGTGTTATTTAAAACTCAAACACCACCTAATTGGATCATTCCATTGTGATCCTTAAACATAAACAATATTAATACAACACATCAAAGTATTTTCACAACGCACAAGCTCTTCCATCTGCTTATAGTTACAGAATGGGTAGCAGCAAAGCAGGGCACAATTATATGTACAACTGTTGCGAGTACTACCACCAGAATAGACAACTATGGGCTCCTTTAAGTGTACCAATAATTGTGATCCCTTTGACTTGTGCCATTATAATAATAACAAATTAGCAATAACATCAATAAAAGAAAGTTCTGTATAATGCAAATATCGACTTACTACATTATTCCAACTATTGCTGAATTTTTATTTAAAAAAATTCACTAATAGAGGTATCGATGGTGAGTGTATCCGTCTGATAACTCAAAAAATAATTAACCGATTTCAATGAAACTCGGCAAGTGCCTTTCTTTTATTAATTGCTTGGATGAGTTCGTTATCCAGGAAAATCGGACAGGGTTTTTCGGAAAAATTTTGAATTTTCTTTCAAAACTAACAAAGTTGTTTTAATGAAATTTACTATATATGTTGCCTTGGGAGAGACCTTACTACACACCAAAATTCAATTTTCTAAGTTTATAGAAAATTGAGTTATTAAAATTTTTTTTCGAAAAAATTTTTTCTCTAAAAATTACAAAGTTATTTCAATGAAATTTGGTGCATATCTTGCCCTGGGAAAGACCTTACTACATACCAAAATTAAACATTCTAAGTTTATAGAAAACTGAGTTATTCAAATTTGTAACATTTAATAAAAATTCACTACCATAACGCACTTGCTGCGTCCAGAGTTTTTTTTGATATAGTTAGGTTTATTCTGTTTGATATATTTAATTGGAAAGAAGAGTTTCCAAACAACAGCAATCAATCAAATCAGTCATTTCCAAAGCTTCAAAAAATTCAAGTTTGTGTCGTTTTGTAAATGTATATTTGTCAGTGTGGTTATTTCTATGTGCAAACAAAGACTGGCAGACATCAGGTCCAGACGAACTTGGAGAAATGCTATCTGTCCGGAACCTCAAAATGGGCAAGCAAAGCGGTTCTACTATCAGATTTGAGAGAGGGCTGTCGGCTGGGAGAATTTGCAATTGGAATTTCTGTAAAAGGGCATGTTGTCTGTCCCAAAATGGCCTCCTTTTATATCATCATCGTTTAAATTACTAATTAACATTCCTAGAAACTCATTTAAATATTTCATATTGTATGGTGTGTCTTGAATTTGGAAAAAATATAAAGAACTGGATACCATAGCGACGGCAATAGAATAATGCTTATTTCTAACTTCAGCTTTGTGTAGATATTCTGATGTGGATCTTCTACGAGAAACAGAATAGAAGGCTTAGATGCCCAGTATTATCTGTAAAGAAAATTTTCTATCTGTTACCTATTATCTCATTGTAATGTATAGCATGTAAAGCAAGAGACAGGCCAGTTTCGTCCTTCATAAGACTCCTCAATATGCCACACCTGTGCTCCAACAAGTCGTGGAAGCCTAGAACCGTCACAACACCAGAGATGGCACTTTGCACTATTCTCCATTGCATTGAATAGCAATTGAAATCACTACTGTATTACTTCCATCATCTTTCTGGTATGTTTGTAATGAATGAATAATGGAATTTTTTGAGTGCTTGATTAATACTCCAATTGAATCTTGACCTATCACGCTTGTCTGTACCAAAATGGCCTCCTTTAATATCATCATCGTTTAAATTACTAATTAACATTCCTAGAAACTCATTTAAATATTTCATATTGTATGGTGTGTAGTGAATTTGGAAAAAATATAAGGAACTCGATATCATAGCGACAGCAATAGAATTATTCCTATTTCCAACTTCAGCTTTGTGTAGATATTCTGATGTGGATATTCTACGAGAAACAGAATAGAAGGCTTAGATGCCCAGTATTATCTAAAGAAAATTTTCTATCTGTTACCTATTATCTCATTGTAATGTATAGCATGTAAAGCAAGAGACAGACCAGTTTCGTCCTTCATAAGACTCCTCAATATGCCACACCTGTGCTCCAACAAGTCGTGGAAGCCTAGAACCGGCACAACACCAGAGATGGCACTTTGCACTATTCTCCATTGCATTGTATAGCATATTGAAATCACTGCTGTATTACTACCATCTTTTTTCTGGTATGTTTGTAATGAATGGATAATGGAATTTTTTGAGTGCTCAAATTGAATCTTCACCTATCACGCTATTATTTGTGAAACTATCTTAAAAGTAGGAATATTTTGTGTAAAATCAGTGCCTACCCAATCATGAATGTTGCGTCTGCTGTGCTGTTAAAACTTGCTTGCGATGACGCAATAGATTTTTCTAACTGCAAATTTCTTCTACATTGTATATATTTCTTTCACTATATTACATTGTAAATTATATTAAGTTGTTGTCCAACGTGCACACTACAGGAACAAGAATGCATGGCTTATATTAGGTCATGTAATTCACCAGTTTTTTTGCTATTACTTATTCTCTTATCCACTACTCCTTTGGTTTTTTTTTGCACTTAGAATTAAATATAAATATAGAATGTACATATTCTGTAATTTTCGAGCTGAGAATAAGGTTAATAGGATACCTCTAAAAAACGATTTTATTTTATTCATTGTATTAGAACTTTACCAAAATTGATTATAAAAGGAAAATTTTGTTAGAAGCATTTAGTATAGTAATTATATTATATTACCCTAAACTGTGTTACTGTTCAGAATTTTAAAATAGGCATTATTGCAGTGTTTTAGATAAAGTGACCTTATTATTGTGTGATAAAAACATGTTATAAGTTACTAAAGTTTAGTGTAGAAACTACAAACCATAATTTATTGTTATTTTACAAATACACAATATAAAAGATGGTCAGGATAAAATTTTTAATGTACTTTTTAAAATCTGTATGTGACCTCATTTTATATACTGATGATTTATAGTGTACAAGGATACCAACAATGATTAATTTTCATTTTAAAAATACACACGGAGAATTTGTCAAGATTCATTTGCAGTGTAATTTTGAAAATCTTACACAAATTATTTGAGGAAGCCAAATATTGAAGAAATTAGTTTTAGTGTACCTATAGATTAAGTATTTGTGAAAAAATTGATGCTAATTAAAGTTGTCTGTTAATTACAATCTTGTTTTTATGGTATAATTTTGAACATGTCATGAACCGGTGACTTGAGGGACTTTCACGGATCCGGGCGGATGTCAGACATTGTTTTAATGTGGCTGAAAGAACAGGGGAGTGAGAAGAATACAAAATGTCACTCACCGAATGCAACCTCTAAAAAACGATTTTATTCTATTCATTGTATTAGAACTTTATTGAAATTGATTATAAAAGGAAAATTTTGTTAGAAGCATTTAGCATAGTAATTATATTATATTACCCTAAACTGTGTTACTGTTCAGAATTTTAAAATAGGCATTATTGCAATTGTTTTAGATAAAGTGACCTTATTATTGTGTGATAAAAACATGTTATAAATTACTAAAGTCTAGTGTAGAAAATACAAACCATGATTTATTGTTATTTTAGAAATACACAAAGAAAATATGGTCAAGATAAAGTTTTTGATGTACTTTTTAAAATATGTATGTGACATCTTATATACTGATGATTTATAGTGTACAAGGACACCAAGAATGATTAATTTTCATTTTAAAAATACACAGGGAGAATTTGTCAAGATTCATTTGCAGTGTAATTTTGAAAATGTTACATACACAAATTATTTGAGGAAGCCAAATATTGAAAAAATTAGTTTTAGTGTACCTATAGATTAGGTATTTGTGAAAAAATTGATGCTAATTAAAGTTTTCTGTTAATTACAATCTTGTTTTTATGGTATAATTTAGAACATGTCATGAACTAGTGACTTGAGGGACTTTCTCGGATTCGGGCGGATGTCAGACGACGTTTTAATGTGGCTAAAAGAACAGGGGAGTGGGAAGAATACAAGATGTCACTCACGGAGTGCAACAAAGCTGTTAGGCGAGCCAAAAGATACTCTTGGAAGAGGCTCTGTGATAGTCTGGAAAAAGTCCCTAAGAGTGCCAAAAGCCACTATCCAATAAGCGAAAGGAGAAAATAGGATCCGTCAAAAAGAATGATGGCAAATGGAGGGAGACGCTGGAGCTATTGCTGCAGACGCACTTCCATGGATCCGTTAATCTTAAACGTAATGATGACAAGGGCAGTACGAACTTGCTGGCTTCGCTAAGGGGACCGACTGACGGGACTGGAACTTAGCTAATAAGGTTATAAATCAAACAAAAATTAAATGGGCGATAGAAGGATTTCAACCATTTAAATCTCCAGGAAGGGATGAAGTCTTCCCAACACTACTTCAAAAGGGGATAAACCTGTTGGCCCCCATTCTGTGCTCGTTGCTCTGACAAATCTTGCTCTATAGTACGTACCCAGGATGTGGAGGGAGATAAATGTCTTATTCATTTCCAAGCCCAGAAAGGAATCATATGCCCAGGCGAAATCCTTTAGACCTATAAGCCTAACTTAACTTCTTCTAAAATTGCTGGATAGATTGATTGAGAGGCGCATTAGGGCATATTAGAGCATGTAATCCGCGCAGCACGAATCAGTGTGCCTACCAAACTGGCAATTCGTGTGAACTGGCTTTATATAAGGGGGTTAGCTGGATATAAAAGACACTCAGGGATAAAGAAATTGTACTGGGTGAATTCCTAGACATAGAAGGGGCGTTCGACACCTCTCTTATATCTATTAAAAGAGCAGTGGAAAACAGGGGGATCCACTCGTTAATTTTCCGATGGATCTCCAACGTGTTAGAATGCAGGAACATATACGCCTCAGTCAATGAAGAAACCGCTGGAGTGCGGGCTAGGCGGGGTTACCCGCAGGAGGTACACCCTTTCTCCTCTGTTGTGATGCAAGAACTCCTGCGGAATCTAAATGAGGCAAGTTACGTGACCGTAGGCTATGCAGATGACATAACCATTGTAACATCTGGAAAGTTTGGGTCACTGTCATATGAAGTACCACCTCTATACATTAAGGATTGAATCAGACCCAATGTACAGATGCGGAAAACAGGAGGAAACTCCACTACATTATATAATGTGCCACTGCAAGGCATTTATGGAAGCACGGCGCAGGTTACTACGGAACGAAAAGCCAAACTTAGAAACTCTATGAAGACTGCTCACTACAGGATAATACTGGACGTTGTCGAAGAAACGGACATCCTAGAGGAATATGGTGAATTCTGGGGGCACAAAAGGCCAGAGAGGCCGCGGTGCAGGGACTTAAAAGTGTACCAGCTCTGTATAATAATAGTAATAGAACATGATATTAAGATATGAGATTTTTTTTAACACGTTGACTGCATTAGCAGAAAATGCCGTCAGTGTCGTTATTGTGTTATCGGTCTCTGGCGATCGCACAGCAAGATTTTTCAATATGCGGCCATGGAAGCGGGGTTAGTTTATTACCTTTTGGAAAGGGGTTGAATTGACCCTCGTAGGTATGGCAGTGCAAGAAGCGCAAAGCCCGTATTCTGCGATATATCGTTGCCACAGAGACTTTTTATTGTAAAACTCCAAGCCAAGCATTTCCAATTGACCGTGTTGTGGAAACTGTGTCATCTAAATCTGCAATCCTCAAATGACGTTCTTTCTGTGCTGAAGTCGCTCGAAGTCTTCCGGATCCATGACGACGGTTACTGCTTCCTTTCTCAGACCACATGGACTAACACTAACAATTTTGACACTGCGTCCTATGCGCCCCCTTTCGAATTCGGGTGAATTATTGTAATTGTTACGCAAACGGCGCCTACGCATAATGACTTACTAAATTTGACATTAATCGCTACGAAATATTGCTTCAAACGGAAGGAAACGCAAATGAAAAAGATCATTTTTTGATAAAACAAAACTAATAAAGTGTACACATGCTTAATTGTTTTGCCCATATTGTTATCATTTCTTATCAGAGACAAAACATAGTAGTATAGGAAATTTCATTGCAATTGCTCTAATCTCACTGGGTGTTCGATTTTTTTTGGAAAGTCAGTATATAATATATAAAGCTTGCGTATTTGAGGAATCTACGCTGAACCGATTCCACAATTATAGGAAATTAATGCTAAGGCATCAGACTGCCTGCGCCTTAGAGCGGTGGATAAAGATAGGTTGGGTTATTGTAGTTCGATTACAGGGCCTCGCTCTATCTCCTATACTCCGCAAATCTCACTAAAGGTCATCTCTAAGGTCTCTGTGTGTTCAACCCTAGATCTGAGAAACATAGGAATCTTCCTTAAGTCTAGGGTTGATTTTCAACAATTGTAGTATTTGTAAACTAGGCATTTTAAAATAATAAAATGTGTATTCACCTTTTTCCGACTTAAAATAAGCCCCATCTTAGTAAACAACTCGTGCATATTATTCAAGACAAATTGATAGATACTTACAGTTTCAGGGTATCCCAAACAATTATACAGCTGTCAGTTCCTGCATCTGCGGTTACCATATATTGGCCATCCTTTTCAATTGATATTGTGATAATTTTGTTTTGCTAACAACATATATAGATCAGATATTATTATTTTTTTTAAATGTTTGAATTGGTAATTAAAGAAAATGTATTGGTAAAGTAGCTAAGTTTGTTGATATTCATCCTCTACCGTTACAATCTGCAGTCCAACAATGATGTATTTATAAAAAAAATCCTGGACACAGTAATTGCATTATTGTAGGGAATACTTTATGAAAATTCGCTAACAAAAAAACATGTTATTCAGAGATTATGAATATACGAGGTAAGCGCCAAAATTGACAATGAAACAAACTGTTTAAACTCAAAATTAAATTTTATTTTTCAATATAGCCCCAGAAACGGCGTAAACTCGCAATTAAATTTTATTTTTCAATATAGAAACTCACAGGATCGGGCACAATCAACATGACGCTGGCGCTGAACTGCAACTTTATTGAAATCTTACTGTCCTACATCACAGTTTCTCCGTCCTTCCTGTTCTTGCATCATCTTCCAAGGATTCCTGTCACATTTAATAACAGCTCTATCCTCAATTTTAGTGCCTCCTAACGTCGTGATGACCAGTTATCAGAAAACTAATTGACATTATATAATCCCTTTTTGTTTTTTCCAATGTTAACCAATGTCTTAGCAAATTTTCTAATGCTGCAATACCCTGGGCATGTGCCAGGCCAGGCAATTTTGCGCTCACCTCGTATGTATATGGCAAATGGAACCTTTTATTTTTATTTTTTTAAATCAACAAAAAGCACCAGGACAAAGATATTTAATGTTTTTGCTTTCTCTGTTTTTGAACATTGTGTATGATGACAAACTGCACACACTGGTAAAAAGATACTAGAGTTATGCGAGGTGCCTCATATAAAACTGGTACAATGATGAATAAAGCGAGTGAAGAAACAAGAAAAACAACAGAGAATCGAAGTTGATGAAATATGGAAAGTGCATGGACGACCCTGAAAGATATGATAATTGAATGTGGAAAAGAAGCATGTGGTAAAGTGAAAATTTGCGGTTTTAAGAGGGATGCGCGGTGAAAAGAAAAAGTAAGCAAAGTTGTGGATGACAAAAAGGAAGGATATAAAAGAATGCTAAATGCCAAATATATGCGAGAGAAAGAGAAGCACCTGGCTGAGTACACAAAATTGAGAATTGAATGCAAACGAATCGTTATAGTGACAGTAAGCGAGAACTGGAAATGAAAGAGGCTGAGAAAATGCAGAACGACTTTGAAGGATACAAGAATTTGTTTTGGAAGTCAATAAAAATGGCAAGACAAACTAAAAGAAACAATATGATTGGGGTGAAAACAGAGAATGTGAACATGGTATGAAACGTGGAAGGTGTAAGAGAATGCTGGAAAGAATATTTTGAAAAACTATATGAAACAATAAGAACCGTCAGAACCCTCTGCCGATTGCAAGTTAGACTGAATGTGGCACTGTTGAAGTGTATGAAGATAAAATAGAGATCAGGAAATTAAAGAATGAAAAAGCAGTCAATTTACTGGCCGTGAATATTTTAAAAATAGTTCAATTTGAACACAACGTTTCAGTTTCACTTGCGATTAGAATCTTTGAAATTTTGCCGATAAGATATCCCTAACTAAAAACCGGAAAGGAAAACAAGCAGAGTTTTAATTTGTTATAACCTGATTACTAAATAGAGCCCTCGCCAGGTGATGAATGCTTTGTCCTAGCTCAGTGATCTTTCCTGTTAGCAGCTTTTTGATGTTTTTTTTTTAGTGTTTAACTATTGAACAAGTTTGTTTGTGCTTTGCTTTGGGTAGGTTTGTTTATTAATTACAGATAAAGATTTCTTTCTTTCTAGTTTAACTAGATTTTTTTTGTCACTAGTAAGCTCCAGATTGTGAGATTTTTTTTCGTCATTAGTTCTGTGTACCATTCTTTTTTACATATACGCAAACTTAAGGATATTGCTACGACCGCGCTAACCGGTAGTGCCGCTATTAACAATTTGTTTCGTCAAGTTCTGTGGCAGCCATCTTCACTGTGCAACGCAGTAACGTTTATCATCAACTTCAGTGTACTGCTAATCCGTATAATTGCACAGATTTTCAGTTTTTTCTTTGGTTCTATCACAATCATTGAGAATGACAGGCCCGAAAAGCCAAGCGGAGACCACCGCAGATAGTGGCAATCCTGAAAAACCCGATCCCTATATATTTGATGGCAGAGTAGGATCGATTTATAGACTCAAAAAAAGTAACTTAGAAAGGCAACGGAAGAAGGTTCAACCTGCAACCCCAAGTTACAGTCGAAGAGATGAGAAAGCAACTTGTTAGCTTTCTACGTGGTAAATCGTTAGAATGCGAAAACCCACGTAGATTTAACAACACCTATACAAAACCGTTCACTGCTGCGAATGCCATCCGCAACATCGACGCCATCGTTTCGTCAGTCAGAACCGCTTAACGTCTGCGTGGAACTTACATTTAAATGGTAAATCCGACCCCATAGCATTTTCGGAACGCCTGGAAGAAATACGTTTGCGTTTTAATATTTCCTCATACCGTCTTTTACCAGTGCTACCACAGATTTTGGAAGACCAAGCCTTACTATGATACCGAAATAATACGGCTTACTAGACGTCGTGGGAAGACTTCATCGATGACTTTAATCGCTTTCATTTTCCAGTAAATCATTTTGTGGACCTGGAGGCCGTAATAACCCGCCGGCTGCATAAAGTTGGCTTGCCGGTATTCACGTATACCACCGAGATGCAGACCCTCATTCGCCGGCACGTGAGCTTCAGCAGGCAGCAAAGCTGAGATGGTTACAAAGAAATTTACGCACAGAATTTCGACAGATGCTCTGGAGTTGTGAAGTCCCAGATATACGCACTTTTATTGACAAAACTAAGGCAATAGATGCCTTTTTGAAAGAGCTGAATGAGACACCGGAGAGTGTAGCTTCTGATAGCGCTCCTCCAGGAATCCGCCAAAGTGGGAATACCGCTCCGATGGACAAAAATCAACCGATACACTCCACACCGCCTATGAGAAATCATCAAGAACCTGGCAAGCAAGTTCGTTTCACAATAACATGTACGACTTGCTGGGATTGTGGTCAATGGGGGCACTTGCGAAGCCAGTGCCGAGCAGCGCCGCAACGGTTTTGCTCACGCTGTGGCAGACCAGGCGTCTTATCCCGAGATTGTAATTGCCAGGGAAACTAAATGGGAGCTGTAGAGTGCCGACACTCCAACAGTTCCGACCCAATGACACCTCGGGCATAGAAAGACAGACCCGACGCGACAAGAAACCAATAATAACAGCAAGGATAGGGGATAAGTGTTCTGACACCCTAGGATTCGCTTCACAGAGGCTGCACTGGCCGAGTATTTTACCACCTCGTCAGGCTTATAAATGTTCGTTGTGTTTTGTCTTTCTAGAGGATAGTATTGGAGCACCTGAGGATCCACCTCGCAGTACCTGCACGAGCTAAAGATTATTCGTGTATTAGTATTCTTGTGCTTACCTCTTGTATTTAGCGACGTGTGAATGATAGCACCTGGGGGCACACTTCATAGTGTCTTGTCTGGCTAAATAAGATAGGTTTTGATGCTATTCGCTTGGTCTCTTTTGTTTCCTTAGGAACCTTTGGGCAGTGGCAGCTGGGAGCCGACTTCGTGGTATTTGGATGGATTCGGGGGAGCCGGATAATTGACAACGGCCTGTGCACCGCCCCGTTTGCAGTGAAAAACCTGAGGATGTGGCGGTGGATGGGTGTCACGACAAGAGGTAAGCTCACAGACAAATAGTCTGGGGGTCACCCGCGCGAGTGTGACGCGGTTCTGGCTTTTTCTGGCACTTATAAAATAAGTGTAACTTTCCCTTTTACTCAGTCTAATCTTGAACTCCACTGAAATGTACCCTGGCCTGTTCTGCTTAATAATAAGGCAGCTCAGAATGGGGAAGTGTTCCCGGTGACAAGTATCCTTAAGAAGAGCACTAGCTCCAGTAACAACTATTGCTGACGCCCAAGGATATAACACTAATCAATTAACCTGGAAACTGAGCCTAAAGTTTCCCCACGGTTTTTGGGTCACAGATAGTGTCCCGAAAGTTCCCAAAATTTTCCGACAGAAAAAGGACTCCTCACACAATCATAATTTGTTTTAAAACAAGAATAAAATAAAAAAGATATCTGAAAAAGTTAAGGGTGTAAAATGATATTTAAAGCTTTTTTGGTGGTTATCTACATTACCTATAAACATGTAGAAGTATGAGAGAGTGGGCCAATATAAAACACGTTCACTGAATGAGACATTTTGGATCATTTCAGCAGTTGGCCAGTATCAAATGTGAACTACTGTTGGCTTGAAAGTCGAAAGAAATTTCATTAGAAAATCTGTAGGATTGTAAAAAATATTCACATTTTGCTGCGGATGAATATGTCCTATCCAATCATATGTCCCCAAGCGAACCAGCAGAATGGAATAATGTGAAATTTTAAACTGGCACTGATTACGTGAAAAGAAAGAGGAAGTCTGAGAAGGAGTAAAGCATGAAGCTAAACTCTAGATAGAATACAAATATTCTCCAAAGAAGAAAATTTATTAGTGGAATGCGTCATCAAATGTATCAAGATGTATTACAGAAGAGCGATGACTTTAGAATTACCTCGTGCAAATAAAGTAAAAGTTCCTGACTTTGGGCCTAAGATCAGTTAGATGTAGCTGGTTGGCTAAATGCTTTTACCAACGTAACAATGTTATCAGATTAGGGTATTCCCCATTGAGGTCTTTTAGTATTGAGGAATTATTGGGGATTAGATTTTTGGAGGAATGTTACTGGGAAAGTGTATTTGTCAATTTTACTATATGTGAAACAAAAAGCAGAATTACCCCCAAAAACCACAAAAATAATAAACAGTTTTGCGCTAGACACGTTGGACAACAAAGTTGTCATCAGTAGCTGTCGCTAAACTGTTACTGTTAGTTAAACAGTTTGGTGACAGCTACTGATAAAGACAACTTCGTTATCGATATACGTATCTAGCGCATAACTTTTTGTTATCATTTTCGTGTTTTTTTGTGGGTGATTCCGCTTTTTGTTTCAGTTTACAGCCACAGTATCCAACCTCAGTCTTTTACTATATATGTACGTCCTTTTTTGAATAATTCTAAATTTATCTAAATTAAGTTGTTACATATGTAAAAATTTAATGCATACTTACATGTGCTTCAAGAAAACTCATACTCTGTGTTTCATAATTAAAAATTACTATGTTATTATTGGACAGATACATAATTTCTTTTTTATTAGCTTGCCTTGTTAAGTTAACAATAGGAGCATCACAATCAAATCCAAAGCACCAGAGCATATCCTATAATATAGTGAATCTAATGAGTGAAGATCGGTACCTGTGATGAGCACGCTGATAAGTAATATGTAGAACCCAATTCATCACAATACAGTTTTTTGGTTCTTGGTTTTTTGTCTAAATACGTTAGCGTTTCTTTTATTGGAACACTGGGAAACAACTAAATAGAAACCCTCTGAAGTTAAAAACAATTTAAAGAGATGTCATGACGTTATTACAAAAGATCTAGGAAAAAAGTTACAAGTTTTAAATCCTAAAGTTCTTAAAGAGTATTGTCTCCCAAAAATCCATAAACCCGGAAAATCGGCGAGACCTATTGTTTCAGCTATAGATTCCCCGACATACGATATAGCGAAATGGTTGACAAAACGAATTTAACGTCTTGCCTAAAAAATAAAAAGTTTATCAGTTACAAATTCACTTGAATTTATTAATAAAGTTAAAAATATTAAATTGGTTGAAGGCGGGGTTTTAATATCGCTTGATGTGACGTCGTTGTTTCCCAGTGGTCCCATAGAAGAAACGCTAACATGCTTAGACCATTTGTTGAAAATGAACAACATAGATGAAGAGGTTTGTAAAGAATATATAAATTTAACAAAGCTTTGCATGAATGAGAATGTTTTTCACGTTAATAATGAATTTTTTTAACAAACCCATGGCACAGCAATGGGCAACCCCCTTCCCCATTCATTGAAGACCCTTTCATGAGTAGATTTGAAACAGACCTAGCCAAGGAAAATGACTATTTTCTTACAGTATGAGTATGGTGTCATTATGTGGACAATCTTTTTGCAATATTTAATACAAATGTATGCAAAGTAGATGATTTTATTGCCAAATTAAACAATAAATTTGACTCCATTAAATTCACCCATGAAATAGAAAATAATAACAAATTATCTTTTCTTGGCGTATTAGTCATCAAAAATAGACACTTTAGAATTTGACATCCACAAAAAGAAAACCACTACTGTGAGTTACATTTAGATTAACTCACATCAGTTTTCTTAAAAAAAAACAGCTAGTTTGAATTTTCTGGTTCACATATTAATACAGTTTCGCTTAAATAAATACAGGAACTTGAATATATTAACAATATACTACTCATTAAAATAAAGCTCCTGGCTAGGTTGTGTCCCCATACTTTTTATTAAGGGAAGGATTTGATTACAACAAAATTTACCAGACCAGAACAAAAACAATCCTCCATAAAAATGTTGCTTGAGTTTGGTAAATTTTAATTTGGTTAACATTAAATATTGTCCAATTGAGCTATGAAAGCAGCTTAGGGTAGGTTTTTATATTTTAAATAAAACTATAAAGCAAGTTAAAACTTACAAATGGTCTAATAAGGTATGATGTCTTTGGGTCAAGTAGTACGTGAGTTCCAAGCTCAGACTTTTCTAGACCAGAATCTTCACTATTTGAACTAGGAGTACTATCACTGTCGAGTATAGATTGGCTCGATCTCAGGGCAATATCAGAAGTAAGATTTAGGCTTGACAATAGGTTGCCTTTGTAAAAATCGTCTGCAGATGCACCAAATGATGTTCTCATTATGAATGTGTTGAGTAAATTATATCCTTCACAAGATTTAACTCTGCTTTAATGGCATGTAAATTAACACTTGCTAATGTTACTAACTGTCAATTAAAATATAATTGTCTTTTTGACACACAGAAGTTGTTTTGATTAATTTGGAAGTTATATAGGTGTCGCTAACACAGCAACCTGACGATCGTTTCACTAACCAAGTTAGCATCATCAGAGGATGAATAATTATAAACATCTTATATTCGAAAGTCTATTCTTAATCTTCTGCAATTCCGCAGATGGTCGGTCACTATTGATTTGGGGAGGGTCAGCGACGCATAAATTAGCATATTTCGTTTGGCGGAAATATCTGTATTCTTTTCTTATTTTCTTATCTCTCGGACGTGCTTCTGTTGGTATTTATTTTATATGGCACAATATTACGTGACTGCTCATACGAGGCGGAGCGATGTTCATACATTATTTATTGTTACTATATATATATATATATATATATATATATATATATATATATATATATATATATATATATATATATATATATATATATATATATATATATATATATATATATATATATATATATATATATATATATATATATTGTAATATCCCTAACGCTTATCAATTTTTTACACACAACAACAGGAACAAAAGGCAACAATACAACTAAAACGGCAACATAGCATGATATTGTGTAATACTTAATTTAAACAAATTTTATTTCAAGGAAATGCATCTTAGTCTGGCTTGCATTGTTGACTAATATGTAATTGAATACCTGACTTCATTAAATTACTACGGGTGACCTGAAATGTATTCACTTACCTTACTTTAAAGGCCTCTACATTTGCTTACTAAGAATGAATAATTTTCTGGGCTACCAGGATGGATTAAGGCGTGAAAATCTAGGGTTAGGACCAGGTTGTGTTTGTTCAGACTATGGGTTGGAACATTGTGAGAGAAACGCTATAATTCGCAAACACTTAATTTATTTAACAAAGTTTCCCATTTGACCAATACAGTGAAACGGACATGAAAGCACAGACATCTAGGCGCCCTATTGCTACGAGAAATCACACGGCTGTGTGTGCCACATATTTTTGACTTCAAGTTTCAGTTTCAATATCACACAGAGATGGAATTACATACTTTCAGTTGTAAGTTTCGGGTTTAAAATTACCTCATGTAGAGCTAGATATTGCTGGTTTCCCGATTCAGGTTCAAAATTGTATTATGTAAGACTAGGTACTGTTGATTTCAAATTTCAGATTCAAATTATCTTATATAGAGCTACGGACCTCTCGTTTTCAAGTTTCAGATTAAAAAATTATATTCTAAGGAGCTGCATACTTTTGGTTTCCAGATTCAAACTTAATTCACATTATAATAAGATACATAATTCTGGTTTCATAATTCAGATTTAAACCACATCATAAAGAGCTACATGTTCCTGGTTTCATAATTCAGATCCAAATCATATTATGAAGAGCTACCTGTCCCTGGTTTCATGATTCAGAGTTAAAATTATATTATAAAGAGCTACGTACTTCTGGTTTCACAATTCAGATTCAAATTATATTACAAAGAGCTACTTAATTCTGGTTTCACGATTCAGATTTAAATTATATTATCAAGAGCAACATACTTCTGGTTTCACAATTCAGATTTAAATTATATTATAAAGAGCTAGATAATTCTGGTTTCACGATTTAGATTTAAATTATATTATAAAGAGCTACATAATTCTGGTTTCATGATTCAGATTTAAATTATATTATAAAGAGCTACAGAATTCTAGTTTCACGATTCAGATTCAAATTATATTCTAAGGAGCTCCACAATTCTGGTTTTACGATTTAGACCTAAATTATATTATAAATAACTACATAACTCTGGCTTCACGATTCAGATTTAAATTATACTATAAAGAGCCACATAATTCTGGTTTTGTGATTCAGATTTAAATTATATTATAAAGAGCTACATAATTCTGGTTTCACGATTCAGATTTAAATTATATTAAAAAGAGCTACATAATTCTGGTTTCACGATTCAGATCTAAATTATATTATAAAGAGCTACATAATTCTGGTTTCACGGTTTAGATTTAAATTATATTATAAAGAGCTACAGAATTCTGGTTTCACGATTCAGATTTAAATTATGTTATAAAGAGCTACATACTTCTGGTTTCACGGTTTAGATTTAAATTATATTATAAAGAGCTACAGAATTCTGGTTTCACGATTCAGATTTAAATTATATTATAAAGAGCTACATACTTCTGGTTTCACGATTCAGATTTAAATTACATTAAAAAGAGCTACATAATTCTGGTTTCACGGTTTAGATTTAAATTATATTATAGAGAGCTACATACTTCTGGTTTCACGATTCAGATTTAAATTATATTCTAAGGAGCTACTCAATTCTGGTTTTACGATTGAGACCCGAATTATATTAGAAGGATCTACATAATTCTGGTTTCACGATTCAGATTTAAATTATATTATAAAGAGCTACATACTTCTGGTTTCACGATTCAGATTCAAATTATATTATAAAGAGCTACATAATTCTGGTTTCACGATTCAGATCTAAATTATATTATAAAGAGCTACATAATTCTGGTTTCACGGTTTAGATTTAAATTATATTATAAAGAGCTACAGAATTCTGGTTTCACGATTCAGATTTAAATTATGTTATAAAGAGCTACATACTTCTGGTTTCACGGTTTAGATTTAAATTATATTATAAAGAGCTACAGAATTCTGTTTTGACGATTCAGATTTAAATTAAATTATAATGAGCTACATACTTCTGGTTTCACGATTCAGATTTAAATTACATTAAAAAGAGCTACATAATTCTGGTTTCACGGTTTAGATTTAAATTATATTATAGAGAGCTACATACTTCTGGTTTCACGATTCAGATTTAAATTATATTCTAAGGAGCTACTCAATTCTGGTTTTACGATTTAGACCCGAATTATATTATAAGGAGCTACATAATTCTGGTTTCACGATTCAAATTTAAATTCCATTAGGTGTGAACAAGATATTTGTTTTCAAATGCAAAGTAATTTCATTAAATACGGCATGAGCTAGTAACGTTTCTGATTTCAAGTTTCAGTTTACCTATCAGGAAATTTGGCAACTCTTCAGATACGTAAGTAATTTATCTGAATGACATACAAACAAAGTAAATTGCAGGCTTCAAGTTTCAGTTTGAATATATCAGATTTTGTGACATTTACCGGCACAAATAATTTCTCGACATAATGTAAACAAATAAGTCTCCAAATTTCAAGTTTAGTTTAAATATAATAAATTTGGCAACGTCTCAATGCTCGAGTAATTCCTCTATGCTACATGCAAACAAATCAAGATTCCAGACTTTAAGTTTTAGTCTGAATATGTTAGATTTGGCAACATCTGAACGCACAAATAATTTTTCTACATACTGTACAAGCAAATAGCAGTCCAGATATCAAGTTTCAGTTTAATTTATACAATTTAAATGCACAAATAATTTCTACATATAATATACAACCAACAAAAATACTAGGTTTCAAGTTTAGTTTAAATATATTAAACTTGGCAACATTTCAATGCTCGAGTATTTCTTCCACACTATATGCAAACAAACTAAAATTCCACATTTCAAGTTTTAGTCCGAATATATCAAATTTGGCAACATCTGAACCCACAAATAATTTTTCTACATGATTAGCAAACAAATAACCGTCCAGATTTCAGGTTTCAGTTTAATTTATACAATTTAAACGCACAAATAATTTCTACGTATAATATGCAACCAACTAAAATACTAGGTTTCAAGTTTAGTTTAAATATATTAAATTTGGCAACGTTTTTAGATGTAGAGATAACTTCTTTACCTAACAAGCAGATAAAATTCGAGATTTCAAGTTATAGTTTAATCATATTAAATTTGGAAACGTTGAAATGCACAACTAACCTTATTAAAACGTATAGCAAATAAAACTCCCGGTTTCATGTCTGGTGATATTTTTGAGTGCACAATTAGTTTCATGAACTAATATACCAACAAATAGAATTTCAGGCTTTAAGTTTCATTCAAATATATCAACTTTGGCAACTCTGAACACACAAGTAATTTTTCTACATAATACCCAAACTAATAAAATTCCCGATTTCGAGTTTAGTTTAAATCTACTAAATTGGGCAACATTCAAATGCACGAATAATTTCGCTTTGATAATATACAAATCAACAAAATCCCAGTTCTTAAGTTTTAGTTTAAATATATCGAACTTGGCAACTTTTAATGCACAAAATAATTTATCTACACGATATACAAATAACTAAAATATTAGGGGTCAAGTTTAGTCTAGATACGCCGATTTCGGTAACAAAAAATAATATCTGTACATTATATGTTCACAATTAAAATGCTAGGTTTCAAGCTTAGTTTACATATGGCATATTTGGCAACTTTTAGATGCAAAAGATACTTTCTATACATGATATATAAGTAAATAAAATGCTAAGTTTCAAGTTTAGATTAAATATAACAAACTTGGCAACATTTAATGCACAAATAAATTTATTCAAATAATATGCAGGCAAATAAACTTACAGGTCTCAAGTTTCCGTTTAAATATATCAAATTCGGCAAACAATTTAGGGACACCGATAGCATATGTCATTTTAAAGATACACTCACCGTTTGCTGTTACATCTGGTCCCAACAGGCTGCGACAGGGACTCCAAGCGGGGACGGCGGCTCGACTCCTGGGTCTCGTCTATGTGCGGGGGGTGTAGTGCGAATCGCGTTAACAATACCAGCAGAGGTCCCCTACTTCGACACTCTCGCTCGAATTTTATTCATGGCGCTAGTGTTTATCACAGGCTTTCTCTGCAAGTACGCTATGGAAAAGACCTATAGAATTCCCGCACTATGATCAGCTGACTTCAGACGCGGTTATATGAAACCCACAGTGTTCAACACAGCATAAATCTGCCAGAATTGATCGTTGCGATAGTATGCTGTGCATCGTCACCACCGAATTTCCAGCAGACCGTCTACAAGTCTCCTTAAATTCGAAGACAGCTTTGCAGAAGAGACAACTCTGAGATATCGATGAAAATCGTCCACCATGTCCCAATCGTACGTGGTTTTATATGAATCCACCACCCCTTCAGCATGAGAACATTCCAGGCCTAGTCACTAGGGTTTAAAATATACCGGCTATGTACATAATTATCGACTTTATTAGTGACTACGTGATCTGCAGCATGTCACTCTAGTCTTTTATAAAAAACTCTCTGACAACATTTTAGAATACCCTCTTTTAAGTAAAATCTAATACGTTCCCACACATGAAACTAGACACACTTATAATTAGTCATGTTCTAATGACAAAAACCTTTTAAAAATCTTCAACTGAGCTCTTCATTCCCTTTCAAGGACTATAATTTGTTACAAGTGATCTCAATGTGCGACCTATATCTTGACCTTTGGCTGCACAGCGTGTGAACGTCTTTTAACGTGGTTCGTTTTTATCGGCTTACATGATATATTGAAGTCTCCCTAATGCATAGTTTTCTTAATGCTATCTAATATTAATTCTATACAGGGCATAACAAACACAAAAATACAATCCCTATCTGGCATTTCACTTGTCGTATGAGAGTTATTTAATAAACATTAAAAGGCCAATAAAATGACTAATTGCAGACGGGTCCGAAAGAAAATAATATGCTAATATACCAGGATATTTCAATATATATATATATATATATATATATATATATATATATATATATATATATATATATATATATATATATATATATATATACTTTCGAAGGCATTTAGCTATCCTGGTTTTCTAACATTTTTTATTAATATTAGATTTTATTATTATTATCCCAAATCTGTCAAGTGACGAAAGATCTATCTATATACCATATCTTAATTGCGCTACATGTTCTTCGAATCTAATACCAATAGATCTTTTTGTTTGTCCGACGTATTTTAGATCACAATCTTTACAACTTATTTCATTAATTCCCGACATTTTGGCGTCCTATCCTTGTCTTTTGGGTTACCTAGCAAGTTTTTTACGGTATTTTTTTGTCGAAAATGTTAGTTGCAAGTTAACTTTTTTTTAAATGCTATCCAGACCCCTTGTGATTCGAGGTCCAAATCGAAACCAAAGTTTTTTTTCGGCTTTCTCTCTTCTAAATGTCGTTGATTCCTAACATTTTCTTTGTTTTCTGTTTGATAATTAATTTGTTTACTAGGCAAGCCGTGTATTCATTATATTCGGCCATGTTCTTTATATAATTTAATTCTTTGGCATATCTACTTATACTCAAAGGAAAATTAACTGACCTGTTTATTAGAAAAATTAAGACTGGCTATTTTTTGTGCATACATATGATGTGAGTCATACGGAATGTAGCTTAGAGTGGTGGTTTCCTCTCTATGAACATCGAATACTAAAGTGTTTTTATTCTTCATAACTAGCACATCTAGAAAGGGTAATTTATTATTAATTTCTAAATCGTGGGTAAACTTTATAGAATCAAATTTATTGTTTAATTTGGCAATAAAATCTTTTATTCTGCAAATGTTTTTGTTAAACACTGCGAAAATATCATCCACATAACGAAAGCACATTCTAGGAAAATACTCACTTTCACCTTCTAGATCTGTTTCAAATCTACTCATGAAAATGTCTGCAATAAATGGCGATAGAGGGTAGTCCATTGCCCGGCCTTGGGTTTGTTCAAAAAATTCATTGTTGAATTGAAAAATATTTTGTTTAATATGCAGGTCTGTTAACGTTAAATATTCTTAGCAGACCTTTTCATTTATGTTATTCATTTTTAACAGCTCTTCTAGATATGTTAACATTTGCTTAGTGGGAACACTAGGAAACAATGAAGTGACATCGAATGAAACTAAAACCTTGCCTTCATCAATTTAACCTCTTTAATTTTTATTAATAAATGCAACTGAATTTGTTACTGCAAAACTTTTTTTGTTTGACAGTCAAGCCTTCAAACTCATTTCCCAACCACTTTGCTAAATTGTATGTCGGGAAATCTATGGCTGAAACAATAGGTCTCATCGATTTTCCCGGTTTATGAATTTTTGGGAGACCGTACTTTTTGGGAACTTTCTAGATGTACTAATTATCAAGAATAAAAACACTTTAGAATTCGATGTTCGTAGAAAGGAAACCACTACTCGACGCTACATTCCGAATGACTCACATCATATGTATGCACAAAAAATGGCCAGTCTTAATTTTTAGTAAACAGGTCAATTAACTTTTCTTTAAGTAAAAGTAGATATAACAAAGCATTGAAATATATTAAGAATGTGGCGGAATATAAGGGATACACAGCTGGCCTAGTGGAGAAATTAATTAACAAACTAAAAAAAAAATGTTAGTGGAATCAATGACGTGTACAAGAGTGAAAGTCAAAAAAAGCTTTGTTTGCTTACGATTTGAACCTTGAATCCCGAGGGGTTTAGATAGCATTTAAAAAAAAAGCAAGAATAGTACGGCCAAAATGTCAGGAATTTTTTAAGTAAGTTGTAAAGATTGTGATCTTAAATACATCGGACAAACAAAAAGATCTATTGGTATTAGATACAAAGAATATTAGCACAATTAAGATACGGTACTATACATAGAACTTCCATTGCTCGACATATTTGGGACAATAATCACCACGTTGATGAGAATCTAAAATTAATCAAAAATGTTAGAAGACCTGGACAGCTAAACGCCTTCGAAAGTATATATATATATATATATATATATATATATATATATATATATATATATATATATATATATATCTATATATATATATATATATCTATATATATATATATATCTATATATATATATATATATATATATATATATATATTGCTAAATATAGTAATAATAAAGAATGTATGAACCTCGCTCCGCCTCCTATGAGCAGTCACCTGATAAGATTGCTTTATAAAATAAATACCGGGGGCAGGTCCGTAAGATAAGAAAAGAATACAGATATCTACGCCAAACGAAATATGCTAATTTAGGTGTCGTTGAACCTGCTCAAATCGATAGTGACCGACGATCTGCAGAATTGCAGTAGAATATAAATAGTTTCGGATATAAGATATTTAGAATTATTCATCCTGTGATGATGCTAACTTGGTTAGTCAAACGATCATGAGGTTTTTCAAAACGTGTTGTGGTGCTGTGGGTTCTCACTGCGCTTATCAGTGCTCATCACAGTTTCCACTCTTCACATAGTTACCCATATATGAAAATTCCCCACCATTAATTATTATTACTTTACATTAAGTAGGGATAATGTATCATATGTGGGTAGCTTACGCTATATCAACATGTTTTTGTATGAAATAAAGATTTTGATGAATTAATACAGATGTATAGAGATTTTTTCTCTGGTACATACCAAAATGACAGAAAGCATATTTTAAAACTGCAAAAAATAGTCTATATCATCAAAAATATTACGGATTTTGTAAAAGTCTGGAGAATTAACATGTTTACTGCAAGAATGTTTGTAGTGGGATCCCAGAATTCCGAAATATATAGACCCCTAATACCCTAATACTTGTGTACGTTAGAAAGGACATGGTTGCTGCTGATCCTAAATTTGGGTTAGTTTTAGAAAGATGTTGGTCAGCTTCCTTGGTTTTTTTTTTATTCGTGACTTCTTTTTATAATTAGTGTTAACATTGTAAGGAAAGAAAAATGTTAATTTTCATCTTAGGTGGTAAACTAACTACTTTACCTAAATAATTAAAACCAGATAATACAAAAAAGATATATTTCTCTTTTTTAAGTACAAAATAAAACATTTAATATAATTAACCATGACAATGTAACATCACAATACAAGCTATGCATACAAAACAATCCAAAATTTTTATTAAAGGAGAGTCGTATAGGATGACACAGTTGGAAAGATGCATTTATGCGGGGAGAGATTTGGACTTAATTGAATTTCCTGTATTTCTTCACTCATATTAGATCACAGTATGCAACAACAGATGGCTCTGCAAAGGTTTGTATGATTCTAGAAGACAAATTGTTAACCTAGCTTTGTGTACCTAATTTTTGATGATTGTTCAGGTCACAGTAAATAGTTTATAACAAGCATTTTAATAAAACTAATTGCATACACCTAAAGTATCACCAAGTAAGAGTAAGTTACATCTAGTTTCATTTGATACATTGAACAAATATTATCTATTTATTAGCCATACTTGCTTTTGTTAGCAAATGGCTAAGGGAACACTGCACTCAGCAGCTAAAAAAATCATCAACTCACTCACTATCCAGTGTTCATCAAAGTGAGAAATACACTTATTTGTATAGCAAACTTTGCAGATGGACAAGTATGTGAGAAAAGCCAACAGAGAAGAGAATAAAGAAAAGCTTGCGTTAGCATTGGATGCCATTATTCACAAAAATAATATAAGAGAAGCAGCAAGACAATATGGAATACACAAGGCTGCACTCAGGCGGCATTTAAAACTAGAGAATAATTAAAGGCAGCAAAGGCGTCGTCACTTGGCAACACTCCTGAACAAGAACACCAAATTCGTGACCATGTACTGCATTTTGGCAGGCGATGTTTCGGGATACCCAAGAATGAACTCTGTCAACTTGTATTCAAGGATGTAGAGAGGAACAATATGAAACACAACTTATGTATTGATACAAAAAATAGCTGAAAAGTATTGGTCTATAACCTTTTTGAGAAGGAATCTGGAAACAAGTCTATATAAACCAGAAGCAGTAAGTAGAATATAGACATTTAAAAAAACTGAAGTGAATCAATATTTTTCAATTTACAAATAATGATGTAGAAATATAAATTCTTTCCTGGCAGAATGTATAACATTGACTAAAATGAAATTTCTACCGTTCGAGAGGAAACGGAAATATATGCCCCTATTATTTGTCTACCCACTGGTAAAAATGCCTACTTTGTTGTAAAAAATATATATTCCCCTATTATTTGTCTACCCACTGGTGAAAATGCCTACTTTGTTGTAGAAAGATGATCAACTGATGCAATGTATTGCTGTTTAGAAATATATGAAGTAACAAGGAGATAATCCTAAAATGACTGCAACATTTTCAAGATAAAGTTCGGGCCATTTTGGTTAGTTACGAATAATGGTTAGTCTACCGCCGCACATTTAACACAAGATGGAGTAACTATACGTTACATTTTTCGGTCATTGAGAAATGAATTCTCAAGGGATGCTCACCTTTTCATGAAATCCAGCATTACAAGTTAACAGATTATTACAAGTTAACAGATTACGATCTTGCTGGAATTTTCAATTCGACATACACACAGTTAGTAAACATTAAAAAAGAAGTTGTAGGATTTAAAACTGGAATATGCCTTCTCAACCCACTGAAATTTACCGAGGATTATTTTGGACCACCTAAGAACCCGATGAGGACGGAAATGACATCCTTTCGTCCAGGAGCTCTGAGCATTTTTTTTGTGGGGGAGGTAACATAGAAAAGACAACAGACGCACATCCAACACAAAGTGACAGAAACAACCACCACCAGGAATCGAACCTAAAAATGGAACGTTGCTCATCAGAAGCTGGAGATAACACCAGGAAACATTTTTACATAGCCAAACACATTACCTCAATCTTCAACTTCCAGAATTCAAAAGCAGCACTCTAAAAAATCGGCAGGTGTCCTCCCTAAGCAAGTCACCATCCATGTCCAATTTTGATGAAATGACAGAAAAAACAGCATTCAACAATACATACATCCACCCCTGTGAAGAAACTAGTGGATGAGAAAGGAGAGAAGAAGCACCTTAAGAGAAGAGAAACGCCAACAAAAAGGCTGAAATCGAAAGTATCCAGTGATAATGACAGTGATGAAGATGTTGACAAAAGCAAACTTCGGGATGATAATGAACTGGACGAGCTTTCTGAATTTCTCTAAGAGTCTTGAGCTGCATCTTATAAAATTACTTTTACAATCTGGTCCATAAGTTATTCCTGGATTTTCTCTAAATAAAAAGTGCATCATATGTAGTAAATTCAGAAAATCAAACGAAATCTGGTTCAGATGCTTTCAGTATGGTAACTGAGTGCACTAAATGGAGTCATCAGTCCTGAAAATGATAACTAACTATAACTCGATCGCTGTCAATGTATCTCGTTTTGCCTCTACTTTTTTGTCATAGATACAGTAGTGTGTGTGTATATATCTATGACAAAAAAGTAGAGGCGAAACGAGATACATTGACAGCGATCGAGTTATAGTTAGTTATCATTTTCAGGAATGATGGCTCCATTACAATATATATATATATATATATATATATATATATATATATATATATATATATATATATATATATATATAAACATTTTTTGTTCCTATCTTGTTTTGTTGGATGTAAGAATATTGTACCTATTCTCTGTTATCTCGTAAGAGTTCCTATTTTGAGTGGTTTTTTTTGTGTTTAATAAATATCCACCACTGAAATGTTGCATTACTGCTCACTTGTAGTGTGAGAAATCAAAACAATTATTCTATTCAATAACGTGCAAACAGTATGTCATCTTTCTAGTCATGGTTCCAAATATGAAAAATTTATAACAATGAAAAACAAATTTTGAAAATATTGTTATTACCGTCTGCACAATCGTTAATGAATAAATTATCTCCCATATACATTTACGAATTCTTTGACATGTTTGCTTGGGTACTGATGAATTGTGTCATCTTCTGCAACTATCCTCTAAGAATATGTGAATATATATTTTATAAAAGAAAAAGCATTTATTAGGTAAATAATGTAACAAGTTTTCATTTAAATTTATACTCAAATTTGGCCATGGTCAGAGTGACTATCTGCAGAAGTGCTCTGACTAATCAAATGTTTTTACTCAGTTTGTGATGATTCACATGCCCCAGCTAAGGACATCAGAGAATTTATTTCAATATCAAAGCTTCAAATTTTAAACTAATAAATCCTTCCATATTGGGCACATTATTAATCATGTGTCGTGTTGTCCATATCATTAGATATTTATCATAGTGTGCGGACAACCATCTCTAGTATGTATCCCATTGTACCAAAATAACATTTAATGTTATTATAACGTCCAACATAATTTTAATTCCGAGCATCGGTGGTTCAGTGGTAAAAATGTGTTTTTCTGAACCAAAGGTTACTGGGTTCGATTCCCAGGGTTCCCCTCACTTTTTCAGTACACCCTGTAAAAATTAACACCAACCGAGGTTGTTGCCTTGTATTAGAGCAAGTTGAATGTATGCACATTCTGTTCTTCAGAGGGGGCGTAAATCCATCGGTCCCGTGTCCATATGATGTTGGGCATGTAAAAGAGCCCCAGCCTCCTTATAGAAAGGCAGGGGTTCGGCAAAATTTCCAGGATAGTGAGGTTAAATTGCTCGCCGCGTCGGTAATTGGCCATACTTGCGGCAATATACCTACATTAAAAAAAAAAAAACAACAACAATCATTAGTATGCAGGAAGTTGGTATTTCATTTAAGACACGAGTTGCCACAGCATGGTCGATTGAAAATGCTTGGTTGGGAGTTTTACAGCAAAGAGTTTACAGTAACGACATATCGCAGAATACACGCTTTTGCGATTCCCTTGTTTAGACCATTTCTTCTCTTTATTAATGTCTATAATATATTATAGAATCAACGATCTAAAACGCTATATAATCATTCCTATATGTCTCTCTGGTGTGCAGGTATATGAGTAATATATATTTTTCTATACATGAAAATGTATTATTGCAAACAAAATTCGTTTACCATATAGTTGAAATCCCCATAATAGGACAAAATGCCTTCAAAGTTTGGTTAGTTTGCCTTGGCACTTGGAATTGTGACTTATAGGTCAAAAAATGGAGCAAAATTAACTTTCAAATCGGTAATGTTACAAAGGCATCCATATTAAACTATGCTTGCGGTATCCATCTTGATTGTAGTGGAAAATTGAAAACCATTTTTTGTTGATTCTAGTTTAATGAAATTTTAGTTGGAAAAAATCATAAAATAATGCTTGAATACAATGAGGGTAGGATAGTTTTGTGTTGTTCACATCACCAATCTTCAAAATTTGAATTTCAAAAATTTTGAATAATTATTAATTTTAACTAATTCTACTTTTTACAGCGGCGCTTGAATTATATCGAAACACCATAATCATTGTTCCAAAAAAAAAAAAAAAAATAGCCGCAGTGTTTTTTTCCTTTCAGAGCAAATTACCTTTATCATTGATCCAAATATTTAAAGTATCTTCTTTGATCATTCAATGTATCATTCTTTAACAAAGATGAAGACATGCATATTGCTAATATCTACTGTTTGTTTATACATACATAACCACAGATTCTACAGAATAATCTCACATGCACAGTTCTTTACTAAGATTGTCACGGCACTTGGCGCCTAGATGTCGGATTCAGGTAAAGCATTGCAAGTATTTACCAATAAATTACATCTATTGGCCCAATGTTGAATGAAAATGTCCTACATATAACTACAACACGTTGGTCGAAATGCCTTGCTGGAGCTATTATCGATTTCCCTATTACCTTGACTTTATTCCCCACATTGGTAAAATACACTTAAATTTTACTTGAAAATGACCTGTGGTGATTTGTTTGCTGACCTATTGTTATGGCGATTTTACGTCAATTTGACTCCAAGTGTTGTTTGGAAAGTCCGGGTAGAAAATATTAATAGGAAGCTTAAAGTCAACTTGTCGAATCCACTCGATGGTGGCTATCAGATTTGATGACAGATCTACCCGGAGTAGTGCCATGCTGTGTTGTAGGTATGATTTCGTGCTAGATGAGAAAAGCAAGCATTTGGCCACAATGCGTTCCATAACTCTGCACACCACACAGGTGAGACTGATAGGTCTGTAATTGTTAGGATTCAGCTTGTCTCAACTCATATGAATAATGGCGGTGCATGGCCATTCATTAGGCAGAGCACTCAGTCGAAGTGATGTTCTAAATATAATTGAAATTGGATAAGAAAGCTGCGGTGCAAAAGTTTTCAGAATTCTAGGCGAGATGCGGTCAGGTCCGGGTGAAGACTCAGCCTTCAGGTTCCTCCCCTTTTTTTAATCCTAGACCTTAGAAATCTTGTATTATTTATAGTGTGGCTTCTACCTGACTCGTTATCAGTGTCGTTAGTCGGGTCGGTGTGAGTGAGGTACTTTAGTAACATTACTAATGCAATTAGGCTTATGACGTATTTGTTGAGTCAGGTAAAAGGCAAACAAATTGTCTATTGATCATTTTGTGTGTTTGTAATGAGGATATAATAGGTCTCCAGGTAATGAGAAGTCGAAGACCATCATCTCTCTTGTTTAAAGAATTGGGATATTTTTCGATGTTGATCGCTAGTCCTGGTTTTGAAGTTGTAGACTGTAGCTATTGTCTTAGCATTGTCGAAACCTACTTTCTGTCCTGTATGAATATGATGCATGGCCAGTGCTGTATAGAAGTCAGATTTTCTAACTGTGAGTTCATATGTTCTATTGTGGATATGTCTATTCGTTTGTTCTATATAAGTTTGGGAACACTCGGAACAAAGAATTTCGTAAACTCTAAGTGATTTATTAGAAATTAATAAATTCTAGACATGGTTCAACCCAGTAGCAAGATGTTCTCATATATGCTTAAACAAATAAAGTCTAAATCGGACACGCTGTGACATAATTACATTGACTTGAATAAACGGCTTTTCTTCCAGACAAATTTTATTTTTATCATTCGCCAAGAAGAGGTAAGTCATCCATGGTGACTGCATCTAAAACCATCTAACCCCCTTCAACTTTTTTTGTTCTTCATTACTAAATCTAATGGATGATACATTTAAAATTTTCACATCGAAATTACCTTTGCATCTATCTTGGAATCCTTTAAGTACCACATACAAGTTCCAAGACATTTCAGTGCTAATTCATATGCTGCTGTAGTCAACAATCTGCAGCTTCTTTATAAAATGGTGGTCACTTAAATTTCTCCTCTTCATCAAAAAAATCAGTACAGTGGATTTTTTTTTCAAGACTTGTCGAATCATTATAGAACTGATTTCCAAAAGTTCAAATGTCTTCTGGTGTATCAGCAACATAAGTTTTTAGGAGATCTGTCAATTCAGGACTATATTTGCTCCTTTCTAGAAAAATCAGCCCTGGTGAATACGCAGCACACATAGCTAGCAATCTTGAATAATGTTTATCATCATTAAATTCAGCCAAATAAAATGTTCCAGTTAACATATCGATGAAACAAACACCTAGATATGTTTTTCCTGTTCCCAAGACCTTTTCCGACATGACAGGCAAATAGCAAGGTAGCGAATTTTTATCATCCGGCTACTGTAGACACACATTGCTTTTGTTCTTATTTGGCAAAGTTCACGTTTAACAGCTCTGTCAAATTTTTGTTGGGATCAATAATTCCTTGATTCTTTTAGACATTATTTCTGTGGTTTCTGTCTGTTCAACACGAGCTAGTTTGAAACCCTGATAGATCAGGGAACTTGTCATTTTTGCATAATCGCTTTCAGGAAAACCAGAATGTACAAATTTCCTTTTCATCTATGAAAACATGTTTAACGCCCATTACAGCATCCATGTGATATAACTCATAAAACTTTCTAACAAAGAAAAAACATTATCCATTCGGTGTGTACTTTTTAAAACCCACCACTGTCTCATTGCTGGTGTCTGAGCATTTAAAAATGATTTGGCACAAAAAGCCTTCTAGGATCATAATCTGGATTGTTTGGTCTTCTTTTTTGCGTCTTTTATATTATCTTGTTTTAGGAACTCCAACTTTTTATGCCTACTTTGTATGATTGAATCTATTTGTTGGGAACCTTGAGATGAAACTGGTTATGAATTATGTGATTAACTCTTTGAAGTACCATATTTTGATGCTTCTCTCTTTGAATCAGATTTTTCAAAAGGATTTAACTTACTGTTTTTTTGGTGCTTTTGCTTTTTCTGGTCATCTTCATTTTCAGAATCTGAATGTAGTTTAGTTATCTTGGCACTTTCTGATGTTTGCTTGTTTGGAGAACCATTCGGTGTGTACTTTTTAAAATCCATCACTGTCAAATTGCTGAAGTCTGAGCATTTAAAAAATGCCCACTTTGTATGATTGAATCTATTTCTTGGGAACCTTGAGATGAAACTGGTAATGAATTCTGTAATTAACTCTTTGAAGCACCATATTTTGATCCTTCTTTCTCTGAATCAGATTTTTCAAAAGGATTTAACTGACTGTTTTTTGGTGCCTTTTGCTTTTTCTGGTATTCTTCATTTTCCGAATCTGAATCTAGTTTAGTTGTCTTTGTTTATGAAAATTTGCCGATAAAATATACAACAAATTAAACAATCTTATCTAAATACGCGCTTAGTGACTTTCTGTGGCTTTAAATTTGCTAAAAGGAGATAAAACCTATATACTTTTGAAAATAAACACTACAAAATCCTGCCATATTTTTTTCACTAAGTGAAGATTGCAATCTGTGATAAGCACTGATAAGTACATTTGAAGAACTCAAATCACCACAACATATATTTTAAAAACCTGACTATCGTTTCACTAAAAAATTCAAGAATTTTTCATCCTCTGAGGACTTTGTTAGTGAAACGATCGTCAGGTCTTTAAAAGATATGTTGTAGTGATTTGAGTTCTCGCAAGTGTACCTAACAGGATTTTTTTTTCATTCATTCATTTTATGCTGGGATTTTGTAGCGTTAATATTGTCTAACAATGTAAAAAAATTGAGTACTTGTCAGTGTAATATTTTTTTAACTACTTCTCGTTACCTAAAGGTAAGTCAACCTCTAGGAAGCTGAAAGTTAAAACAAATATGGATAGTTCACAAAAAAATAAGTCACAGTGAAGACAAAAAGAGGGCAGCAAGAATTATTATTCAGAGTGACTGTGAATATGGTTCTCCAAACAAGCAAACATCAGAAAGTGTCAAGATAACTAAACTACATTCAGATTCTGAAAATGAAGCTGACCAGGAAATGCAAAAGCACCAAAAAAATAGTAAGTTAAATCCTTTTGAAAAATCTGATTCAAAGAACGAAGCATCAAAATATGGTGCTTCAAAGAGTTAATCACAGAATTCACAACCAGTTTCATCTCAGGGTTCCCAACAAATAGATTCAATCATACAAAGTAGGCATAAAAAGCTGGAGTTCTTAAAACAAGATAATATAAAAGATGCAAAAAAGAAGACCAAACAATCCAGATTATGATCCTAGAAGGCTTTTTGTGCCAAATCATTTTTAAATGCTCAGACACCAGCAATGAGACAGTGGTGGGTTTTAAAAAGTACACACCGAATGGATTCTGTTTTTTCTTTGTTGGAAAGTTTTATGAGTTATATCACATGGATGCTGTAATGGGCGTTAAACATGTTTTCATAGATGAAAAGGAAATTTGTACATTCTGGTTTTCCTGAAAGCGATTATGCAAAAATGACAAGTTCCCTGATCTATCAAGGTTTCAAAGTAGCTCGTGTTGAACAGACAGAAACCACAGAAATAATGTCTAAAAGAATCAAGAAATTATTGATCCCAACAAAAATTTGACAGAGCTGTTAAACGTGAACTTTGCCAAATAAGAATAAAAGCAATGTGTGTCTACAGTAGCCGGATGATAAAAATTCGCTACCTTGCTATTTGCCTGTCATGTCGGAAAAGGTCTTGGGAACAGGAAAAACATATCTAGGTGTTTGTTTCATCGATATGTTAATTGAAACATTTCATTTGGCTGAATTTAATGATGATAAACATTATTCAAGATTGTTAGCTATGTGTTCTGCGTATTCGCCAGGGCTGATTTTTCTAGAAAGGAGCAAATATAGTCCTGAATTGACAGATCTCCTAAAAACCTATTTTGTTGATACACCAGGAGACATTTGAACTTTTGGAACTCAGTTCTATAATGATTCGCCAAGTCTTGAAAAAAAAATGCACTGTACTGATTTCTTTGATGAAGAGGAGAAATTTAAGTGACCACCATTTTTTAAAGAAGCTGGAGATTGTTGACTACACCAGAATATGAATTAGCACTGAAATGTCTTGGAATTTGTATGTGGTACTTAAAGGATGCCAAGATAGATGCAAAGGTAATTTCGATGTAAAAATTTTAAATGTATCATCCATTAGATTTAGTAATGAAGAACAAAAAAAAGTGGAAAGGGATTATTTGGTTTTAGATGAAGTCAACATGGACAACTTATCGCTACTTGGAGCACGATAAAAATAAGATGTGTCTGGAAGAAAAGCCTTTTATCCAAGTCAATGTATATATATATATTGCTTTGTTTTTATATATAGTCTCTCTCTCTCAGTCTCTCTCTCTCTCTCTCTCTCTCTCTCTCTCTCTCTCTCTCTCTCTCTCTCTCTGTGTGTGTGTGTGTGTGTGTGTGTGTGTGTGTGTGTGTGTGTGTGTGTGTGTGTGTGTGTGTGTGTGTGTGTGTGTGTGTGTGTGTGTGTGTGTGTGTGTGTGTGTGTTTGCAGCACTATACTTGCGGCATTTTGTGCATACATATACCTGCACTCTGGCATGTGGCAAAATTCTGGCACTATACACGCAATGCCACAATTTATATCTACGTTTTAAAGCCATCGAGTGGGCCGAGAAGGTTCTCATTTTTACTCGTAAATGACTTCACGTCATATGTTATGAATCTCTATCTTTATTTGTCCTATAACGTTTATGTGGCCTAAAATGGAAAAGAGATTAACAATACGTGTAAGATGCCACAGTTATCATTACTGCTGGTGTATACACCACAATATTTGTGGCATTTCATAGATGCGCCAGGAGCAGGCGCCCTCTGCAACAACGTATTAGAACGACAGCGTGGTTGCCAAATCGCCCTGTGTCTGCTAAACGATAGATGCGGAACGCTGTGTTTCGAGCTCAGAATGATCGTCGTCTTATTTGGAGGGTCTAGTACTCTAGTAAACTAAATGTTTTTGATGATATTGTAAATCTTTTATATTTAAACTAATAAAATTATTGGTGTAGTTGATGTTAGCAAAGTCAATGAAATCTTTGTCGCTTTTTAAATAAAAGTGGTAAATTACTCTATACCTAGAAGGTTGGAATTAATTTATTTTACAAAAGTTTGTCCGAATTCGTTTGAAACATTGGAGTGAATACAAAAATGAAAATTTCTAAAATGTGTACCGTAAGAATATATTGGTTTATCCCGTTTTCTGAATGTATGGTGTGTTCATGTTAAAGATTTAACCATCCAAGTAAAAGCTTTTTTTAGGTTGATTTTGATATTGTTTTGTTAGGTAGTCATTCAAAATGCGTATTTAACAAATCGGCAACTGTATTTTTCAGCTGTAAGCATGGTCATCTGTGGCATTTTTATGTGGTCAAATTTCAAAAATTCACATTAGTATTTTTTTTAGAGAAGAGTGTTGACAATGGATTCTTATTTAGAATCGCTTGAAACCTGAATGTACCGTTTTTCATTGTTCTAAACTACAGTCTTCGGGAAAAAAAAAATATAATTTTTTTAATACGAAATAGTTTATTCAAAAATTATATTTGCGGATTTTTTTTAAAACTGATGACAGATTCTTATTTAAACCCCCTTAGAATCGGCCTGTATCGATTTTCATTTTTCTAAAATACAGGTCACCGATTTTTTACTTTTCTGGCAGTATTCAAGTTAATTGTTATTTGGTAGAAAAAACCCTTCCTGTGAAAACAAAAATGTTGTCTTAGTTACCAGCTGTCAGAAATGGTTTAGTTGTTTATAGTATGATACTGTTTTAAAAAAGAAATTTCATTTATCTGTGAAATTTAATTACCTACCTGTTTATATTTTTCGGAAATGAAATAATAGTTAGTGGGTTTTAGAAGGTAAATGAGTTCGGCTTTGTGGAGCATTTTATACGGTTGGTGCTGGTAAAATACTTCGTATAGCAACTATTAACCACAGGGAATCAATAAAAAATATATATAGTGTTTTGTGTCAGTTCGCTGAAATACTAACACGGAAATAAGAGCCTGGGTGGTTCAGTGGTAAGAACGTGTGACTCTAAACGGAGTGGTACCAAGTTCGTTCCCAGGGTTTCCTTTCACTTTTTCAGTACATACTGTAACATTAACATCAACCGAGGTTGTGACATTGTATTTAAGCAAGTTGAATGTCTGCACGTTCCGTCCTTCGGAGGGAGCGTAAAGCCGTCGGTCCCGCGTCCATGCGATGTTGGGCACGTTAAAGATCCCTAAACGCCTGACAGAAAAGCAGGGGTTTGGCCATAGTCGCGGAAATAGACCGACGTTAAATAAAAAACATGAAAATAATTCTGTCACTAGCTATATAAGTTTAAGAAACAATTGCTTAATTTGCAAAGAGGCAAGAAAGTAAAAGAAATGAAAATACTTAATTGTCTTTAGCTGTGCAGATATTAAAGGAGTTTATTGTGAGTTTTTAACATCATTTAGGTTCTCGAAAAATTATTCTAATATATAATTAAACCTACAAGTTTACTTTAATAAGTAGTCAGTTACATAGGTAACTGAAAAATATTTTTTCACAGAAATTAGAAACCAAAATAAAGAAGCGTTATAAATATGATTTTTTTTAAATGTGTTGAAAAAATGTTACCTAAAGATACGATAAAAGGTTTTTTCACCCAAATTCCCTTCGATTTTGAATTTCATATTCGGCATAATATTATGCGAACAAAACGCCCGAGTTGTAACCTGTCTGTCATAGTTTCTGACATATGTGGTTTTTAGGTCAAAAATCAGAGTTGCATAGGTTTATTAAAAAATTCCGAATTTCTAAACACTTTTAGATAAATGAGTAATTATTCCTGTTCTGTTATCCGGTTTCAGTTTCAATTTATATACATACATACATACATATATATATATATATATATATATATATATATATATATATATATATATATATATATATATATATATATATATATATATATATATATATATATATATATATATATATATATATATATATATATATATATATATATATATATATATATATATATATATATATATATATACGTATGTGTATGTATCACACCGATAAATCAAAAAATAATAGACCCATTTTGATAAAATTTGGCAGGTACTTTCCTTTTGTTAATGGTTTGACAGGTTCGTTAGCCAGGAAAATGAAACTGGGTTTTCCGGAAAAATTTTAGGTTTTCTTTTGGAAAGGTTTGTTATCTCTGAAAAAAAATCGTATCAAATCAAATGACTCACCTCATACGTTTACCCAAAAAATGGCTAGTTTAAATTTCTTGGTAAATAGATTGATAAGTTTTCCATTAAGTAAAAGTAGATTTAATATCGAGTTAAAATGCATAAAAAAATGTGTCGAGATACAACGGTCACTCGGATTGTTTAGTGAAAAAATTGGTCAACAAACACAGAACAAAGAAAACGTTAGCTGAATGCACGATATCCAAGAAAGAAAAAATAGAGAAAAAATATGTTTGTTTACCGTATGAACCACGTATCACAAAGGGTTGGGAAAGTATTTTTAAGAAAGCCAATTTACAGTTGACGTTTTTGACGAAAAATCATTTAAAAAATTTATTGGGAAATACGAAAGACAAAGACAAAGCTACTGAAATGTCGGGTATTTATGAGATAGGTTGCAAGGACTGCAACCTTAAATACGTGGGTCAGACCAAAAGAAACATATGCATTAGATTTCGCGAAAATTATCAAAAATAACACGTCATTAAACCGCGCGTTGCCTTTGATTTCGAGCTCTTTATTTTCACTTTGCATCTGACCGGCGAAACTTTCATGATTTGTCGGACAGATTAATAAAGTGTGCCAATAACATTCGTCCGATCTTTACAAGGCACGACGCTGTGCCCGCGATATAGATTAAAACCCCCTTGTGTTGTTTCGCTTTCTAGGAAATCAATATAAACACTTGTAACTGTAGTTAGAATATTCATCCTTTGCTGAATTTAATTGACGTTGCGGGCGAAATTCCTTTTGTTTTAATTAAAAGATTGCGGTTGTTAGTAATATGTCACCAGATTAAGATGTCTATGGTCATCACTTGCTCGACATTCACATAGTGAATCGATATTCAATTAAGAACATATGCTACTTAAAGAAGGCGGCACAGGCTTTCAAGCCCATTATCCTTTAAAATTAGATAAGAAATTCATAAATCTGTCGAGTAAAAGATTAACGCGGGTCTAAAACCTGGTCCGCCCGATACAGACACAATAGATAAAACAATACGGGTCCGACTGCAATTTTAAATTTCTTCCACCTGTACCTTATATAAGATAGCTGTAGTAACAATCTAGTTTAGAATTTTATCTCTGATGATGCTAACACATGTAAGTGAAACGATCGTTAGATTTCGTTTAAAAAAATGTGTTGTGGTGATTTGGATTCTTGAAGTGTACTTTTCAGTGCTCATCACAGGTTCCAGTACTCACATAGTGTATTTCTTACGATCTTTTTTTTTTATATAAACCGCATTGGTTTTAGCATCTTTGTCGATACATAGCCAGTTTTGACGTTTCAAATCGCGACTTTGACGTTTTAAGAAGAAAAACTTTAACATTTTCAAAGTAATTTTTCTGGTATTTTCGACCCGTTTGAGCCAAGAAAACTTTGTTTTTGTGTGTAATATTCAATAGGTTTGGCTGACCACACAAAACATTCTGGTTTTGTGCCATTCTAAGATCACCAGTGACAATTCATTTTCTTTAAATGCTTATATATATATATATATATATATATATATATATATATATATATATATATATATATATATATATATATATATATATATATATATATATATATATATATATATATATATATATGTATGTATGTATCCATGCGATAACTCAAAAAAGAATTAACCTATTTCGATGAAACTCGGCAAGTGCCTTTCTTTTATTAATGGCTTGGATGAGTTCGTTAGCCAGCAAAATCGGACGGGGTTTTCCGGAAAAATTTTGAGTTTCCTTTCGCAAAAAAAAATTTTTCTCCGAAAATTACTAAGCTGTTTTAATGAAATTTAACAGATATGTTGGCTTAGGAGAGACCTTACTACGCACCAGAATTCAACTCTCTAAGTTTATAGAAAATTGCGTTATTCAAAATTTAAATTTTCTTTTGAAACAAATTTTTTCCTATGAAAATTACTAAGGTATTTAAATGAAATTTGGTGAATATCTTGGCTTAGGAAAGACCTTATACTACATACCGAAATTAAACTTTCTAAGTTTATATAACATTGAGTTATTCAAATTTGAAACATTTAATAAAAATTCACTACCATAACGCACTTGCTGCGTCACGTACTTTTTTCTTGTAACTTTTCAGTATACAGCTTACTTTTAATGATGTTAACCTGCGTACAAATTTGGTTGCCATAGCTTTATTATTTTCGCAGATACAATAAACAAATTTTGAAAGAAAACCCAACATTTTCTCGGAAAAACTAGTCCGATTTTCCTGGCTAACGAGCTTATTCACGCCACGTCCAAAAGAAAGGTACTCATCAAAGTTGATCAAAATCGGCAGACTATTTTTTGAGTTATCGATGTGATACATACATACCTACATACATACATACATACATAAATATATATACATATACATATATATATATATATATATATATATATATATATATATATATATATATATATATATATATATATATATATATATATATATATATATATATATATAATATAAACGTATAAAAATTGAATTGAATTGTAGATTTTTTTTAATTCAAAAGTTGCGATCTCAAATCATTTGTTTTTCTACGACAATTCACTAAAAATATAGGTAGGTATGTTGTAATCATGGAAAGGATTGATGATACAATTCTAAAGTAAGGAAAATGGCAATATTGCTTGTCACACCACCAATGTTTCTGGAAATAAACAAGTAATAATGTGGTCTGAAAACATGTATGTGGAAATAACAATGACAATACTCTCTTTCTTCTTCTATCGCAATATTAGTATCTGTTTAAACCGAGCAACGTATCAGTAATAATAGGTATTCAGTATTTGCTGATATCTACAGCGACGACAGGGCCCTAAGTTTTTACAAGGTCAAAAAGGTGAATACGCACTGCGCAGCACGCTCTATATTAATATTATAATACATAATATGCTGTATTCTGTATTCTGCAAATTCCAACAATTGTGTCATTCTGTGTTTTCAGTTAAAACGTCTAGTTGGCTGGTGTTCACTAAGAATACAAATTTATTAAGTGTTTTAAGTGAATTGATAAATATCAGTACATCAATTTAAAGGTAAGTAGTGGATTTAGTATTATATTATTTACGTACATAATCAAAACATTGAGATGATGAATAACCTTGGGCTATTGTAGGTTTTTATGTTACAAATATGACCACTGATTTTCAATTTCACACAAAATAATCGACTGATGATGATCATTCAGTCGCCCGGCCGTAATGATTATGTCTTCTTCATTTACCTTTACATATTATTATACCTCGTACTGTGTATTAATACTTTATTATTTGAATTTAAGAATGTCACATGAACGTTATAAGTTCTGTTCTGGCTAATGACAACAGCGCGGTCGCAATGCTCGCTTTTTACAGATTTTTTTTAATAATGTTTTTACATGGCCAGGTCAGGTCTCATATTGAAGATAAACAACTTTGTATGTTATCAGATATTCGGTTAGAAAAATTATAATCTGCCTAGTTTGCACATAATGTTTAAAGTATAATGCAAGACATGTTTCTAAAAAGTGATAAAGTGTTTTGATCAAAAGTTCCATAGGTCACAATGAAGAAACAGGCTTATAAAAATATACAGCCGTGAACAAAAAATTTTGGCCAGCGAAGTCATCCAAAATTTTCTCTTCTGTTTGTAATTTCCTTTAAAAATCTCATTAAATCCAAGTGTTGACTATGGTCCTACCAAAGATATCTGTTGTTTTAATAAATGTTTATTTAAAAAAATCCACTAATAGAGGAGTATCGATGGTGAGACTTTAAAACATTTTTTCAAATGAGCGCGAACTAAGACCCTTAGAACCCATATATATATATATATATATATATATATATATATATATATATATATATATATATATATATATATATATATATATATATATATATATATATATATATATATATATATATATATATATATATATATATATATATATATATATATATATATATATATATATATATATATATATATATATATATATATATATATATATATATTTCCCATGTATACTTATTACTCTTATTTGAAAAAGACCTTTCATTATTTAGCGTCGGCCTATTTTTTAGACTATGGGCAATCAGTGACGTCAGCGATCTGCGATTTCACCAACTTGGAAATTTTGCCTTCCAATTGAGGAAGATAACTCATCTCAGGAATTAGGGAATCAAAAATTATTGGCACCCAGTCTACAGCTTCCCTTATTATTCACATGCACTCGTTGAAAGATTATCAACAAATGGAACAAGATTTTTTCTGGTTAACGAGGATTCTCACTTATAATTACTTTCCCCTCGGTCTTTTTTTGTACGTTCACGTCGGTCTATTTCCGCGATTATTGCCAATCACCGACGCGAGGGAGCAGTTTATCCTCACTATCCTGGAAATTTTGCCGAAGGAGGGTAGGGATTTTTAACGTGCCCAACATCCCATAGACACGGGACCGGGGGCCTTACGTCGTCTCCGAAGGGCGGAACGTGTAGACATTGAACTGGCTCAAATACAATGCCAGAACTTCGGTTGATGTTAAATTTACAGCATCTACTGAAAATCTGAAAGGGGAACCCTGGGAATAGAACCCAGTACCCCTGGGTCCAGAGGCACACGTTCTTACCACTGGACCACTGAGGCTCCTCAATGTTATTCGGCGCACATTTGGTACCTAGCGCTATTCTTTTTCCAATGTTAATCTGCAAACGACATTCCCATTTTTGAATTGTTAATTTTGTTACATCAAATCTGACTGTGTAATGACTAGAAGCAACTAAGAACAAAACATATAGATGACGTTATATTTTTCACGATTTTTTTCTTTTTTTTTAACGTCTATATTTCCGCGATTATGGCCAATCACCGATGCCAGGGAGTAGTTTTACCTCACTATCCCGGAGATTTTGCCGAACCCTTGCCTTTCTGTAAGGAGGGTAGGGATCTTTAACGTACCCAACATGGCATTGTGCACCTGACCGACTTATTTACTCCCACTCCGAAGGGTGGAACGTGCAGACATTCAACTTGCTCAAACAAAAGTGAAAAGGGAACCCTGGGAATCGAACCCAGTACACTTGGGTCAAGAGGCACACGTTCTTACCACTGGACCGCCGAGGCTCTAAAGTTTTCATGATGAATAATATATTTGATGAAAGATTGGAACCTGTGATGAGCACTGATAAGTACAGTTTGGAGAACCCAATTAATCACAAAACATTTTTTGACCTCACGATCGGTTCGCTAACAAAGTCGCGTCGTCGGGGGGATGAATAAACTTGATAAATCATTTCATAAAATACAGCTGTGTCCTGTTGAAATATTCGCTTTTAGCAGTAAGCCTAATATTCTCATCTTTTTTTATTGCCGACCATTGCAATTTTTGCTAGTGGGGGGGTTTGCTGTATGGATGTATATATTTTCAATTATTCTGTCCTTGGCATTTTTTTGTTTATACTTTTTAGATGTTTAATATCAGTACGGTTATACTATGTCTCTTCGTGAACACAGTATATAAAGTTAATTATATAACAGATATATTTCAAACATAATATATGAGGAAGTTTTTTTTTTAATGTTATGGTATTTTTTGCCATCGTTATTTGTAAAAGTGAATCATTTTTGGTTGTTATATTATTTCCTGTTAGCTGTTGGATTTGGGCACCTAAATGGTTATCTCTTAAGCAAATAGGAAAGTGTTCAGGTTCAGGAAGATTTGCAATACAGAGGGCAGATGCTCATCGAGGCCGGCTAATCTGAAGGTCGCGGCATCTATGTTCGACCACAAGAGAAATTTTAAAAATAAAATTAACACCGAGATACATATAACACTACCTACTACCTACTGCTTTCTGGAGCGATCGACGATAGTCTTTGAAATAGGCCGACATTAAGTAAAGAAAAACAAAACTAAGCATCCATGGCAGTTTTCGCTTTTATTTTATTTAACTTTCAGTTTCCGTAAAGAGTCAGTACGGAAATGCTACGCGCCATTAGCTATGAAAAAAAGTAAGTGGGTAGAGACATAATTAAATTTTGTTTTTAAATAGGTGACAAAAAATGGGGTCAAGAACAGAACGAATAATGAGGATGGTTTTGCCATCTGAAACTCCGGTAAGACATCATATTTTCATCCCAAAGTATGAAACTACAAAAGGGACAAGCAAAGAGGAACAAGAAGAAATCATTCGAGGTAAGTTAGCAATTAATAAATACACTTGATTCATTATTCCTTCTACTACCAATAGGAACTAACAGTTCTAATGGGAATCAATACAATTTAGTGTTGTTTCTTTTGTGTGCATAAAATTGAATTGTGAGAAACCTACAAGCATTAAGCTTCCTATTTGTTTAATACACATAATGCTTTTTTTTCTTTTTCTAACGATACTATATTAATGTATTTTGGGTGTTATCAATATTCTGTTTCCTCATTTACCAATTAAACGTCAAAGGGTTTAGGAGAGCGATTTGTTCTAAATCAGTGTAAATTATTTAAAAAAATATGCTTACCAGATATGCCTAAACTTCAGGTAGCAGGATCGTTTACGTTAAAACATCAAAGCAATTGCCTAGGAATATTTCTTGAAATGGTTTGACTTTTAATACAAACGTAGCCAAACTAAAATGAAATACCTACAACCAACCTTTTTTGTAGACAGTAAAATTCTCAACAAAGTCTGTGGGACCAGGCCTGAGTTTAGAAAACGAATAGTACAAAAAGCACGTTTACGTCCATACTTAGTGCTTGAAAATTATTCACTTTTTTGTCGGCTATTAAAAATACTAACTGTTTTTGAAAATATCAGTTTTCATCAATCTTGATTACTAAACGACTAAAACCGACCAACCGGTCGACTCACTATCTGTTGGTTAAATAACATGATTAAAAGGTTGAATGACCGGCAGATTTGGATTTTCCAATGACCACCTGAGAGCCTCGGTGGTCCAGTGGTAAGAACGTGTGCCTTCGATCCCAGAGCTCTCCATTCACCTTTGCAGTACATACTATAATATTAACATCCACCGAGGTTGTGGCATTGTATTTGAGCAAGCTGAATGCCTGCCCTTTCCGCCCTTTAGTGTGGGCGTAAATCCGTCGGTCCTGTGTCCATACGACGTTGGGCACGTTAAAGATCCCTGCGCCCCTTACAGAAAGGCAGGGGTTCGGCAAAATTTCCAGGATAGTGAGGTGAAACTGCTCCCTGCCTACAGTGATTGGCCGTAGTCGCGGAAATAGACCGGCATTAAATAAACAAAAACGCACAATGGCCACCTGACTAACTAAGCTATACATACGTTATACATCCGCACATCCGAGTTCAGGCTATTTCCCTTTCTTACTAGGCTTCCTCTCCTCTGAACACTATGTATTGTCACTGTACCACAACGAAAGTATTTAGCAGATCATTTATTATTTTCTCTGGTACCAACATGCTGCCGTTGTAGCACAATTGTACTATTTACAGTTAATTGTTTGTTGGAAAGTTTAAAAGTTCATTTTCTTGAAAATTATGCGATTTCTAGTACATTTTAAATATTTTGCGTAAGTAGTAGGTACCTATAAATATTCAATGATTGTTGTTGCCCTTGCTTGGTGAAACTTGTCCATACTACATACAGACTTGGAGACTACTTCTCTGGCTTCACTGTTGCTTTTCGTTGGTGAATGACATAGCCAGCGCGTAGGCTAACTGGAGCAAGTGGCCCTACGAATTCTGGATGTTCTTCAACGTTTCTGTGACTATAGTTTCGCTGCTTGACAGCATTCGCAGACATCCAGAATTCGTAGGGCCCCTCGCTCCAGTTAGCTTGCGCGCTGGCTACGTCCTTCACCAACGAAAACCAACAGTGAAGCCAGAGAAGTAGTCTCCAAGTCTGTATGTACCTATAAATATATTACATTTACGATTTATCGATAAAACAACAGCAGCCAATGTATTGGACAACGTCGAATACAACCCGGATCTTTTATTTGATAGTCCAAATAAAATGTAAATGACTGCGAGGTTAGGTTTGCAGCTTCGAGCGGTCGATTGGCTAACTGGTTTTCGTACTCAGCAAACAATTTTTTTCTGAAGTTTCCAGCAACTCCTCTGTTTTTCTTTTTGTGGGCAGAAATGATCCTCGTTACCTCGATAATCAGTTTTTTTTTACAGTATTTACATTCGGCTGTAGTTTTAAAGCTACATTTACAGGAACAATTTGTTCGTTTTTATAAGAAAAACATAGTCTATACCTGTCGTCCCAACCTTTGTAAAATACACCCTATAATAATGTAGAACCCGCTTTTAGTTTTTTAAATCAATTTTTATAAAATGAAAATGGCTACTACATAATAATAAATGTATACTAAATTTTTTCTAAAATTTAAACAGGCTGGTCCAAAATTAATGGCACAAAGAGTAGCATAGATGTCTGGCAATAGATATTATAATTTAACCAAATATACTTCAGTCCTATAATCAAAATTGAAAGAGATACAGGGTGAAGTAAAATACAAAAGAATACTATTTTCTAATCAAAAGCTTCCCAGCGACGCTAACGAAAAAGTGGGAATTTTTTAAGACTTCAATGGCACAGCAAGCAGTTTTCCGCTGGACCAAATTGGGAATTAATTATTTTTATGGCCACAAAAAATTCATCTTCGCCAATTTTCAAGACAATACGTTATATATTTTTCTAGATATCAAGAAAAACCACAATTTCTTACCTTTAAACACTATGTCTTTTAATTTTGACTTTTGCACTAAGCTAAGTTTGGCTAAATTTTAATACTTTGCTACCAAGAATATACTGCTGCTCTGTATATACTTTACTTTTGGACTAGCGTGTATATAAAATTCTTTATTCAAAATTGCGAATTTTTTTTGTACCACGCAAAACTTTAGTGTTGAAAAATGCAATGATGGAATAAATAAATCGTTCCTGCATTTTGTTCTATTTTCATATTGCAAGAAGTTGTTACAGTATTTTTTTTTAGCGTGGCGTCATCATGAAAGGCATCCTGAGAATCCTCCAGCACATTCTGGTATCTTAGAAAATTATCCGAGCAGCATAAATTTCTCAAGTGGTTCATCTGATAATTATGAACCATCAGCTTCAACATCTGATGATTCTTTAGAGGAACCAGTAACAAAAAAACGAACAAAGAAGAAACACAGGGGCAAAGCAAATAAAAATAAGTGCCTCAGACAAGAAAAACATTTAGAAAAGGTCTTAGGCGCAAATCATTCTGAAGATTACGTGTCTTTGCTTCGAAACGACGAATCAGAGTTTCGAAAAAATAACAGTTTCGCGAAAGAAAAACATACAAAAAAGGTATCGGAAGCAGACTCCTCCGGAGGTTACATATCTTTATCTCAAGACAATGAGCCAGAGTTTTATACCGGTAATGCTGATTCAACGGTTCCAGACATACGAAGAACAGTCAGTGACACAGATAATTTACCCTGTAAAGTTAATGCACAAGAATCTCTGTATATTTGTCATTCTATCAAAACCGAAACAGGAAAACGCATAAGAAATAAGCGGCATGCCTGTTTCTTCTGTCAAAAGTTAATTATCCACCTGGCAAAACACTTTGAAATTGTTCATGGTAAAGAACTTAGTGTTGGTAAACTGCTTGCTTTTCCTCCAAAATCGCAACAGAGAAAAGAAGGATTTAGCGAGCTAGTCCGTGCTGGAGATTTTTTATATAACTGTAATGTCCTGTCTTTGAAACAAGGAGAACTGATTTTAGTGAGAAGGCCTTCAGAAAATGAAATTAAGAATGTAAGTTATGTTGCATATGGCCCATGTCCCCACTGTTTAGGATATATGTTAAAAAAACACCTATGGCACCACCTTAAATTTTCATGCAAAATGAAACTAAAATTACAAAAAGAAGATAACTCTTGTAGTAGGCATGTTATAGCCGAAAGTAATGCCATGCTGAGCAGTATATTTGGTCATGAGTTTTCTAAAGACTTCAATAATTTTATAATTAGTCATCTTAGGGATGATGAAGTGGGCACCTACTGTAAACAAGATAATTTAATTTTGCGATTTGGCTCCATGCTCTATGAAAAACATGGAAACACCCAAAAGGAACTAATCCGACAGAATATGAGACAACTGGCAAGGCTTACCTTACAACTTAAGGAAAATACTATTCAAAATTTAAGCTTACGGGATTTTTTAATCCCGGGGCAATTTGATGAAATAATCAAGTCTACCAAATTACTATGCGCTGTTGATATGAATGACCAAACAAAAAGACCCCAATTTGCTATACCATCGTTAGCACTTAAACTAGGATACGCTTTGAAAAAGTGTACAAATATTGAAAGAGGTTTGGCTCTAAAAGCAGGCAATGTCAGTAGAGAAAAGTCTCTTTTGTCCTTTCTAACACTTTTGGACTTAGAATGGTGTATCAGGATAAGTTCAAATGCATTGACCACCTTAAAACATAGAAAGCTAAATGTTGGTCAGTTGCTTCCAGTCACCTCCGACCTTAAAGTACTAAATGGATATATCGATGTCGAAATCGAGAAAGGAAAAAGAGATCTCTTATTGAGCACTTCCAGAGAAAACTGGGGTAGATTAGCAAGACTGACATTGACAAGAATAATCCTTTTCAATAAGCGCCGTTCAGGTGAGGCATCTAGAATAACGATAGAACAGTACTCTAACAGACCAATCTGGACCAATGAATCTACAGAAGAAATACAGAACTCTCTAACAGTCTATGAAAAAAAGTTGGCTGAAAAATTTACTGTGGTAAACATTATTGGAAAGCATGGAAGAAAAGTGCCCGTCATATTGACGCCAATAACCAAATTTTGCATCGACACTCTGCTCAAGTTCAGGGACAAATGCATGATAAGTGAAACAAATCCTTACATATTTGCGTGCTACAGCCCCAGTCTTGCATATCTCCGAGGTGACGACTGTCTTAGAAAAGTGGTTTCAGAACTAGGAACAAGTTTGAAGCAACCAACTTTTATAACAGGTACCAAATTGAGAAAATATGTAGCTACAGTGTGTCAAGTATTTTGTCTAACTGAAAACGAACACGACTGGCTAGCTCGTCACCTGGGGCATGATCTTAATGTACATAGACAGTTTTACAGACTGCATGAAGATGCAGTTGAATTGACGAAAATTTCAAGACTTTTGCTGGCAGTCGACATGGGTCAAGCCAGCAAATTCAAGGGAAAGCCGCTTTCAGACATAAGCCTTAATGGTAAGTACACGCGATAATCTGTTTGTTGTGTTAGACCTTTCTGAATCAAAAATAAGAACCTCGTAATCCCTGTTTATAATATATTTGAATGCTTTTAAATCTGTACGTATTTAATAATATAATAGAGCAAATATGTTTATTACAGATTTACCCGAATTGGAAGAAGACGATGATGAAATACTTGAAGATGAAGATAGTGACGCTCAGGAACCAGAAGAAAATCCTGTAACAAGGGTAGGACGGAATAAGGAGACATCTAAAGCAATCAGTAAGGCTGTTTTATTTTTTATTTATTAATTGTTGTCGTTCCTACTTGATGAAACCATTACAGGCCAAATACAGACGTGGAGGTTACCTCTGGCTTCGCAATTATTTTTTCAACTAACAAGAAAGAACATTTGTAAAGCCAGAGAGGAAATCTCGACGTTTCTGTATTTAGTTTTATTTTTAACATTTCACCAAACTACAGCTTTAGGACTTCAAACTATACTTCAGGGCACCTTAGAGTTGACGTGAAAACATTGTTAAATTTAAATAAATTGTGGAATAAGTGGATGATGCTTTTGCAGGTTTCTTGACATTAGTCTTCAATGATTCTAAAATGTTAAAACAAGTAACTAAAGCAAATAGAAAATTTTTACACATACCGCGAATATGGAAGTCTTTAAAGTATAATTCGTCGGATTTTTTGTCACCGAATTTTTATAAAAATTAGGAGATAGCCACATTTGAATCTAAAAAAAAAATACCTCCAAATGAGCGCGAACCAGAACCCATAGAAGCCATATTCGGGCTCAGTTTACATTTTTATATGTTCTATAGCTAAAGTGATGGTGGCTAGCGAGTAGTGTGATTCAACGCGCCGTCGTGGTATTAGCCAGGGGAGTAGTTGTGTTCGCTCGCCAGCTTTCTTTCCACAGCTTCCTACTTGCTGTAAATGTGTGTACGTGGAAGCCGTTGTAGAAGGCCGGAACCGTCGCAAAACCAAAAGGAGCGCCTCGCGCAATTCTATGCATTATACGACAGTGCCTGCATTAAGGCCCACCTATTGCAGGATAAATATGACATACTAAGAGTCCAGTGGGAGTCCGACCTATTGGACGAGATCGGTCTGTGTCTCCTAGTGTGCGATTTTAATGCATTTTGGTGAGGAGCATCTTTTTAGGGAATTTTTATTTAAAAAAAAAATAACTAATAGAGAGGTATCTATGGTGAGAGTTTGCAAATTTTTTTTTAATGAACCCGAATTTGGGCCCCTAGAACCCGAAACCAAGGTCAGTTTGAATTTTTATTTGTGTCCTTGTAAATACCTTACTACATACCGACATTCAACTTTATAGGTTTATACAAAATGTAAGCATTTAATGGAAATTCGCTACCATAAAACACCTGCTGCCTCCCGAAAATTGTGTTGTAAATGGCTTAGATGCATTCGTTAGCCATGAAAATCAAACGAGTTTTTCCGGAGTTTTCTTTCAGAAATTTTTTGTATATCTGAAAATAACAAAACTACTACAACGAAATTTAGTGCACAGATTTCTGTTCTAAAACGTATACTATACGCCAAAATTTAGATCAGTTACCAAAACAAAAAAGTTTTAAGCATTGAACTAAAAATTTGAAAGATCAAAATAATTTTATGAAAATTCGCTACCATAATTAAATATACGAAATAAAATCCCAAAAGTATTCCCTTTCAAATAAGGCACCCAGATACAGCTTTCTTTTAAATTAGTATGGAAAAATTGTAAAAAGCACATATGTAATTAAAGGAGTTATGGTCTCACTGTTTTTTCCTATTCCTTTTAAGTGGATGATATATTAATAAAACTTGGTGTGGTAGAACCATCACTTAAAACCTTTACTTTTTTAATTCGTTTTGAAATGTTTGGCGGATGGGAGGGGATATTTTCGGATATAAAATTAGAAAAAGAAGAATTTTATTTTAAGCATTTACATTTATCTTGATTTTTTTTATGATTTTTTTTTCATTCTCTGGCCGAAAATTTATTCAACAGTTTCTGAGACACAGAGCAGTATATCCTCCAATGATTATGTTTAAATCTTTGTTTGAGTGTATACACCTGTTTTGGCAAAAATGGGTTTTTAAATAGTCATGATCTTTCAGCCTCAAGATAAGTATTATTCTAGAAAGTTTCAGATGAAATATCAAACATTTCTCAGACAGTTGAACCAAAACTTACAAATAATAAATGTATATGGTACATAAACCATTTTTTAGTGTATTTGTATGTTTTTAATAATCACTTAAAACGATCCGGGTGAATTTGAAATACAGTGGTTGAACCCTTCAGACAAACATTCTAGAGGTGGTTCTGTAAGTAATGATTCCGTTAGCATTACACAAAGTCTTGGTTAATAGTTCCATCACGTAGAATGTATGAGAAACACTGGAAAAATATGTGTAGTGTATACTACTACTCTTGTAGAGAATATTTTACTTTTTCTAATCATTCTAAATTGCATTTTGTTTTACAGTCAAGAATTCTACACTAACAAAGAAGACGTGGTCGTCTGAAGACAGGTCAAAGGTTTTCGAGTATTTCAAGCTCCATATAAAGAACAACATCACACCTAGACAAAAAGAATGCCTAGCATGTCAAGAAAAACACCCAATTTTGAAAAATAGGAAATGGAGTGACATCAAATTTTGCGTTAAAAATGAAGTGAAGAAGAGGGCTAAAGCTTTGAAGAACATTCAGTAATTAAAAATTATGAAAATGTCATTGTTAACAAATTTTCAAATAAAATACTTAATTTGAGAAATCATAAATGACTTTTACTATTTCGAACATGTTTTGACTATACCTACTTGTCCAGAATACCCCTAGTATTATAAAGACGACGATAGTCGCCAGTTCCTTGGACGATTAGGTTCTGTTTACAGATTTGGAACGTGTATATATATATATATATATATATATATATATATATATATATATATATATATATATATATATATATATATATATATATATATATATATATCAAAGCTATTTTGATGAAATGTGATGGGTGTTGCTCCAGTAAACCTTACTGTATAGCAAAATTCAACTTTCTAGGTTTATATCAAATTGAGTTATTCAAATTTGAAGCATTTAATAAAAAATCGCCACCATAAATGGCACTTGCTGCGTCCATAATTTATATTGTGTGTATGTAATAAATATTTACTTTCACATTGTCAATACATGTGGAAGTTGGTATCAATAACATAAATTTCGAATTTTTTTTTGCCATAACGGCGTAAAAGTCTAAAACATAAAAAATATTATTTCAGGACGATAATTTTTTTGTCGTTTGGTCTGTACTTCTGTTAGCATGAACGATAACTTTTGAATGAATTGAGATATAGTCGTTAAATTTGGTATACAGTTACCCGATAAACGAACTGTTCTGAATGCTTTTCGGTAACATCGCTCCCGGAGGTAGGGGAGAAATGAGGGGTGCTTTAGTAATTACCATTTTTCGTTAAAGATCGAGTAATACATCATTTCAGGGTTTATTTGTTTGTTAGAAAACTTTCAATTTTAACACTTGTGATATTCTATTATGAACTTGAAGTAGGGTAGAATATGAATTCAGTGTTGAAAGAATACGCCATTAGATTATTAAGAGTATGTAGAGTTTAGTTCTTCCTCTTATTCTTTTCATCGGAAATTCACATTTCGGCATTAAATTTTAGTGGGGTTGGGGTTGATAGTGTGAATTTTGCACTTTTGTGTTGTCCCAAAATTAGGGTTCCAAAATAACTCGAAAGTCGCGGGGAAAAAGTTCCAGACAAAAGCTCCAGGATTTGTTCCTAATTATCTGGTGACGTTGTATTTGATCTTCACGAACACCTTCAAGGTCCAACCAAGGTCAATTTCATATTTTCCAAGGAAATCAAGTAGGGGTTGTTCATGTCGACGTGAACTATGAAATTATTTTGTAAGTATAAGCACTCGACATCAAATTTAGTACACAGGCAGTAGGCAGATAGTCTGGATTGGTTGTCAGTAAAATCGCTTCAGAAAAAAAAGGAATGATTGAAGAAAATTGACACTTTTTCATTAAAAATCGAGTAATATATCGTTTCAGAAGTTTATGGGTACAGAATACAAATATTACCAAACATCTCACATTTTCTCAGGAAATTCAAGTCTTGGTTGATTATCGCATACTTAGTAACCATATATATATATATATATATATATATATATATATATATATATATATATATATATATATATATATATATATATATATATATATATATATTATTATTATTAAAAAGGTTTAGGCATAAACGGCAAACCTACTTTACTAACTCACCTTGAGTATTTGAATACAATAACGTAATGCAACAAATCTCGACTTTGACAGCAATTTTTAATGTAAAATTTGCAAACAAGAAATACTTGCCCTCTTTAGTTTTCTCGGCTAAATAAAGTTCCATAATAACTAAACCTCCACCTAGTAATCTATAAAAAATTGAATTTAGTCTCTAAAAATAAAGAAATACATTATATACAACAAATACAAATTCAGAAAATCTTTTTTTCACCAACTTATATAAGTACAATTTGCAGAACCCAATTCATCACAAAACATTTTTTTAATCCTGACGATCGTTTCGCTCATAAAGCTAGCGTCATCAAAGGGTGGAATAAACATATTCCTGCTAAAAGCGAATGAAGATTTATCTGCACATTAATTATGATACGACTAAAATATTTTTATATGCAAAATGATCCTCTCAGTACAGACACCCATTGAGGTTATAACATTGAGTTTGAGCAATTTAAATGTGTACACGCACCACCCTTTAGAGGGGATGTTAAGCAGTCGTGTTCATGCGATGTAGGAAATGCTTAAGATTCCTACCGTCCTTACAAAAATTAAAATTTTGCCGAAATGACACTGCCACCTGACGTCGGTAACTAGACATAGTCGCGGAAATAAGCCGACGTTAAACAAAACAGTTAAAAAAGGCTGGTCACAGTAAGTGCATCATGGTAGTGAATTTTCATAGAAATGATCTGGCGTCAATAACATTTGTTTCAGTAAAATGCTTATAACTTTTTTATCTTGAAAGATAGAGATCTTAATTTTATATACCCATAGTTAATTAATTTTATATATAGTTTATCATATATTTATAACGTAAACCTTCCTATCTCACTCATTTGAAAAAAAATCAAACATCCGGATCTTTCTATTAGTGATTTTTTTCTATCAAAATTCACTAAAATATAAAAAATAATGTATGGCATGAGTAGTCGCTATCATTTACACTTCTTAAACTTTCAAGTAAGTAGGTCAGACATTTGGTACATAGGCTGATATCAACTGTGCATGTGTAGTCTTATTTTACTATAAATGTGAATTAATACTAATTGTAAAATTATGCAACTATAACTGGCATGTATAATGCTGATGTTATTATCTAAGCTGCAGCTTGTAAAGCAACAATATAAAAGACTAAGCCAAGAGTAGTTCTTTTCTGCACGGACTAAAGGATCTAACAGCTCTTTTATGATAATATTGTCAATTTTAAAACTATGAGAATATAATTTATGAAATAAAAGTTTTAATTTAAGGATTCGTTAATTTTCATCCTAAAAATAACAAATGAGAAAACAAAGCGTTCATCTTAATAATTGTTTGCATCAACAAAATATAAAAATACAATTTAAATGGCTTCAGAACAATGAGGTAAAATTGTTCATATCTGACAACATCGCGTCTCAATTATGGCATCCCGTGTAAAATGTGCCAGCCTCATCCACAATAATGGCATCAAAAATACACATGCACAAATGAAAAGCTAAATGGCATGCGTGCCATAAACTAAATTTCTTTATAGATTTCTTTAGAGCAAGTGTATCAACAAGTTGATTACTTCTGAGATATTCTCATAGGTGGCACAATCATATCCAGTATCCAAACACCAAAGTGCCATAAGTGATGACTTTGTCTGAGATGCCACAAATATTGCTAAACATGTATGTGTGTGTGTGTGTGTGTGTGTGTGTTGGTAATTGTGGTGGGTGTTGGTAAGTGTGGTGTGTGTTGGTAAGTGTGGTGTGTGTTGGTAAGTGTGGTGTGTGTTAATAATTTCTGTACTTTTTATATGATTTTGAAATGTATTTTGATTTCAGATTTTTTTTTTTGTCCACATACAGCATTTTGTATCCTTTATGGAACAATGATCTTATTCACTAGTTACTAAAGTTTTTGTGCTTATATTGCATTTATGGTAAACAAATTATGACTATTATTATTAATATAATTATGCCTAAAATTGGTTAGATAAACTTGTTGACATGGCCAACTTTGAGTATAAATTTAAATTAGCATTTTCTATTGTGTCAACTCTTCACTTGATGCAATTTTTTTAATCAAAAAATGATGTTAACTTATGACAACCATCATAATCTTTTCATCAAGAATTAAACGTAAATTTTTATGTTTTTAAAATATTATATTATTTATAAACATAATTAAACACAATAAAAATGGATTAGTTCCCTACGTGTTTCGGCCAACTAAGTAGCCATATTCACAATAAAAGGGTCTGCCAGAAAACGTTGTTTTCTGGCAGGCAATTGTCCTGAATGAAGCACACTGCTATCAAAACAATGAATACAGAAAACGTCAAAGTTAGCATCTAAAGTCAAACAGCAAAACAAGTTAAAAGCTACAGCGAAGTTAAGCATGCAAGCTCAAACAGCAAAACAAGTTAAAAGCTACAGCGAAGTTAAGCATGCAAGCGGAACAAGAGTATCTGAGCAAACTATTACATAGCAAACAATAACGAAGTATAAAAATCTATTGCGAAATGAAAAACCTGTGGAGTCAACTGACAGAGAGTAAACTCAACAGGAGGCCACACATTTAAGCAGAAACCTCATGAGAAGCCTTAGGGGGTGCTGATTATATGAGGTTTCTGGTTTTAATATTTAACACATTATCTAGGAAACCAATGAATTGGCCGAGAAGATAAAATTCCATAGCCAGCAAGCTCACCCGATCTAACCCCATTAACTTTTCCTCTGGGGGATATACAAAGCAGATGGTATATCAAGAATTGCCAACTGCGGAAGACATAAAAATCTTACACAAACAGCTTCTAGAAGTATATCCCCACCGATGTTGAACACAATTAAGACGACTTCAAGTTTGCATTCAGAAAGACGGAAAATTTGTTGAACATATTTTATAAATGTTCATAAAAATTAGCACCTAATGTTGGATTTCTCCATGTTTTCATCCATACAACCAAAATAAGAATCCTAGTATGCACAAATAAAAACTTTCAACAGCTATACCTCCTTAGTACTTAATTTAACTTATACAAATATGTTATCACAAGAAAGATTATGAAATTCAGCATCCACGAAAATCAAAATATACAGGGCGTTTCATTTGAAGAAGTATTTTTAATTTTAATACCCCTGAAGATGGTTAGCCGAAACGCGTAGGGAACTAATACATTTTTATTGTCAAGAAAATAAGCCTTTTCATTGAGTGTTTAGTTACGTCTATCGCAGAATGTTTGACGTTTAGAAGTGAAATACTTAAAAACATATTGTCAGAAATTTCTCCTGAAGAAATCGATTACTAAGTTATTATTACAAGTGTCACATTTTAAGCAAAAATTAACACTGCTAGGTATAAAAAAACAACAAAATAAACGTAATACAAAACAGTCCCATATAAACAACTGAGGAAATTAGTATAAAAATTCGACTCTTAAAACATGTAAAATAAAACATTTTTAAACACAACCATAAAATATCAAATGTCTAACATTTTAACAGATAACACTGCTAAAGTGTTCAATAACTAATTTTACAATTATAAATCTTAAACTAACACTAAATATTGAAACATTTTATGGCACATGCCCAAACATCAACTGTTTTAACATTTTAACAAAAACTCAAGACATATTTTATTAATTAAAAAAGATTACTAAAAATTAAAGCAAGCATATTATATAAAATGCAATTGTAGATGTAAATAAATTCTAGCATACTTTTCTTTTATTTCTAAAAAAAAGTACCATAATATAAAATAAATCTAAAAACTATTTCTGTTCAACAATGGAAAGTTAATGCCATCTGGCAAACCTCTACCTTCTGTAAGTTCCCTTGGGTAGGTATCTTTTAAATGCCAAATATTGCATATTGACACAATATACCTGATTTTCTTAAGAACCTGGTGGATATATAAACACTTATTTTAAGGTTTTAAAAATGCTCTAAGTTTGATTATAAATTTTATAGTTACTATTTATCAGGTTTGAAGTTCAAGCAAACATATTTGTTTGGGTTTGTTCATAGTTCAGACAGCCCTAGTAGATGGGTGTTTTAAGTTTGTTTTAATATTGCTACATACGGAACAATACAAAAATAGGGGATTCTCTTCTGGTTTCGTATTTCTTAAACTTCTGTTAAAAAATGTACTCCAACAATTATTTGTTTTGCCCAATTTGTTTTGGACTAACCAGTTTTTCATTTACACATCATTTGCATTAAATAAATGGCTGAAGAACAAATCACAGGAGGTAAGTAGTTGTTAAAAAAAACATCTTGTATCAAAAAAAATATATGTGCAAGGAGAAAGTCTCACCTCTGAATTTATTACTAAAAAGGTTTGACTAAGGAAGTCACTGTAACCCATAAATTGAAAGGGCACTGTAGTATCTCTTGACAGTGTCTAACACGCATCTTGTTTGGTAGGTAAGAACGAAAAATTTGAAATATTGCGAGAATAATTCAACAATTCGTTGTGACATAAAGCCAGGGAAAGATAACCTTCACAACGAATTTGTGGGAAACGATTTTTGTGTGACTGAGAATAACCTGCTGAGGAAACTAATGGCTAAAGAAGACGTAATTGATGGATTGATCCGTAAGTTGGCAATGTATCCTATAAGATACGTAAAAATTATAGTATCTTATATACCTACAACTTGCTTATGTATTTTGAGTTGAATACTTTATACATTTGAACTCGATTAAATTTGACAACACAGGTGCGAGTTAGCTTGGTGTGACAACACTTAACCTATGCAGTAATCCACTGTTTGTAAGAATGGTGAGAAAAGACAGATTTGGGGTAAGTAACATTATTTGTTTTATTAAATTATTAGAAATATTAATGTAAACTAAAAATGCAGGTAAGGTTACTATGTTATAATAGTACTAGTTACAGTTTGTCAATGCATCCTATAGGACATTGCCAAGTTCCCAGGCATACCTGTGTTTGAACCATTTTCATAAAATTGAAAGAAATTATTATGTATAACGACAATAAATCATTTAAAAAAGTAATAATAATGTTAATAATAAATATCTTCTTAGGATCAATGTTATATATGCTCTATATGGTGCAACTCCCAAATGCTGATTCACACCCTGAAAGTAAAGATGATCAAGAAACTCCTGACGTTAGTCAGCAGTGTGGAAGCTTTATTCCTACATTTGAAGGGGAAATTGAAAGAAATTTTGAAATCCACTCTCTATATAATGACTGCACTGAAAATAATACTAACAAAAAGTTGACAGCTTAGGTGAGGAATATCCAGGTCCAAATGTGGAAGTCATACAAGTATCCCGTCCATAACAGCCAAATAGGCAAAAACGCCCATTCGAAAGAAAAAATCGCTAGAGAATAATTCTGGCAACGCAGTGTTCTAGATTTGTACTTGTAGATAGGTATACTTATAATAATACTATTTCAGCTGAAGGGAGACAGACTTTCAATTTCCTGTCACCATTGGTGAAGAACACTTTCATGTACCAGAAGAAAAGAAATCGCTGTTAAGACTACTTCAAAAGATTTTTTTGTGATGAAATTATCGAAACCATAGTCTCAAATACTAATCTGTATTCTACTCAAAAAACTGCAAGTAGTAATCAAAACCTTAGTCTCAAATACTGGTCTTTACTCTGCTAAAAAAAACTGCAAGTAGTATCAATACAAGCAAGACTGAAATCTATACTTTATAGCGATCGACTTGCTGATAGGTATAATTGAAATGCCGGCCTACACTGATTACTGGAGTCAAAGTTCAGTATGAAAAAATTGCGAGCATTAGTCTCTAAAAGATATCAATCATTGAGAAAATGTTTACATTTGGTAAACGATATATCCAGCAATGACAGATATGTCAAAATTTGACCAACTGTAGAGCTACTGAGAAGAAATTTTACATGTCAGAAATGAAAAGCTACAGTCAGTCAGTGGATGATGCTGGTCCCTATAAAGGAACACAAGCAGACTCAAGAAGGAAGTATCTTAAGAAGATGCCCAAGAAATGAGGATATAAAATCATTGTCTGTGCTGGAGTCCGGGATAGTTTATGACTTTATACTGTATGGTGGTGGAGACACATACTGATATGAACGTGCAATTTTCCGAGAAAGAGAACCCTACTGGCTTTGGAGGTAAGAAGTTCTTGCCCTTTGTATACTTCCAGACAAAGCATCATCTGCAGACTACTTTGATAATTACTTTACCTCACCTGAATACTGCTTCATTTGAGGAGCGATAATGGCATCCTCAGTTTAGGAACTGTGAGGTGCAACAGATTACGGAGATGCAAGTTAGCTCCTGATAAAAAACTACCAAAACGTCGTCGCAGTACATGTGAGTAGATAATAAATCAGTGGTACTGGCTAGCATATTTGTAGCCTCAGAGCATGCTGTTAAAATAAAAAGGTTTAGCAAAGAAGCCAAAGCTATCAACTGTCCCCAAATTGTGAAACAATATAACAGTCATATGGGAGGAGTAGATTTAGCAGATATGTTGATAGCTTTATATCATACAGATTTTAATGCATAGAAAATACTTAGGCATAGTTTCACAGTTGTTGGATATCAGCGTAAATAATGTGTGGCTGTTATTTAGGCAGCAGATTTATTGGGAGATACAAGTAATCAGATAACATTGAAGGAAATCAGTCTACAAATCATTAACAGTATACTTTTGTGTGATAAATTGAAATGTGAAAGACTAAGTAATGAAAATGTATTTACACCATCCACAAAAATTTTAAAAACAAACTAGAAACTCCCTCAAGAAGATATCACTTTCGACACTGTGGAACTTTTCCAATATATGGTAATAAGGGAAAATGCTGTGCATGTGCAAATGGCAATTTTCTGTTAAAAATGCAATATAAGATATGTTTAGTAGATTCAAGAAATTGCTTCCCAACAGTCCATCTCAAAAAATAACTATCTTACATAAAATGCAGTTTTAAGGGAACCTTCGCAGTGTATTCTATAGGAATAGGATACAAGGTGTAATTTTTTTCTCCAAATTGTGTAAAATTATAGTATCTTGTTTTACTACTTGTATTTTGAAATGTTTATGACATTCGTATCTATGTTTGCCAACTTAAGGGTTAAGAGCGGAAATTAGCTTATTAAAGGATAACATATTCCTTATGAATAAAATACAAGATTTGAATGTTGAGAAGGTGGAAAAGGAAAAATAGTAAGAAGTGCAAAAGAAAGATAATAAAGTTAACCCAATGAAATGAACACTGTGAGGATAGATGAGAGGCTGATTAGTTCATTTGAAGATGAGAAACCTAAGCACACTTGGAGAACCCAAATCACCACAACACATTTTAAAAAAGACCTGACGTTCGTTTCATTAAAAAAGGTAGCGTCATCAGAGGATGAAAAATTCTAACTACTTTAAAACTAACATCACCTCATATACCAGAACGGAACCGAGAGGGGAACTACATCGCAGGCAAATTCTGCAGTATATTATATTTTTATCAGCGGATGAGGTTTTTGAACTTTCTTTATTACTTTATCTGAAAGGTGTTGATCTCTAGTAATTTTGAGAAGCTTCAACGACAATTAAATTAACATAATTTCATCTGACGGAAATATCTGTATTCTTTTGTTATCTCTCGGACGTGTCGAACTGCCAGAATTTATTTTATCAAGCGATCTATCAGGTGACTGCTAATCGGTGGTGAAGCAAGGTTCATGCATTTTTGTTGTAACTATATTTAGCAATATATATATATATATATATATATATATATATATATATATATATATATATATATGTATGTATATATATATATATATATATATATATATATATATATATATATATATGTATATATATATATATATATATATATATATATATATATATATATATATATATATATATATATATATATATATATATATATGCTCTCGAATGCGTTTAGCTGTCCTGGTTGTCCAACATTTTTTATTAATTTTAGATTCGCCTCATTAACGTGGTGATTATTATCCCAAATATGTTGGGCAAGGGAAGATCTTTCTTAGTACCGTATCGTAATTGAGCCAAGTGTTCTTTGAATCTACTTCCAATAGATCTTTTTGTTTATCCAACGTACTTAAGATCACAATCTTTACAACATATTTCATAAATTCCCGACATTTTGGCCGTACTATCCTTGTCTTTTGGGTTACATAGCAAGATTTTTAAGGTATTTTTTTGTAAAAAATGTTAGTTGCAAGTTGGATTTAAAAAAAATACTATCTAGAATCCTCGTGATTCTAGGTTCAAATGCTAAGCAAACAAAGGCCAACTTGCGACTAACATTTTTGACAAAAAATAATTAAATAAACTCGCTAGGTAACCCAAAAGACAAGGATAGCATAGCCAAAATGTCGGGAATTTATGAAATAAGTTGTAAAGAATGTGATCTTAAGTATGTCGGACAAACAAAAAAAATCTATTGGAATTGCGTGTGTTGTATCCTGATGGCCTCAGAAACCAGGTCCATTAGCCACAAACTGTTGTATTAGATATACGAGAGGTAAGGAAAGGTTTATGACTAACAATACGAGCAACAAAATTGAGGACTAAACCATAGACATCGCTTAGTATACACCCACAGATATAGTTATAATCTATTGGAATTAGATTCAAAGAACACTTAGCCCAATTACGATATGGTACTATAGATAGATCTTCCATCGCCCGACATATTTGCGATAATAATCACCACGTTAATTAGAATCTAAAATTAATAAAAATTTTTTAGACAACTAGGACCGCTAAACGCATTCAAGAGCATATATATATTGATAAATATAGTTACCACAAAAAATGTATGAACCTTACTCCACCACCGATTAGCAGTTACCTGATAGATTGCTTTATAAAATAAATTCTGACAGTTCGACACGTCCGAGAGATAACATATAGATATTTCCGTCAAACGAAACTATGTTAATTTAGTCTTCGTTGAACCTTACTAAAATTACTAGAGACCGACACCTTTCAGATAAAGTAATAAAGAAAGTTCAAAAACCTTGTCCGGCGATAAAAATACAATACATTGCAGAATTTGCCTGCGATTTAGTCCCCCTCTCGGTTCGGTTCTTTACCTAGGATCCGGCATATAAGGTGATGTTAGTCTTAAAGTAGAATTTTTCATCCACTGATAAAGCTAACTTTGTTAGTGAAACGATCGTCAGGTCTTTTTTAAATGTGTTGTGGTGATTTGGGTTGTCCAAGTGTGATTATCAGTGCTCATCACAGGTCCCAATCTTCACTTAGTGATGAGAAAGATGTAAATAAAACAGAATGTCTCTGATTTGGAAACTAAAAATGGGAATGCAAAATAGTGAATTTTTTTCTGATGGGTTTACAAAAATAATTAGTAAAAGAGGAAACATGTTCAGTCAGAAAAAACTTGAATGCTAAAAAAAATAATTAAACCTGCAAATTTAAGCAAGAAATTTATAGAAGGAACGGGGGACATCTTCAGGTTTGAAAGGTGCTCCTCAATAAGCATGTGTTACTGTATACAGGCTAGCTACAGATCCTACAGAAGAAAAAATTGAAATATTTTTGGAAGATAGTGGTTTTAATTTAATAGTCTGTGGATTAATTGGATTAAATTAGTTACTCAAGAACAAATTACAGAAGGTAAGAAGCAGGTAAAAAGTATTTTTTATCCAAAATCCAAAAAGAGATGTGCAACGAGAAAGTCTCTTACGTCTGCATTATTACTAAAAAGATTTGAGGAAGTAAGTCACTATAACATATAAACTTAAAGGACACTTTGTAAGGTTTTATATTCCTAATATAATAAATTTCTATTTATTATATCTAAAACTGAAATAAGCTACCACATTTTTAGTGACAACAAAATTAGGGCGACTATAAAGGGCTAAAGGCAAACAGAAATGATTCAAAAGATTTTGAGAAAGAACATTCATAATTTTTTTAAACAGAAGTTGGATGTAGAAGTGGAAATAGAGCAAGCAATAAAACTAAGCGAAAAGGTGGTCTAATTGAACTCTATAAAATATAGCATAACAAGAAATTATGAAAAATTAAAATAAATAAAAATAAAAATCAGATTGTCTACAAGTCAAAAGACCAGAGAAAACATGAATTAAGAAAAGTATCAAATGAAAATCATAGACAAAGCTTATAATAATATGTTTCAGAATTCACAAGGTATTGGAAAAAAAAAGGAAAAGATTGAACAAGCGGTGACAGACGCAACATAAGATCAAATCTAACAAAAATACAAAAACAAAAGAAGAGGATTTGAATGAATGAAGAATGTAAAGCTGAGCTGAAAGAAAGGGCAAGATTAAGACAACAAATGTTTTAGACACAAACAGAGGAAAACATAAAAAATGTATTGAATAAAGAAGGATAACAAATTACAAGATGTGAAAACGGAAATTTTTGGAAGATAAAATAAATACAGAAAAAATGAAATACATAACTTCTACAGATACATGAAGGGTATAAAAAGAAGACACCAAACTAAGGGGGTGTTCTGTAAAGATGAAGAGGGCTATTTAGGAGGAAAAGAAAAATACATATGGAGATGATGAAAGGGCTTTTGAGGAATTGTTAAGTACTGAAGATAAGGAAAGAAACTAAAAAATGTTATCAGGAGTTACCTGAAGAGGATACAGAAGTGCCAAAGAAGCGATAAATAGAGGAAATTTTACAATGAAAAAAAAGACGATTCCAGAAGAAAATGGTATCACAACTGAAATCTTTAAACATGGGGTGACTGTCTTGGTTACCATGATGTACGAACTGGTAAAAGAAATCTGGAAAACAAAATAAATGCCCCAAAAATGGAACAAAACCATAGTGGTAGCTTTACTTGAAAAAGGATATATAACAGAATGTGAAGACCACAAAGGATTAGTTTTACCAGACGTAGCAAAGTAGTACAGCATTAATGGATAAAAACCAACTAGAAAAGTATGCAAGCCTCTTCTAGGGAAACATCTAGCTCGCTTTCAAAAAAACAGATCTACAGTTATCTGCTGAAACAAATTTTGACTGGATGTTACAAATATGAGGTTCCAGCACATGATCTTTATTGATTTTAATAAGACTCTGTGAAAAGAAGCAAACTTCTTGAAATACTCAGAAAATTTAGAATACCAGAAAATATGGTGAGGCTGGTAATTGACATTCCACAAAAAAATTCTGGTCCTCTTAACCGCAAGCTGCTCTACTTCAAATTTGTAATTTACACTAATATAAAAATCTAAGGCACAATTGAAAAGGCACTATTTGGCACAATTTAGCTTATTTTAATAGTATTATTAGCGATTATGATAATGATTATTCACAAAAATGAAGTTTCCGCCCAAGGCCCGGAGACACAAAGCATCAGAGTAGATAATGAATTATTTTTTACTCCTATTAACTAATTGCAAAAAGAGCCCTGATAAATACCTAGGTATCTTATCTGCTCTAACTTTAGAAATACAAAAATAAACAAAAAATATCCATAAAATGACAAATACAAAAAAAGGATCACTGGTTACAACCTTATTGTTATTTACTGTTAGACATAGATTGCTTATAATTAGTCCAAGGGAGCATGAATTATGAAAAATACCTTCTGTGATTAGCCGATAGCCGTGAATTACGATCTATAAATATAGTTAATATTATTAATCAAAAATTCATAAGAATAAAAACAGGAGTAAAAACATTGATTTCAAATTGGCTCTTCAAGAAATTCAATTGTTCTCAAGCTTGGTCCTCAACGTTATTAAAATATTTACTTAAAATACTTAAAGTTATCACATTGACTTCAAATATGAAGTTAGTATTTACAAAAGTGAATATAATTAATTACAGTGAACTCCCAATTAACTTCCTTGTTGCTAAAAACAGTAGTTTTACTGCTTCTCTCCAACTGGTTTCTAATTAGCGCTACTCTCAGACTGAGAAGTAAAACTGGTTACAGAGAAACTGAGAAGCTTATATGATGCATGAAGTCAAAAATTATACTGTGAAACCCTAGGAAAGCGTCTAGTTCCACAATCAAACTGTAACTGTTATAAGATCTATATGTGGCCCATCTGATAACATTAAGATAAGGTAAAATTATAAATGATTTACGAAATGAAAATTTGCGATCGATAGCAAGCTTTCGGTAGCAAGCTTTTCTTTTTGGAAATTTTCCAAGATATATAATAAGATCATATGTGGTACACAATATTACAATGTCAAAGTTTTTGTGTTAAAAATTGTATTTCCGGAAGAACTTGGAGATGATGCTAGAATATTAAAAAGTTGAGAGACCTTTACGAAGGGTTGCAGTAGACATAAACGTATTTAATGTGTATCTGACATAAGTATGTAAGCAGTTCTGTAGTATCTGTGGTATAAGTAAGTTGTCAAGTAATGTCATTGATAGAATAGACAAAATGACAATGTCATGTATGTGCATTTATGTTATTTAAAGTTACAGTTATATGAAACAATTAATGGTGTGGTATTTAAATACGGCTAGTAAATAAAAGAAAAGAATATATCGTGGTGCTGTAGTAGTGTTAAAAGACTTGTGCGAGTAATTAAGATAAAAGCAAGCACAACTCTTGGATCTCTCAGGCATTTACACTGTTAGCGTTGTCATCTTAAACAATTCTGGAAATATAAGAATAATAAAAAAGAATAAAAGGCTTCAAAACCCATACAAGATTAATAGTCAGTGAAGATTTGCCTAATAGTTGAAAAAAAAAAAAATCGGCAACCTAAAGAATTTGCATGAGAGCTTCTGGTAAAGTGGGGAAATCTGACGAAGCAACGATTCTTCTAAATTTCCTAGGTGAAGATGGAGTGGAATTGTTTAATTCATTTAATTTAACTGAAGTAGATTAAAAAGTTGTTAATAAAATCATTGCTGCATTGGAGTCATATATAGAACCACGTTCTATATGAGAAGTTTCTGTTCTATAATAGAAACCAAAAGATAATAAAGATTTGAAAGCATTTTTAACAAATATAAAAAAGCTAATGAATAAAGAGCTGAGAATATAAAGACCCAGACCGAATAGTACTGGAAATAAACAATGGTGAGTTGCAAGAACAATTATCAATAAATTCCAAACTATATTTAGGATCAGCTGTATAAACATGTAAAGCTGCAGAAAGATAAAGCTGCAGAAAGAAGTAAGGCTGCAGAAAGAAGTAAAAAAACAGGTATGGTTGATAACACATGATTCCCCAAGATCTTACCTAAGAAAAGTTCATAGGAATAATAGGTGAATTTGAAAAAATGTAAATACTGCTCTTTATGGCTTTATTCAAAAGATTTACGGTGATTTAGATTGTAACAAGATCCTTTTGAATATATTTGTAGATATGACCATAGCTTTCAACTGTGTAAACCATGAATTACTGTTGCATAAATTATTTTGTTATGTGATACGAGGTGTTTCTCTGCAGCTGTTAAGATTGTATTTTACAAATCACTCCCAAATTGAAAAACTCAGAAAAGATGGGAAGTACTAGTCAGATAAGATGTCTATCACTTCAGGAGTGCCACAGGGTAGCATTCTGGGACCTGATCTATATATAATTTTCATTAATGACTAACAAAGTTCAATTCACAGCAGCATGCATCCAGTGAACTATTTAGATGGCATAATAAAGGACATAAGTTTTGATAATGTTGCTAAAAAGGCAGGAGTAAAAATTGTGTTATTATAAAACTGTTTTTTGTGCAATAAACTCATGAGAAATGGGTCAAAAAGTGATTACATTTTATTTAGCACTAAAGCAGATGAACATACTGAGATAAATATTCATAATCAAATTTGTTTGCCAACAGAGAGTATTAAGTTTTTAGGAGTGTATATAGATAATACATTAAATTGGTCAAAACACATTGATAACCTTTGTAGAAGACTGGGAAGTGGTTGCTACTCATTTTATCTACAGATATATGTATCTTTTTATCAGTTGAAAACTATTTATTTTGCTAATTTTGGATCTTTGTTAAGATATGGCATTACATTTTGGAGAAAATCTGAAGACATTGAGAGAGTATTTATTATGCAAAAACGCATAATAAGAACAATGACAAAGATGCCCTTTAATGAATCATACAAAGGAGTATTTAAAAGTAATACTGTCCTCACTATGACAGGAATATACATTTATGAAATAATTATTAACTTCTTTCAATGCAATTCAGGTGTAGAGAGCTATTGTTCTCAGCATAGTTATCGAACTATTTAATATTCCCAAAGTTAAAAAAAGATTTGGAAGGTAAATGTTTTCGACAAACAACGAAGTCATATGTGAGGAGTGGTTCGAGGAGCAAGATAAATAATATTTGTAAGGGTTTAGATTTGCTTTATGAACGTTCTGCTAAATATGTAAGTGTGAAAGGGGATTATGTTGAATAAATAAAATTTTGTTTTAAACAATTATTGCGTTTTCTATTGTAGGTTAAGTACTTTTCAATAGTATATCATAAAACATAAATAAAAGTGTTTCAAGTAGGGAACCCTGAGGGTATCCCCAAGTTGTTTCAGTTCACAGATTCCTTCTAACCAAGATCACTTCAACCGCTACCACATATATCTTGAGAATGTCGACCGCCGTTGTAAATTAAACATCTGGTTTGAATACCATGCCACACTTATGAAGTCACATGACTCAGCTTGTCTAGTTAACACCGGCAAACGTAGACTTACATTCTTGGATATTTTTAGGTGTCTTTAGCAAATGAATAGATGATTTTTTAATTCATGGAAATAGTTATTAAGTAGATGTATAAAGTAGGGGTTGGGGGTGGATGACTTTGAATATATAGAATAGAAGTTATAGAGAGAAAATACCACATTTCTGTATCTCGCAATTATCAGAAAGGCCCTCGAGATTACCTATTTTATATTAGTTTTAAAGAAGTTTGAATGCATCAGAGTCGGATATATAGCTGATTAATTAAAAGTCCACTGTAGATTGCTTAAAATATAATTAACATAAGTGGATAACAAACAGGTAAATTTTAAAATGAAAAGCGACAAAAACAAAAATCCGTTAAAAAACTAGTTGAGCATTTGTTTTCGCTAAAACCTATCAACTTACAAGACACTTTTACATAAAATGCATGGGAATCTTTGAAAATAAGGCACAATTGCAAGTATGGAATTATTTGCTGTCCTATACAATTAAACTTTGTGTTTAAGATGTGGTACAATTGTAAGCTATGGTTTTCAATTGTTATTCTACCTTTTGAATTGTTAGGATAAAGGGATTTATTATTTTTCTAGTATTTTATTTTACTACTACTATTACCTTATTATACCTATATAGTTATTGTTTATTTATATTTTATATTGATCATATGATCGGGCATGGCTTCATTTGTCTATAATTAAAATCCATAAAACTAAAACTTTTAAAATTTCGTATACTTATTTAATATACTGCTAAAAAATATTCGATTTTTCAAATGCGTTTTAAGTCCACCGCACACAACATTTGAGTATACTGGGTTCCTATATCTCATAATTTTAAAGATTTCCATGCATAAGTGTCATATTTGAACAAATAATCTACCTATAATTATATATGTATATGTATATAACAATAATATATATGTACATATGATTTACTTGGCTTATCACCTAAGAACTCACTCTTTTGAATAACCTGGACCTTGTATTTGCTTGTACTATCACAGTTTTTGTATTGGTAGGGCAGATAGTAGTTCCAGAAAACTAAAAACAAAATTATGGTAATTAAGAAGAAAATTTAATTTACTAAGATTTTAAATAATGGATCACATTAGTGTAGATATTTTTTCGAAGCGGGAATTTTAAACTGGGTTCATAATGCATGAAGCTTTAAATCTTGCACCATGCATTTCTTATGAGCGAACGAAATGGCTACGTTTCAATCATCTGTTACAATATCTGAATGAAATTTCTTAACTATGAGTTCACCAATACTATAATCTATGGAGATTTTACTATCATTTGTGAGGAAAATATCACCATGTACCAGCTTTTTCAATGAGAAAATGAAGGAATAATGGAACCTGCATTTTAGAAAATTCGTAGGGCTAGCTGAACTCGTACCTTTGCACTTCCACTGTCCATTTGACATGCAAGGTCATTAAGGTAGTTGTGTCGAAAGCTGTAAGAGCAGCAGCGTTGCCAAATATCAATAGACTTGGGGAAAATATAAAATTATGTTTTCTTTCTATTAAGAACTTAGTTTTTCACGATCCATAAATCACTTCCAGGCATATGAACTTAATGTAACAATAAATATAGCAACATGACTTGAAGGCACCTTTAAGAAGGGTTATTTTAAATCTGTAAACATCTTTAACCCAATACAGCCAACTCTATGATTTACCATACAAAGGTTATATCAGTTTACTTCTGAACATAGGAAAAATACATGCACAACAATGACTTTTTTGCAGTGAAAGGTGTTTTTTGACTGCTTTCTTTGTTTTTATTTTGATAAGTACTACAATTTTTGATAACTGTAAGGTTTACACACGAGATTCTTCAGTCTTACCATTCTGTTGGAAATAAAATGAATCACAGGTGAGGTTATGTTTTAATATATTTTTAATTAGTTTATACGATGGCTTTAGCTGTCATAGTTAACGTGTACATTACTAGTGGCAACAATATAACTGTGTAATAGTTTATTATCAATTTTGTAACCAGCAGAATCCCAAAAACTTTGTGAATGATATATCATACTATAGGCATATGTGAGTAACTATATAGACGTGTTTGTGTTTCAGAAAGAAACACAATCCACTGAACCCTAGAGATGCAGAAGAGCTTCTCCGTTATTTAAAAGAACTATAGTCAGATGATGATGATGATGGGTTTCAACAAGTAAAGGACTGTGATTGATTATATTTGGTGTTATTATCACCTCAAGACAGACAAAATAGTGATATGGACAATGCTCCTAGCAATAGTGAAGAGATCAGTAACGTATATGATATTGGAAAAAACGTTCTAAAGCAGCCAATAGACATTACTATAAGTCCAAATAAAGAGAATTGTGCACTACAGCTAGAAAAAGTTGATCAAACTACGAGTGAATGGTCCAGTAATGACGACATTGGTGACACGAATAAAAAAGATCACAAAAGAAACAATGGTGAAAAAGGGCTGGAAAAAACAAAAACAATCATTAGAAATTGGATAGAATATACCTTCTAGAACACAAAAAAACATTGCTAAAACACCAGTGCCAGATATAGTAAAGACAATAAAAGATGAAATATGATATCAAATTGTTTATAATAAATTGATATGTTCAAATTGTTTTTTCCATTAGATTTCGTAGAATTCATTTCCTGTAATTTTTAAAGGCAAACATGATTTTTTTCTGTCTTTAGTCAAGAAATGTATATTTATTTTGCAATTTTACTATTGTCAGGTTATTGTGAACTTCCATATAGGAGAATGTATTGGCAAACAAAAGCCAACCTTCATAATTCTTTAGTGAGGAACAGTATTCCAAGAGGCTGATTCAATATGATTCATCATTACTTTAATCTGAATGAAAATACCACTATTGGCCCTAACAATGGACTTTACAAAGTACAACCATTAATAGACCATATAAATAATGTTTCTCAAGATTTAGCCAACCCACTTGGAACATTGTTTTCTTTAGATGAAGCAATGGAGGCCGACTACAGTTGACATAATATGAAGCAATTCATAAAGGATAAACCCGTTCGTTATGGCTTTAAGATTTAGTGCCCTACAATTCCTGAAGGTTACCTAGTGAAGTTTCAACCTTATGCCGAAAAAGGTGAGAAAGTCAAAGGCCGAACTCTAGAGTCTAGCTTTACTGAAAAACTATGTGTTGAATGTATCCCTGACAATTCAAATATGTATGCCGATAACTGTTTTAATTCACTGCAATTATTGGATATTCTAAATGACAATAACATTTACTGCATTGGTACTAGTATTCGTCGTGACCATACAGAAAAGGCTCCAGTAAAAGCTTTGAAAAAGAAATTTCGTGGTGCCTATCACGGTGTGAAAGATTCAGTACAAAATATTACATCTGAAAAAATTATTGTAACTAAAGGATCATACCAAAGATGGTCCACAAAGCAAAAGAAACATTATGATCAACCTACAATTACAAATCTGTACAACAAAGGAATGGTAGGAGTAGATCTCTTTGACAAAATGAGAGGTCTATATCTATATCGTATTCGACTCAGATCCAGGAAGTGGTACTGGACAATACTTCGATTTTGTTTAAATGGAGCCGTGGTAAATATGTGGATGCTCTATCGTTATGCTGATCCAAAAATGCCTCTTCTTCAATTTGTACAACAGATTGTATTATCGACACTGACTACATCTGAACCATTGACTGTGCACATACCAACAAATTCAAAAAATGTCTTACAAAAAGTGAAAAATGAGATAAACTGAACCACTTGGTTGACAAAATGGCTACTCAGTGGCGTTGTGCGTATTGCGGCAAATTTATTTGGACAAAATGTAATCTTGCTTTACATCCAAATTGTTTTCGAAGATATCACACCCCCTTCTATATAATAAAACTATTGTTTTTAATTATATTGTTTCACTATACTACCATGCTAAGCACAGAAGTGGTATCTGCAATTGAGCTCGAAATGAGAAATTGATGTCTGAAGTTCAGCGACTTCCTTAGTTCATCCTCAATTTATTGAAGTGTTCAATTTATTGTTATTGTTTCATAAACACTTAGTTTTATGTAAAATTTATCTTTTGTAATTGACAAAATGCAGTTACTGCAAATTTTATTTTGAACTACATGTTCACATCTCTGCCAGAAATGGCTTATAGAAATACTATTAAAACTTATAAGGAAACCTATGTGGTTTGACTAGTCTCTATAAGATTAATGGAAAACGTATGTGGAAAGGTTGTGGATTATATGTGGATTTGTACGGAATTCTCTTTCTAGGAATACCACATAGAAATCCATAAAGTAGTCTATGGTGTATTGTTTGGTTTCTATAAGGATCATTTTATGAAATAACTGAATGTGTCACGGAAATCAGTATAAGATGACGTTATCAAAGAAAGCCAATCATAATCACAAAAGCTTAACTGTTACGTGATCTGTATTGGTGAATATTGCTCGCTGATTTGTCTAGCGTAATTGTCAACTGTTCAACAATCAACGTTTTTGTTTGTGTTTTGTGCCTTGAAAGTTTTGACGGGTGCTGGGTTCTGCTTGTAAGTACAAAATAATTTAATTTATTCACAATAATTGTCCCCTTTAACTATTAAAAACATTAGCTAAACCTATGGTCTAATTAACGTGCGTAAAGAAAGTCAATGGCATGCTTTAGATTGGTAGAACTCACAAATTTAATTGCTGTTATTTTCATTGCTGCTTTGCTTACCAAAGAACGCCGTCTCGGCTCTAGTTCGTTTTAGCGAAAAGAAAATATCTATCAAACTCACATTTTCTTTTAGATTTGGACCTCCTAAATCAATCTGTCTAAGTCTTTTGCGATGTAAATTTATCGTTAACAAAATATTCGAATTCACTTTAAACCTAACCTCAAAATTTATATCGTTTCTTTTTACTCGAAACTTTCATATTTGATTTTAACTGATTTAAGCACTAATCACATATATTAACTGCTTAGAATTATTGACCCTAATATATACAACTATATAGATAATAGGCATTTATGGCAGGTTATGTTCCATTATAATTACTGGCAGGAGTTTTGTTTCAGATTCCAATCAATCAGATTGCTCAAATGGAATTATATGGATCTATATGGAGTTCTGTTTGGAAGGAATCTATATGGATTTCCATACTGTTGCGAGAGAATTTATGTGGAATTACATATAAGCTACCATATTTTCCCTATCTAATTATGGGTTTCTATGGGATTTCCATACGAAACAGCTGTATATTTATATAGAAAATCATATAGGATTTTTATGTGGTTTTTGTCAGAATTCCTGTTTCAAATACTGACATTCAACCATATAGAAACCCATAAGTTTTTTTTATATGTTTCTATATAGCATTTCCGGCAGGGATACTAGGTTGTTTTAGCAGTAAGTACATATTACTAACGATAATTGGGAGTATATGTTAAGATATGAGTAAATAAGTATAATAAAATGCACTTACAACTAAAAATAGCTAGCAATTAAGGTATTGAAGTTATTTATTACTAACCTATCGTGCTATGTTAATTGTATCAAGAATGAAATAATAAATTGAAACACAATTTATTCTATGTTCATGTATTTATTATAATAATAGATGAAACTCACAAAATAAATTCATTGCTGGCTAGCATAGGGCGATACAAAAAAACTGAAGAGAAAGAGAAAAAATTATTGATTGTTACTTAAATTGTATCATTCACCAGCAGTTGATTCCAAAATGTAAAGCGACTTTGGGGTACAATTCCCTTGTCAGAATTAAGAAGGTTTTTTATGATGTTATTTTTCGGTAATCCCCACTGAAATTTCATATTTCCATGGCAGGTTCATACCTTTATTGTTTAGACATTCAAGCTCATCCCATGAAGAATCAGTGTGGTTTGTTTTGTGAAACAGTCTATTCTCCTTCTAGCTTGCAACTGGACAATGTCACGTAAATAAGGCAGAGATTGTTGTCTTGAATTCGCTGCTTGTTAGTAGTTGAATTTAAACTTTGTCCACTCTTTGTTGATCTTGCAGAGGATGTTTGCACAACTTTGTCTTTTTTATTTCCTCCTTTTCTGGCGTACTTTTTCCATTGGAAAAAGCTGACTGGGTGCATTTTCTTTTGCCGAGGCAGGCTTCCCAGCCTTTTTGAAATCATCAAAATCATATATCTTCTTCTTTTTGTAGAGAACTTTCTCGACAGGACATGAATGTGAGCCCTAGCTCAAAGCATTTTAATTCAATGATGTCTGCATCAATATAGTCTGAATTGATGTAGAAAACATGAAAGCTCAGAAATGCCCAATTCTTGTTTTGTGATGAACAATTGTCCATCCATAATAAAACGCTCTTCACATCACAGCACGCCGTTGTGATAAATTTGTACATTGTGCTGATTATATCTTCTTTGTTTCGCCCTCATATGGCATCATACACATCCAATAATCGTATTTTTTGACTTCTTACCAACAGGAACAAAACTTGCATTGTAAACGGTCAGTCGTAGTGTAAAGTTGTGTAAAAATAAAGGACCTGAACATTGCACACCTTGGGAGCATTACTACCTTCTCCATATCGATGGAGTATATCATCGTTTGATCTATTATAATGGAATTCTCATCTGCATCCGTCTTATACTCTACCCTTGCCGTTTTAGCTCTTTTGATATGAGTGTTACACACTTGACAAATGCTACAATCGATTTGGAGATTATCTTCTTTATGTTCATGAAATTGAAGTGCTCACATTGTTCGCATTCTTCTTTACCTAATTTCACAAATGATATGTTCATTTTCGCCACTTCATTTCTGTATAGATCGTATGAACTTATAGAGCCGGGGTGTGTTCTTATAAAGTTATTATACATTTGTTGTATTGAAATATCGCTAGGCAAATAGCGCTTGTTTGGTGCATGCTTTCTTCTGTAATGAGCTATTTTAGGTTCAAAGGATTCAATGTGCTCAATAAGTAGTTTATGGTTGAACTTACTTGTTGGAATCCTTCCTTTCCTCTTGTCAGGCTTAGGTAATACATTGCCTTTCTGGCCAGAAATAGTTTGCAATATGTTGTCATTGTGTTTTTCATACTCTAATGTACCATGGCAAAATACTTTACAAACCCTTACGGAGGTGGTTCCATACTTGTTTTTCAAATAAAATTCATTTGTATTAGAGTGCCTTGAGTCAGGTCCAGAAGTTTTACGTTAAACAGGCATTTGATCGTGTTAAGAACAAAACTCTTTCTATCCTGTGCAGAGGTAAGCGTCCAGAATTGCTAATATATTTCTCTCCTAGCGAAATTTTATACACATTTATGTTTGCAACTTCATATGCATGAGGTTATTACAGGGTGAGATTGACTAATTATCGTTCTCTTTATTTTTTCTCTTTCCTGGATGGAAAAGTCATACTACTTTCTTTTTCTTCTGTTTCCATCTTTGGTGAACAAGCTTAAACAACAATGAAGTTCTTTACATTGGTTGCAATTCTTAGAGGTTGTTGATGATTCTTCTATATAAGGTATAAGGACCAAAGTCAACTTGTTCAGTATTATGGTCATTATTGAAATAATTATGTTCATTGCACATGTTAGATAAGATGACTGTGGCCTGATATTGAATTTATTGTTTCTAGTATCGTCTTCAAAGCCTGCACTTAATAGAGGCATAGAATCTTCACTAAACAGAACTTTTACTGGTCCTTTAGAGTTAAGTATCAACTTATTTGTGCAATCTATTATAGGAAGGTGTAAGTTGTGTTAATCAGGAAGAACGGGCAACAATGAACCATCTTCATTGACTACATAGACAGACGTTCACTTTACAATGGAATTCATCTTGGGAAATAGGATAAGGAATATTGTCACTACTACTGGAGGGACTATGATTATGATCATCCTTTGTCGTACTTTGGTTGTGGCAACTATTCCTGTAGAAGTAAATATGTTCTGAATAAAGTTTGAACCTTCAGGAAATATCAGGACCAGAAGGTCTATTTATTAGAAATTCAGTGTTAGAATGTAATTCCTCTTGAGGAATAACACAGGAAAGATTGTCATTAGGACTCGGCATATGATTATGATCATCCTTTGTCGTACTTTTGTTATTGCAGATGGAATCTTCGAAATATCTAGGAGAACCACATGCAGCGGCTGTTCTTGTAGTAATCAATATATTCTGAATGAAGCCTGAGTCTTCATGAATATTAAAACTAAAAGGCCTACCTGTTATTACAAATTTATTGTTAGAATTATTTCTATCAGAATTGTCATTAAACTTACCAGAATTTGGCTTTTTCTTACACACTTCTAACATAATTATTCCTCTGGAAAATGACATTTTCTAGGCTTATAGAACTCAGCCATATACAAGTAGCTTTTGTTCAATTCGTATCCAGTGACTTAAGCTCAACAATAAGTTATTATATAAATTATATTACAGAAATTGGATGCCCGACTAACACAACTTCAAATACGTTATTTAGATATTCATATTTCAAAATGCTTAGTAAGATCTGTCAACGCTCACAACTTAGTTAAACTGTTTCGCATTTGATTTTGAGGTTATAAAAACATTTAAGGTTAGTAATATACTAGGGTACAAAAGTAGTAACTGTTATGTCGCTAAGGCATAATAGTTCTATCTGTATTATGTGAAGGTGAAACGTTGTAACTACATCAGATAACGCTTAAAATTCTTACTTTGACACTTACGTCCAAGTAGCCATAGTAAACTAAATACAAAGAGCAGATACCACTATATTCATATTGCATTTTTAAATATTTCCTGTTCACATATGACCATTAAACCTTAGTATAAGGTACACAGAAGCACCTGGTAACTATAACTCAATTTGGTTGAAAAATGCAGATATGACCTCTGTGCTTAGCAATGCAGTATAGATGTAAATAAAGTTGTGAAACATTTATCTAAGTTTACTTATTTAAAACACAAAAATAACCGTTAATGCCTATCGTATCATATTTCATACATAAAAAAAAAACCTGTAAAATCAATTTTGGAAAATATTAAATCACAATACATTACATTAACTACACCCAAATTATCCACAATTTATACTTTCCAAAAAAAAAAAAATCGCCGAAAACTTTTAGGCTGTACTGGGTTGATGCAGATTTTTTATTGTCCTTCGTAAAGACAATTGGAGATGGTGGGTTTTTATATATTTGTTAGCTAAAAGGTTTCATCAGTCGTAAATTCTTAATCAGATTAGATGCCCAGAGTTTATTTTCACCATGCTTATACGTTTCAAATTATCAAGATAAAAATTATTAATAGAAGAAAATGATATCATTTGGAAGCCATCTTCTGGTTTGTTTTGATAAAGTTTTATCCAACAAAAAAAAAACACATACGATTAATATAAACTAGGCAGTAAACAAAGTGTTGATGATGCACAAACGTAAAGCCATGCAATTCTTGGAGGTTAAATGACATTCATTATGTTGGAATGTTGACCAGTAATCATTAACATACGTCATGCATATTAATTTCAATTTTGGATATTTGGTAATGAAATACGTGATTTTCAATTCTAAACTTGGAAATTGATAGTTAAAACATCAAAGTTCTCAGTCCGGCTCATTTCAAGTATAAGAATTGCTTAATGCAACCTCTACACGCGATGAAACTATACCTCCCATATAACAGCGATGGTAATAAATTTAAACTATTAATCTGCGGGAAACAAATTTCCTAACCTTACTAATGTAGTCCATTCGACTAAGCAGATGTGTGTACCAGTAACCGAAAAATGAAACAAAGGTACAGCTGTTTTTTAGTAAAGAGTAGGGCCATGAATTTAGTTTGCTGGCATATATCTTGTTTAATTCATTTAAAAAGTAAACGCTACTGTCATGATTTTATTCAATTTATGTCAATTCACGGCAAAAGTTTAGGACTTTCATCATTTTCGTCAATAACATAATAATAATTAATTATATTCATGATACTTAATAGACAATTTCAGGACACCAATGATGATAAAATTTATTTAAAAAACTTTAACACCTTACTTGATTTACACCAGGGTTTTTTTGAGCCAGAAAGAAGATAACCATTTAAAATTGCAAAAGGAGTAAAATTTGTTAACAGACTTTCTTTATTCAAAAATACGATACTCATTTTCTTTCCCATGACAATATAATGCAACTACTTGTTTTTTTTTCAATTAGCGTGAGGCATTCTGTATGCAACTTATTTTAACATTTTCAAAAACGTTCTCAGTCTAGGATTTAAAACCTTCTCAGTTTAGTATTTGTCAAAGATAGTTCGACTTGAAAAAGTTCAGAAAAACAAAATGTGAATTTGCAATTTCAATAGCTTACCTTGTTCTAGCTGTGATGTTATCGTTAATTATCTCCATAGTCTCTATGGCTGAACAGTCTTTTATTCCATTGGAGTCATATTTCACAGTCTCTAAACACAAAGAAAACTATCATGAGTACTCTTTACTTGACAATTAGCGTTGTGATTACTATACGAAGTGCCATATGTCTACTTTATTTCGATTGTGTCTAAAATTAGGGCTAAAACATTATGCATATACAGTGGGACACATTTGTTTGCGAGTCACCCTGTAAAATCTTTATTTATGGTGCGATTTTAAGAGGATTTTCTTTAAAGTGTAGTAATAAGTACACTTGGAGAAACCCAAATCACCACAATACATATTTCAGAGACCTTACGATCGTTTCGTTGACAATGTCACCACCCGGGTTTAGTTTTCTATTTAAAAAAGATGAGTTGAGTTGATGTTGTTTATCTCACCAGATGTCTTTGTCGGCTTGATCCAATATCCACATAGTAAATTTCTAAATCGAAAGGGAGCATGTAGATTCCTTAAATAACTCAGTTCCTTTAAACCTATATTAGATAAGGGCTCATAATATGTCGACCAGAAGATTAAAAGCAGGTCTTCGACCTGGTAGTTTCACTACACAATAAACAAATGATCGTTCTTGGACGACAATTTTACTTTGGGCTAGTTCGTTTACCTTGACGCGATGTAAATACACGAGAGCTAGTTTTTTAGTTTTTTTTAAAGTTTGGAATTTTCTTCCTCTGAATATGTTGACATTGTCAACGAAACGATCGTATGGTCTCTGAAATCTGTATTGTGGTGATTTGGGTTTCTCCAAGTGTACTTATTAGTGCTCATCACAGGTTCCAGTTTTCACATAGTTTAAAGTGTAGATCTTAATGAAGTGTATTTTTGGAGCAGTAAGTGCCATATTTCTAAAAAATCCAAGGCCTAGTTTGTCAGTTTTCAGGAGCAAAATTTTAATAATCCTTATTATCGATTTTTTTATAAGAAATCTGTTCCCGCCTGGATACACCATCCCCGAAAACGGTGGATCGAAAAATTGGAGTAGGAACGATTTTGTAATCAAGTTAAAAATGTATAATACATCATTTTCATAATAAGCACACTTGGAGAACCCAAATCACCACTAAACATTAAAAAAAAACCTGACGATCGTTTCACTAACCATGTTAGCGTCATCAGAAGATGAGTAATTCTAAATATCCTATATACACAACTCTATTAGCGAATTTTCATTAAGAAAAATTCGCTAATAGAGAGGTCACGATTAAAAGCTTTTCAAAAAATTTCTTGAGATGAGTGCGAATTTGCACCCCTAGAACCCAAAACCAAGGTCCGTTATAATTTTTATATGTTTATATATATATGCAGGCATGTATGTGTCTGAGACTGACAATTGGCCTCGCTTGGTTGTTACTCGGAAGCGGGGTTTCAGATGATATCGCCCTGGATTGAGCCCTGGCGTGTGTCGTGTATCCAGACATGCCGGGGGGCTCTGATCTCTGATGAGTGGTAAACTTCCGGAGTTTGGAGCCCATACTGTGTGCTACGAAACGGACGGACGGCCTCGCTGGGGTGATGCTCGGGAGCGGGACTCGATGGGATGTTGCCTTGAGTCTTAACACTGTTAGGTGTCAGGTTTGGAAGAGCTTAGGGGAGCTCAGATCTCTAGTGGTGGATTACAACTGGAGATTAGATGCTGCTCGAGAGAGGGACTTCATGATACCGCCTCGAGGCAAACACTAACGGATGTCGGGTCCAGGCGAACTCGGAGAGAGGTTATGTCTCTTTGAGCTTCGAAACGGGCAAGCGACTTTACTCAGATGGCAGTACACCTGCCAAACAAACTCTCACCCTCAAGAAAAGATCGACTCCCTCAGGGAGCTGGAATTGATGGGTGAAATCTAAATAATTAGACGTGAGCCACAATATACCCAAGGTCGCGGTGGAGGGACTGAAATAGCCCACTCACAATAAAATATAATCTAATCTAATGTATCCGAGCGATAACTCAAAAAATACTAAACTGACTTCAATCAAACTTGGCAAAAATCTTGTTTGGGTGAAAACAGAGGCCGAGTTCGTTAATCAGCCATTATGCTCAAGTTTTTCCAGTGGAAAATTGGGGAAAACTTTTTGAAAACGCTATATTTTTGTAAGTATCAGAGTAACTGGAATGAGACTTTACATGCGCCTAGAAATAGTGCAAATAAACCTATGTTGTGAATTTTAAGTAATTTGGTACGCAATATTTAGAATTTTTTTCAATTTAAAAATAAAATCCCAAAGACATGTGTTGAAACGACTTAGTGGTTAAAGTCCAATGACTGACAGACACAGTAGTTAACTGCCACGCGTAGATTAATTCATACAACAGATATAAACCATACATCAACGGTAACCAAACTAAATATATACCAGACAGAAAACATACTACCTGAACCAGCGATAGTGAAATCTCGGCTGCAATTATGAAAAATGACAGGCGACATGAAATTAAAAATTTGCCAAGTGGTTATTATTTAACTGAGGGATTCAATCAATTATTAAAATACACTATATTTGTAGCTTTATTAACGACCCCAAATACAGTTTTAGTGCAGCATAGATATATTATGCTGTCGCATAATATAGCAGAAGTTTAAACAAAATCAAGCCAAGTATCTATAAACATGATTCTAACATAGTTTCTTTTATCTTTAAACTTAAACATAAGACGTCATATAAGACCAAAACAGTCGTGGGATGTGTTTCAATGGTAATGCTACTAATTCTGTAAAATAATTGTTACGCATACTTTGAATATAATATCCCGGGCATGAAGCCGATCTAAAGTATGACGCAAATAAAACGTTAGTTGACGTGTGCCTAGATGGCGCAGGGGGCATCGCCCTTGCCTCATAAGCAGAAGGTTACGTGATAGAATCCAGCTCGATGAATGTATGTTTTTTTATGTTTTACTTTGACATTTGGAGAAACAAGAGTGCACAGATTTCATACGTTTTGAATAAGATCTCATTTTCGTTTAAAACGCCTAAATAAGTTTGTCACCTTTGAGTCTGAAATTATAACTTTGTTATTGTTGATATTGAAAAAACCGGTTTGATTAGGTTGACTAAAACGAAATCATACTGGCGATTAATAACGAAAAATAACTGCTACGTTTATAATTTGGTAGATACTTAACTTTTCTAAATATAAATCAAGTTTCCTTTTGGAAATCTTCTGTATAACTTTAATGAAATTTGTAATAAAAGTTTCTTTCAAAGAGACTTACACTATCTACAGATATAGCAAAATTTAGTTCTTTAGCTTCATAGAAAATTGAGTTTTGGGCATTTTTCTCAAAAGGAGTTAGAACGCAAGATTTTTTTGATAATAGAGAGATAGCGATGGTAACAATTTCAAAAGAATTCTTCAAATGTGCGTGTACTAGGACCTCTAAAATTGATCTTTAAGGTCTGTGTAAGTTTAAAGTATTAACTTTACTAATATGCTGTATAATAAGAGTGTACAATTCTTACGAAAATTCGCTACTATAACGCAGTTGCTGCGTCCCGAATTTTTTTACATTCTTCTGCAGGCAATCGGTCACTAACGATTTTTACTACAAAATCGTTCCTACTCGAAATTTTTCGATAAAATTTAGTACAGGACCGTTTTGGAGGATGGTAAATCCAGTGGCATGAGCAGATTTCTGATTAAAAAATCCCTAATAAGGATTCTTAAAACTTTACTCCTGAAAACTGACGAAGTAGGCATTTGATTTTGTAGAAATATGGCGCTTATTGCTCCAAAAATATAGTTCATCAAGATCTACACTTAAAGAAAATCCGGTTAAAATCGCCTATAAACATTTTACAGGACGACTCGCAAACAAATGGGTGACACTGTATGTATGTATGTATGTATGTATGTATGTATGCATGTATGCATGTATGCATGTATGCATGTATGCATGTATGCATGTATGCATGTATGCATGTATGCATGTATGCATGTATGCATGTATGCATGTATGCATGTATGCATGTATGCATGTATGCATGTATGCATGTATGCATGTATGCATGTATGCATGTATGCATGTATGCATGTATGCATGTATGCATGTATGCATGTATGCATGTATGGTATGTATGGTATGTATGGTATGTATGGTATGTATGGTATGTATGGTATGTATGGTATGTATGGTATGTATGGTATGTATGGTATGTATGGTATGTATGGTATGTATGTATGTATGTATGTTATGTATGGTATGTATGGTATGTATGGTATGTATGGTATGTATGGTATGTATGGTATGTATGGTATGTATGGTATGTATGGTATGTATGGTATGTATGGTATGTATGTATGTATGTATGTATGTATGTATGTATGTATGTATGTATGTATGTATGTATGTATGTATGTATGTATGTATGTATGTATGTATTTATATATATATATATATATATATATATATATATATATATATATATATATATATATATATATATATATATATATATATATATATATATATATATATATACATATATACACATATAATATAAATTTATTTTTGTGCTATTGTTACTTTGCTGCACATTGCTGCGACAATTATTTTAATTTATTTGCTTCCTATATAATTATTTACTGCGCCTTTGTTGGTTGACAGTTAATAAATTATTATTTTTATTTAAAATGTACTTTAGATAGAGATAGATACAATTCAATTTTTTTATTTGATTTCATAAATTTAAACTGTATATAAATCTCCTGTTTAGTTTTACCGTGCAATTTTAAGTTTTGAGAGTGCAGTTCTGGATGTCACAAGAGTCTGAGATAACTACAGTGTATTGCGTGCATGTCCCACCTTTCGAAAAAGGGGTACCTACAACACTCAAGACCTGGACACATCCTATTCGTTCGTTAATTCGCATTGTATCTTAATTATTTATCTGCCTCCCAAGCATCTGCACCGAGTGCAACAATAACAATTCGTATTCGACCCGCGTTTATTCGTAACGTGAGTGCCATGGTTTAGGTATAAGCCTATTTATTCAATACCTCCTAGAGCTACATATATTCGTTATTCCTTCCAAGTGATTACACGGAGTGCAACACTAATAATTCCTATTCAACTACTCGTTTTAGTATTACACATGCCGCTCATATTTATGTGCATAAATAGTATATAGTTTATATTACTTTCAATATATAACTAAGTTCAGTGTTTGCAAGTGATTTTATTTACATAACACGATAGGCTTCATTGGTACACTAATCCTTTGTTTATTTTGATTAATTCCACTTTAAATATCATAAAATACTGTTTAAATTATCTGAAGAAATAGACACAGTTTCAAAACAAATATATACAATTTTAATAGATCCGAGTATCTCACAAATTTGAAACTTTACATATTCAACTACGTGATCACACTCTAAATTATCTAATCAAATTATTTTTATTACCTTTAATTTATCTTCCATCTTGCTCCAGAATTGGTGTAAACTAAATGAAAGTGAAGGATATTTATTGTTCCGTTTCTTCAGCTTTTTAAGACAACTTTTTGTCACTTTATAAATATCAATGTAGAACACTTATTTACTTTCGGCATTTGCCTTTACTTTCACTTATATTTTTTTAAATTTTTCACAAAAACACTTGAGTACTTTTAATAATGACTTTTGGGGCGCGTGTTCAATTTTTATGAAATTTTGTATATAGACGTATTTTAGGGTGTCGATGACAAAAATCACAATAAAGATGAGGACAGAAGCCAACTTTTGGAGTTATTTGAAAATTTTTGTAGGAAAAACGTAAGTTGTACTCACTTTTGCGACATGTTTATGTCATATTTTACACATTTTCAGGGGTCGTTCGTTTTATATCAAGGTAAAGAAGGGTGTATTCCACTATTCTAATTCATTTTCACATAGTTAGTGCACCCCCTTAACTGTTTGTGTCTCTGAAAATTTCCCTTCTTTTCATCGTATAACCGATCCTAAGTGGAAATTGACATTTGACATATAAAGCCAACTTAATGCCATATATTTTGAAGTTTGATATTAGTGCAAAAAGAAAAATTTTATATTAATATTGTTCAAAAACGAAACGTGAAAACCATGAAATGTGAATAATATGGCTAGTGGACGCGGACTAGAAAACAAATATCTTCTTGATTTAAGTAGATATTTTTTACTTCGTATTGATATCAGCGAAAATTGTCTACTTATATAATGGAAGTTTATGTGTCTGTAAAACTGTTCATTTTACTGGTAGATGTTTCTCGTCCTTACTTTGAAGCAGATCACTTCAAGTAGATTATGAAACTGGATCACTTAAGGGTAATTAAAACTATTGGGTATATAGTCAGTTCCGTCATGATACTCAACATCAACAGCTATTACCTATTATTTTGGAATAACCACTAAACTGTTGTAGTTATAGCTATAACAATTAAAGTAATATTTATAAACATTTGTTCATATTATTTATTGAATTGTCCTATAAGTTTGATTATTAACAGCATCTTTTTCTTTACAGCAAAAATGCAGACCTTAGCCAGATCATAGATTAAGAAAATGAAGTTATTTAAATGATTTTAGGACAAAATAAAAGATGTATTTGCTTATATTAGTGTTTCATTGCCGGGGGTGGATGGAGGGTTAGTGTCTAATATCCATTTCATGTAAAGTGATATCCATTTGATGACCACATGTATATCCATACAATATCCACTAGACGTATAATGGATATCCATTTTGTGACAACATGTATACAACATCCAATATACAGAGTGGCACATTGAAAACGAAACAGACCGATTTGCATCCAGAGAATTTTTTTTAAGAAACGTTGAAACACGTCAATTTTAATATTGAGAGGGACATGATTTGACATAAAACTCAACTTGGTCACATCAACCCCTTAAGGGTGGTGATAACAACCCTTATATTTTAAATAGGGAATATGGGTCGAGTATTACATCATTTGAAAGCTCTTTCTTTTCTGAATTCAGCACACTAATTTTTTTGGAAGTTTTATCAACTCGTTCAAAAATTATTCACAGTTGGAGTTGCAAGAACGTATTTCGTACATTGTGATAAGAAATGCACTAATTAGTCAATTTTTCGTTTAAAAAAAACTAAAAACAAAACCAAACATTCAAAAATGTTTATTCAGTTAATTAAGTGTCCAAATTGTTGACCACCAGCTTCCATACAAAATTACAAATTTTGTTCAAAACGAGCTCTGACATTCTGGAGCATTTGTGGAGTTATTAGACGGCATTCTTCAACAATGCGTCGTCGTAATTCTTCCAGAGACTCCGGTTCTGTTGCGAAAGTTCTACTCTTTAAACGGCTCCATAGAAAGAAGTCTAAAGGAGTTAAATCCGGTGATCTAGGGGGCCACTCAATAGCACCTCCACACCCTATCCATTGCTCTGGAAACTCTCTGTTCAAAAACCCCTAACACGTTATGAAAAATGCAGAGGAGCTCCATCTTGTTGAAACACTAATTGATTTTCTTGATAGCGATCATCATTTTCAACAATGTCAATTAGTAGAGGGTAAACGATATCTTCTAGTAACTCCAAATACGTTTCGCCACTCAAATTGCCATCAAGAAAAATTGGTCCGATTAAACGGTCTCCAAAAATGCCAGTCCAGACATTTAATTTCTGTGGAGTTTGAGTGTGAACTTCGTGAAAATTTCTTGGATTATTATCTGCCCAATAACGACAATTATGACGATTGACTGTAGAGTTTAATAAAAGCGTACACTCGTCTGAAAAACAGATATTGAACAGAAAGTTCCTGCTATCAGCTATTTGTGCAGTCATAACTTCACAAAACTCCAGCCGCCGATCAAAATCATCTTCATTCAGTGGTTGTACAAGATGAATTTTATACGGGTAAAATTTATAATGCTTCAATATTCGCTGAATAGTTCTTCTTTTGATATTTGAAACAGTGGCCAATTTTCTCGTGCTCAAAGTTGGGTCTGTAGAAATGTGTCCTAAAACTACAATCTCAGTAGTCTCATTTTTAACCGGAAATTCACGTTCAGGATCCCGTTTTTTGTTGGCTACTGAACACTTTGTCGAAACTTTGCAACTAACTCCAAAATGTATTTTCTGTTATCATGTCTGTTCGGATGTCGTTCATTAAACAAATTTGAGGTACGGTTGGCACAGTCATCGTTTTTTGAAAAAAAGAGTAATTATTTCAACTCTTTCTTCTACAGAATACAACATTGTGAAATTAATTTTCAGTGGTATTATCAAGTATCAAACCAACCGATAAACTGAAATAACAAACCGCATTTCTCTCATTCCGATAAGAAATGTTCTGATAGTCAATTTTTTGTTTACAAACCAACAAAACATTGACTATCCGCACATTTCTTATCAGAATGATATTTAAAATATAAGGGTTGTTATCACCACCCTTAAGGGGTTGATGTGACAAAGTTGAGTTTTATGTCAAAACATGTCCCCCTCAATATTAAAATTAACTTGTTTCAGCGTTTCTTAAAAAAAAAATTCTCTGGGCGCAAATCGGTCTGTTTCGTTTTCGATGTGCCACCCTATATATATCACATGGATATCCACATTGATGGATATTGATAGGACATCTGTATGTCTATTAGATATCCATTGCATATCCATTGGATGTCCTGAATATCCATTGGATGTCGTGGATATCCATTGGATATCTAATAGACGTCTGTGTGCTGTGTGGGCCGTTTTGTGAAAGAATGTTTATTATATAAAAATACATATTTATACTTACTTGTACCATTGGGCAACGTATTCTTGCTAAGGATCTCAATTCTCTGCAGTTGTAGTATATCTAAGCTAGATGACAATTGATTAAGATGATTATCACAGTCTTTTGACCATTCCAAGAGAGCCTCGGCATCAATCAGAATCTTACTTAGAGAACTAAAAATATATTGAAATATAATTACATTTGTTTTTTCTTGAGAACATGGGCAAATATAGTGTTCATGTTTTAAAGGGATTTGTGACTACAATTCAACTGCGTAACATTTTATTTATATATTAAACATTTTGTTTTTATATGCGTCTGTGTGCATGTGTAGATATTTATCTATACTTTAAATAGGATACTTTAGCATTGCTGTAATTTTTGAACTGTTGATATATTAATGGTTTTATTTTGTATAGGCTAGACTGTGAACTGATGTGCCAAATGTACACTTAGTTATACCAGACTGGTTTAATAAATTCTATTTTATTCTATTTCGAATTAGACATTTTCACAGCCAACGACTTTGCCAAAATCAATGTTCATTTTGATTTCAGAAACATCTATCCGTGTGAAGGCATTTTGAAAAGTTTGTTTTGTTATTTATATAAGTTGCAGTAAAAAAGTTACTGAATAAAACTTGTTATTTAAATAGCACATTCTAGATATTTTGATGTGGGCAAATGAAATTTAAATCTTATTTACAACAAGGAAAAGGCTATTTTTTAAATTATGAATAAAGTTCGTAGAAAGCCTAACTAGAATTAACCTTATTCTGTGTATTGTTTACTATATATTTAAGTATCCGTTTAGAGCCTCGGTGGTTCAGGGGTAAGAACGTGTGCCTCTAAACCGAAGGGTACTGGGTTCGATCCCAGGGTACTCCTTTCACCTTTTCAGTACATACTGTACAATTAACATCAACCGAGGTTCTCGCATTGTATTTGAGCAAGTTGAATGTCTGCACGTTCCGCCCTTCGGAGGGGGCGTAAAGCCGTCGGTCCCGTGCCCATGCAATGTTGGGCACGTTAAAGATCCCTACCCTCCTTACAGAAAGGCAGGGGTTCAGCAAAATTTCCAGGATGGTAAGATGAAACTGCTCCCTGGCGTCGGTGATTGGCCATAGTCGCGGAAATAGCCCGACGTTAAAGAAACAAAACACACACACACACACACAAGTATCTGTTTTAGTTTAAAACAGGGACATCAGATTACTATTGAAACTTCAACTCTTCATTAACGGTTCTAATAGTGTTGTGATGTGATATTTTTGACTTATATACAGGTAGTAAAGACAAAAAGCAAATCTTGTTACTTAAAATAATACAATTATTGTTTTTAAATACTCTTTCGGTGGTACCTAGTCAATAAACAATAGATTTTAACAATAATCACTCAATTTAGTAATGCTAATAGATGAAAACTGACTTTTACCTAAATCATTAAATTTAGTAATGCCATGAAAACTGACCTTTGTTACCTAAAAAGATTCCAAAGAAATAATTATTTTAATTCAGCTGCACTCAAGCCCTCCTTCTATAATCAACCTCATATAAGCAAGAGGCTCATCAACATCTAAATTTTTCCACTTTTTTCCCCTTAAACTGTACACACATTTTCCTTCTAAGTTTGTACAGCATACAATATCATCCAAGAATCTACATTATTTTACTATTTTCCATTTAAACTGTATATACATCTTCCTTCTAAGTTTGAATAACATACAATGTCATCCAAAATATGAATAAATAATTAGAATGCTTCTGCTGGCATAGCTGCCGTTTTTTTAAGTCGTTATGGTTGTTGACGAATAATATTATGGTTTAGTGTTCTTGATGTTGGGGGTGGCTCAAAGTTCCACTACAGTCCACTTGCATAAACATGTATATATTGTAGAGTACTGGAAAGCACCGTATTTTTAACAGAATTCACTGGTTTATAGAAAACTTCATTGTTTTCATCACTACTTGAAGTTGAATATTCCCCTAGTTGGACCAAAATTTTCATCTTCAGAATCACCACTTTCTTCTAGCGGCAATTTATTGCTCTCTTCGACCCATTGTACCAATGTATTTAGATCATTTTTATTATCATAACCTAACATCTAACATTTCAAAATAAATTTTACTTTTTTTTTCCAACAACACCACGAGAGCTTAGAGCCTAAATACTATCGTACCGTGGGTGTCGACAAGGAGGAAAGAGGCAACTTGTTAATTCTGGACTTGAAGGTTGGGAGGTTCGGGGGAGAAGGAAAAACATGTGCCAGCAAGGAATTCCACAACTTTGAAGTCCTCGGGACAAAAGAGCGGGCATAACAAGATGTTCTATGCCTGGTGACCTGGACAGTAAAAGGGTGCATTCGCTGTTCCCCTGGTAGATCTGTTGGGGACAGCAGGTGGAGGAACTATGGAAGAAAGCTCCTCTGAGCACTGCCCGTGCAGATATCTATAAAAGAGAAAGAGGTCACCAACGGCACGTCGGTGGGCAAGGGATGGCAGCCTTTGGGTGAGGGCAGGGTCACCGATGAAACGTATAGCTCTCTTCTGAATGGAGTCCAGGATAGCGAGTGTAGAAGCGGCAGCAGCATGCCAGGTGTGGGAGCAATATTCGAGGTTTGGTCTTATTTGTGAAGTATATAATGTATAGAGATTAACTGGTGAAAAGTATTTGCGAGCCCGGAAGAGAAAACCTAATTTCTTAGCAGCCGCTTCTGCAATTGATGTGACATGTTGATGCCAATTCAAATTCCGATCCACAGAAATGCCAACAAGTGAAAAGGACTAATTACTTTGAATAACTTGGTTGTTCATTGTGATGGGTCTAGGGCTTGTGTATCTCTTATGAGAAAGAAAGCAAGACTGTGATTCGGTGGGGTTGAATTGTACAAGATTTCTACTTCCCCAGTCTAATATTTTTTGGAGATCCACAGATATAGAACCCTCCATGAGTCTGCGATACTCATCTAATTGGGCTAAAGAGACAGGCTTAGAATATTGTAAATTTGAGTGGAGGGTGCTGTCGTCCGCGTAACTGTGAACTGGGTTGGATGTGCTAGAGAGGTCATTAATGTAGAGAAGAAAAAAAGTAGGGGCTAAAGCTGAACCTTGAGGAACTCCTGCATTAATTGGATACAGTTTAGAGGAATGGCCATCCACGACAACAGAAATGCTCCGGTCGGAGAGGAAATTTGCTGTCCAGGTACAGAGTTTTGGTGGTAGGCCATAGGCCGGAAGTTTATTAAGCAGCGCTGCGTGCCAGACCTGGTCGAATGCTTTGGATATGTCTAGAGCGACAATCTGGAATTCACCGTGTAGTTCCATAGACTTGTTCCAAGAATGGGTGACAAAGGAAAGGAGGTCGGCAGTTGATCTGCGCTGATGGAATCCATACTGCCTGTCGTGGATTAGACTGTTTTTCAAGAAATTTTAGTAATTCGGTGTTTATATACTTTTCCATCACTTTAGAGACGACTGAAAGGAGAGAAATAGGCCTGTAGTTGCTAGGAAGCGCTTTGAACAAGTTATTCGACAAGTAAATTAAACTGCACCATCACTGACGTATACCTGAACAATGACTTACCAAATTAGTGTGGCTCCTTCTGAACCTTCCTATTCTAGTAAAACCTTTGGAGATAAATAAGAACTCATCGCAACATAATAGAGCAATCTGTGACAGTCCATTCTGCTTCTACATACATACTACTACACTAGTACACTACAGGTTCTAATGAATTTCGCAGTTTTATTTTCCTCATCATGATCTTTGCCATGTCGTTATTATAATAGGCAGGCACATACTTACATGGTCGTTGGTTTTTATTAGGGATATTTGATATTTATTAGATATATTTGTGCGAGAAGAAACAAAAAAATTGAAATTTCGATCTATTTCTGATTTAAAATTTTGACTTTCTCGGCACGGATAATCTGCACATGAATAATCGAGAGTATACTGTATACTTAGGCACTTAACTATTAGTGTTTAGAGTGTAGACTTTCATAATAAAAGAAACAAACAGAATATTTCCATAACTAGAGCTTACCTTGTAAATCTCTGGACAGTATCATTATAAAAAAGCTCATCCTTCTTTTTAAGGACAGCGGTAACAAGTTTATACATTGGTCTACAAGATAAATGTCCTCTTTTGGAATGTTCACAAGCCATTTTGAGTATTATACATGCCTCGTTTAAGCTAAAAAGAGTACATGCTTTAATGTGCTTAAATAATACATTATTTATTTATTTTTTATTTATTTATTCAACGTATCAACCATTTACAATAATAATAAGAACATCTAAAACTACATTAGTCTTAAATAACCTATCTCAATATGAGAACATAACAAAAAAGCAAATCATAACCTGTACATCGTATGTATGACAATTCAATCAATAACACCTCTCAAAATGCCTCTAATTGAACGGTCAGAATCATCAAACATATCCAAGAGCTCCGAATACTCATTTGCAGTTCTCGCCACTCTCGACATCGGACTGAAAAAGCCATAATTGGTTCGATGGAAGGGAACCACAAAAACCTCCCTTGCTCTCGTGCGGTCCGGAATCCTTAGAGAGACTAACTCAAGCAAAGAAGCACTATCAATTTTATTCACTAATAATTTATGCAAAAAACAAACATCACTGACAATCCTTCTACCACTGAGTGACTGCAAGTGCAGCCGATTCCGCAAATAAGAAAAGTTAAGATCATTTCTCTGCAAGCCCATTCTGTAAGCACAAATTCTTAAGAATCTATTTTGTATGGCCTCAATCTGATTGATATAAATATTGTAATTCGGACTCCAGGCTACAGAAGAGCATTCCAACAAAGAGCAAACCAGACCACAATACAGCCTTCTTAAGCTATTGCATGAAAAATCCAGGGTTGATCTATGAATAAATACTAGCATTTTATGGTAATTAAGAAAAGACACTCAGATACTCATTTAACAAAACATCAACACCTTTAATAAATTTTAACACGCAAAACAAGAGTAGCAAATAAATAATCCATAATTTTTACTTAAGCGTAGGATAAAGGGGTGTTAATAAAATGGCAAAAAAAATGTGTTCATAGAAATGTTGTGAATTACCCTATTCTTCTTTCCAAATCAAGGCGAGTTTAAATTTGAAATGAGGAAAGGCATGCAGTGATAAAAACAAAATAAAATCCGAAGAACCAGCCTTTTAAAAGAGAATGGCTACTCTTCTAATAGTTGCACATATAAGGTTAAGCATACTTACAATTATTGTGTCTTGATGTATATGTTCCTGTGCCCTAAAGGTTATCTGTAAGGAAGGGACGCAGAGAAAGCATGGATTGTAGGTAACACACATGTAAATAACTAACTACGGTACGGGACAAAAAATATAATAAATGCATTTTTGAATCGACTGTGCTTCTTGACCAAGCTACTGGTTGCGCAGGACTCGTGTGTTACACGGTGGGGATGAATACTCGCACGTGATTGGCTGACATAAAATTACCAGGGAGGTGAACATGAAAAATTCAATGGTCTTATGTAATAGAAAATTGGTTTATACATAATTGCTGAGCATACCGCCCACCCAAATGAGCATCATTTGGGGAAAATATTATATGTACAAGAGAAAATTACTACATTCGCAAACTATACAATGACTAGTGTAACTATATGCTATAAGATAAATGACACGTACAGTGACCACACGAATTCCAGCATTGGGACCAGGATGTAGTTTTTCAATATGTCCCAGATGCCAACTAAACGGTGGACAGTTGTCCTGTTTTATAAGCACCATCGTGCCAATGGAAGGTGGTCGTGTGGGATCTGTCCATTTGTTTCTTTGTTGGAGCGTATGGAGATATTCTCGATGTCAGCATTGCCAGAAACTTTGTTGTATCTGTTGCAACAGTTGCCATCGGGACAATCTGTTCTGAGGGACAAGCAACAAGTCTTCGTCAGGAAGGGCAGCGAGTGGACGAAGGGTTAAAAAATTACTGGGAGTCCATGGCTGTAGGTCATTAGGGTCACTACTCAGAGGGGATAACAGTTGAGAATTGAGGATTGCCTCAATCTGATATAAAACAGTATTAAACTCTTCATAAGCAAGAAGATGATTTTCAATCAGCCGGACAAGATGACTCCTCACAGAGCGGACATTAGCTTCCCAGAGCCCCAAAGTGAGGGGAAGAAGGCGGGATAAAATGCCATTTTATCCCCATTGTGCCAGAGGCTTGTTCAGAGAGTGTGTTAAGTTGACGATTAGCCCCTACAAAGTTCTTGCCATAGTCACTGTAGACATGAAAACACTGACCACGACGAGCTACAAAACATCGGAATGTGTGATAAAAGGGTCCAAGGAAAGAGAGGACACAAACTCTAAATGAACTGCCTTAACAGAGAGACAAATGAAAAGACAAAGATATGCCTTGTGTGTTTTAGCACCTCTATACCTCTCAAGCGTTATAGAAAAACAGATCGGCGAAATCAAGCCCAGTATGAAGGAAAGGTTTTACTTGCGAAACTCTTGGTTTTGGTAAATCACTCATAAAGGGTGTATAAAAGCGGGGGTTATGTCTAGCACAGCGAACACAGTTAAAAATACAATGTTTTATTACACGGCAGGCTGTTAAGATCCAAAATTTTTGTGTGATCGATGCATTTAAAGTTGTAATTCCAGGGTGGAAATATTTAATATGATACTGTTGGATCAACATAGCAGTGAGCCTATGATTGCAAGGTAATAACATGGGATGTTTAACCTCAAAGGGCTCATCTGAGTAGTGGAGCCTTTCACCCACCCTGAGGATGCCCCCTTCATCAACGAAAGGAGTTAGTTTGCGAAGCAGTTTAGAACAGGGAAGATTTTTCTGAACTTGGTCTATTTCTTGTTTGAAGATAATATGCTGGATATGTTTGACAATGATTGTAAAAACGTTGAGGAGTTCTGATTCTGTAAGTGGGCCATGTGGTAAGAGTTTTTGTTCTAACAGATACAGCATATCGAATTGAATAGGCCAGAATGCCCTGGATCTGTCGCAGAGAAGAAAATCGTTTCACAAGATTTAGAATAAAATCGAATGGCACAATAACAGGAAGTGAGGTTACCTTCCGTTCCAACTCATTAATCAGAGGCTATATGTGAGAAAGTGTTTATTGGCCACTGATCAGGAGAGGATCGTAACCATAAGGGCCCCACCCACCATAAGGAATGCGTCAGATGTTGGCCTGGAAGGACACCACAGAAGGCGCAATCATCAGGGTTATCCACACCGCTAATGTGATGCCAATTCTGCGGTGATATTTTGCCTTCTATGAGAGTGACTCAGTTGCTGACAAAGGTTTTCCATTGATGTGGAGGTGAGCGAATCCGTATCAATGTGACAGTGGAATCTGACCATGCACAGATTTCATCATAGAATATTTTTACAGGTTTAGAGAATGAATTGGGTCAACTCAGCTAAAGAAGGGCGGCCCATAATTCCAATCGGAGAATGGTGTCACGTTTCAAAGGCGCCACCTTTGATTTACGACATACAAGAAAAATACTTCGTGAATTATCTGGAAGAGCTAATTTAAAATAAACAACCGCATCATATCCAGTTTCTGATGCTTCACACAAGCCCATCAAGGAGCACGATTTGTAAGAATCGTTCGTAAGGCGGCGAGGAATCCGTAACTCAGAAAAACATGGAAGTTCAGACCGGTATTGGAGCCAGCGAGTACAAACATCTTCAGATGGGGTCTCATCCCATGACAAACCGTGGGTCCACAATATCTGCACTAAATGTTTAGCAAATAACGTAAGCGGGGAAAGTAAACCAAGCGGATCAAAGATATAAGCAATCTTAGAAAGAATGGCTCTCTTAGAGCTGAGGCGAGAAGGTCGATAAACGTTATAAGTAAAACTATCAGAGTCGGGATTCCAAACAAGACCTAAAACCATTGGAAAGGAATCAACGGTGGCAAAGGTTTGATAGGAGTTAGTCTGCCTCAGATCCTGTGGAATGTTTTCTAATACGTTACGGTTATTGCTAGACCACTTTTTCAAAATGAACCCACCAGATGCAGGAAGAGCATCATCTGTCGGTATAGCGAAATACCTCCCTGCTCATAAAAACAGCCTGTCACTAGATCATCGAAATACGTGTTGGTATGTAGAATTCTTGCGGCGAGGGTAAAATTACACTTCCCATCTTGAGCAAGCCGTGGGAGTGTGAATAGCGAGGTATGGGGCAGAATAAACTCCATATGTGACAGTATTGAGCTGGTATTCTTGAAAAGGAGTATTAGGAGAGGAACGCTAGAGAATGTGTTGAAAAGAGAGCTTCTGGTATCATCAGAATTTGGCAGTAAATTTGTTTTATATTGGCAGTGAGAACAACTGCATGAATGCGGAAGCGTAGAACTTGAGTCCTGCTGAAGTATGGGTCCAATCAGAGAATCATTCAGGGATAGACCATTGGAAGATTTTGCCGAAGCATCAAAGACCACACGAAGTTTAGTCGTCGTAGAGTCTGGTTTTAATATGGCGTGATGATGGATTACAAATTTTCCTTTAACAGTGTTCTCACTATCTGCCACTGATATGTGTCCAGAATCCAAGTAATCTTGCAAGAACTTGGTGTAATCCTCTCCGAATTCCTGCAGAAGATTTTCCAAGGAGAGAAAGCGCTTGTGGCCATTTTGTAAGAATCACCCAACTCAGGGATGACATTGCGGAAGGGCAACGAAACAATATAACGACCGGGAGTCTCACGAGAATGTGTGGTTTGAAAGATATTCTCGCACTGAGAGTCAACTGGAGTAAGAATTGGTGACGACGGAACGGATTCCAATTCCCTAAAGGTTTTCAGATGTTGATTGAGCCGATTCTCAAAACTGGCATGTAAATACTGGGTTTGCTGCGAATTACTGGATCCTAGCATTCCAGACAATATCCAGGCAAATATTGTTTTAATCACAATAGACTCACCAGGACGGCCATATTTGATGCCTGGTTGTATTATGCGGGAGTAAACATCGGCTGACAAAAGGATGTCAATTTCACCAGGTTTCCAAAATTGAAGATCAGCGAGTTGTAGGACTTTAGTATTCCAGAAGTGAGTATGAGAAATAGTCGAGCAGGAAGATTATCACAAACAGTTGGTAAAACTGTTGTTTGAATAATAAAGTTGGGATTTCTCCTATACATCAGTTATTTGACATTGGGTAATGCCTAGACAGGTAGGTGCCGAAGACTGACCAATTCCATGAATCAGTGTATACGATAGTGTGCACAACAAATTCAAACGATCAGCAGATGTTTTTGATATTACCCAAATCTGACTTCCATTGTCAATCAGAGCTCGGCTAGTCTGAAAGTTGCTTTTAGAATCACACGCTGAAATTAGAGCCGTTGAGAGAATTGTTGAAGCAGAAGTGGTGCTAGCCACAGTAACAGGAGCGTCGTGAAGAGTGTTTACAGACTGAAAATGCCAGAGGGTCTGATGTTTCTTATGACGTACTCTACAACCAGAAGTTGATTGGCATGATCAGAAACTATGAGGGGCTAAACAATTGATACATTTCTATTATGTTTAATAAAGGTGCGGCGTTCTTGCGGAGACCTGGTTAGGAATGTATCACACTTGATTACATTATGCAACTCTCTACAAAGCAAGTTGTGCCATTTGAATATAGTAACGAGTTATGTTCGTTAGTTGGCTTATTCTGTGTAACAGAACTTGCCAAGAACGATTGCGGTTTGGTAGATGATTTATGGACAAGAAAAGGTTTCTTATTCTTGTTAGTGTCAGTGTTATTGACGGTACTGCTGGACAAGACAGTTGAAGTCGCAAAATTTGTTTCCAACTCTTTGCAATAATTTTGTAAAAATTAGTGAAGCTGTTCATAGGCCGGAACATCTGATGTTACATGCGATATTTCAAAACGTTGCTTTGTGCGAGGAACAATTTTTTGTAATTGAATAGCGTGAAATCCCACAAGTTTATGTTATGCTTCTGAAGTGCATACACATTTTCGGAAAACGTGTTCAGAAGAGTGCATAACGATTTTGTTGGCTCTGGTACTGCCTTGACTGCGTTAGAAACATTCGCTCAATAGGTGGAAATCAATAACCGTTTGTTCTAGTATCGCTTTTTCAGCGTGAACAATGCGATTTCGTAGTTGTCGGCGGTAAGCGATAAATGTTTCACAAGATCAAGTTTCTCCTGTGAGTGAAATCTTTAAATACTGGAATTTTTCCAATTTATGTAATTTGGAATTGTCATCAATAAGCGTGGTGGATAACTCGTAAAAAGGAGACCACATGGCGTTAGTACCATCGAACATATTCAATTTAATACCAGGGAGTTGGATAACCAGCAACAGCAGTTGACAGTTTTGCTTCTTATTTTGCAAGATGTTCTTGTTCCACCCCCACCTCATCACCTACAGCCGGCAGCCTGGCTTCAGATGACGTCTCAGTGTTTTTTGTTGATGACTTTACAGATGATGAAATTATTACAGCTGCTAAGAGAATTAAGGCTAACATGTCCTGTGGACCTGATCTAGTTCCTGGCTTCTTGGTGCATGACTGCTTATATGCTCTCTTGACTCCATTTAAGAAAATTTTTAAATTGATTCTTAGATCTGGAACATTCCCCGCGATTTGGAAGCTGTCACGAGTTTTCCCTGTCTTCAAGGCGGGGGATAGTGGTGATCCATCAAACTATCGACCAATAGCCATACTATGTGTCTTCTGTAAGATTTTCGAGGCCTGCCTTTTTCAGCGAATACTGTTTCACATCAAAAACAGGCTCTCTATTTCTCAGCATGGTTTCATTCCAGGGAAATCGACTGTGACGAATTTAGTTGATGTTACACAGTTCATTGGGTCCGCTCTTCACAGGTTGATGTTGTGTATACTGATCTATCTAAGGCCTTCGATAGTCTAAATCATTCTGCTCTAATTGACAGGATAGGGGCTATCGGATTCTCAGAGGGCTTGCTTGGCTTATTCAGATCTTACTTGGATGGAAGGAGGCAATTTGTTGAGGTTGGGGGCTTCAAATCTAACACCTATCACATTACTTCGGGAGTGCCGCAGGGTTCCATAGTCGGTCCACTACTGTTTAATAGATTTATTGACCCAGTTAAACATGTTGTACATGTTCCTTTTTTAATGTATGCAGATGATATTAAGATTTTTGCAAATATTTTGAGTTGTTGATGACTGTTTGCAGCTTCAGAACTGTATTCAGATGCTTGATGAATGGTGCTGTCAGAGTGGTCTTTCTATGAATGTTTCGAAGTGTTGTGTGATGTCCTTTACTCGAAATAAGCACTCAATTACTTTCAGATACAATATAAGGGGGCTTTCGCTTGCTCGCCCCAGGACAGTTGGAATTGGTTTTGATAGTACTCTATCTTTTAAACCACACTATGAGCAGACTGTCAGTTCTGCTTACAAAACTCTTGGGTTTCTTATAAGAAACAGCAAAATTTTCTTACTGACTGACACCCTCTCCCTGCTCTTTCGTTGTCTGGTTAGGTCCCAACTTGAATAGGGCTCATTTGTGTGGGCTCCTACTTATGAGATACATGTGGCAAGTCTGGAATCTGTGCAAAGGAAATTTCTAAAATTTCTTAGCTTTCGTGAGGATGGTCAATATCCTTCTATTGGTTTTCCTCAGGAAAGTTTACTTCTTCGCTTTAGTCTGCAGAGTCTGTCGATGCGCAGGCAGTGCAGTTTAGTTATATTTTTATACAAACTGGTTAATTCTGTGTTTGATTGCCCTAATCTGCTTCAGCAACTTAATTTCAATGTGCCTCGTGTTGCAGCACGTTTTCCAGGCACATTCTATCTCCCGACTGCTCGTATGCGATTGCTGCGATCGTCTCCAATTTTCCAGATGTGCAATGATTACTCTGTACTGCAAGACCGCCTAGATATCTTCTCATGTAATATATCAGAGATAAAAATGTTTTTCAAAGCGATGTAATTTGTGACTCTATTTTGTGTAATTTGATTGATTATTGTTTGTTATTATATTTTGTGTATCGGCACATCCTTAATTTGGCTTTTAAGCTGTTGGATGGTGTATGTATAAATAAATAAAAAATATTATTTTCGCGGATTACGCTTGATTTATCGTCAGTTTTGATTTGTACTTCACGCTGTTTGGTGATATCAAAATAAACTGATTTGAAATGATCAAACACCTCATCAATTTCATCCTTTATTTGATCATATGTTGACTCTGCCCTCTCGTATTTTGCCATGAAGAGATTTGCATTGTCATACGTAACTGATCCCGCAAATTCACTGATTGACTTTAATTTGGTAATTGTTCTTTTTGCGAGAGTTATGAATTCCGATATTTTCATTTTTAATTAGAATAAATAAATAGATAAATAGGGGTAATAAATCAAACGATTTTGAATGCAATAATAAACAATAAGTAACTCCTCCTGCTGCTCACGTGGGTGCAAAGCGATTGCAATGACATAAATATAACAAAAATATACACGTGGTTGCGGGTGCATAGTGACACATTAATAATGGGGAATGACAATAGAGGCATTCAATTCGTCAAAAGAGTACACGTGTGCGGGAAAAAATGCACACTAGAACTTGAAATTGCGCTTAACTCAAGAGGTGAAAATGAACTTTGGAGTGCAAGTGAAGGTCTTTCCACAGAGCGGTACAATAAATTCGGCTCTAAGGACCAAAAATGTTAATAAATTGGCAAAAAAAATTTGTTCATAGAAATGTTGTGAATGACTCTATTGTTCTGTCTAAATCAAGGCAAATTTAAATTTGAAACGACGAAAGACATGCGGTTATAAAAACAAAATGGAACTCGAAGAACCAGTCTTTTAAAGAGAATGCCTACTCTTCTAATAGTTACACGTATAAGGTTAAGCATACAAAATACTTACAATTATTGTGTCTTGTGTAGATGTTCTTGTGACCTAAAGGTTATCTGAAAGGGACGCGGAGAAAGCATGGATTTTAGGTAACACACATGTAACTAAACTCACAATTGCGGATAAACTTAGGCATGTAATATCGTACGTCTGACTACGGTGCGGGAGAAAAATATAATAAATCAATTTTTGAATCGACGCTGGTTTTTGACCAACAAGCTCCCGGTTGCGCGGTGGGAATGAATGCTCGCACTTGATTGGCTGGAATATTAAATTACCAGGGAAAAAAAAATTAAAAAACCCTGTTCTTATATGAATAGCAGCGGGAATAGAAAATTGGTTTATACATAATTGCTGAACAGGGTACCCTTCAACAACATTATTTAAAAGATATATACAGTGGGTGGTCAAATTATTAGTTACACTATAGTTTTTTTCATTATAAATTTTTTAGTTCAGTTAGTTTTATTTTTCTCTTTTTCAAAAATTCACATAGTTTACTCACCAAATTAAAAATAATATTTTCAACAATACTCACTGATCATCAAAATCATCAAAATCATCCAGTACTGCCTGCAGTTTTTCTTGCTCTTCCATTAATTTGTGATAATTAACATTTACAGAGTGAACTTTGGTTTTAAATTCCTCTATTGATAACACATTTTTCTTGAGATCATTAAAAATTCTTCCAAGTTTCAGTAAACACTCTTTGTATTGTATAAACTTACTTCCTAAATTATTATCGACAGGAAAAATATTTTTTACACTGTTTGTTATCTTTTCATATGACTCTGTCATAACTATTAATTTATCCAGTTTTAGTTCAATCAATTGACCTTCTGCTTGTACTTTTCTACTTGTAGATCCAACATATTTAATATATAAAGAGAATATCTCTTTGATGTCAGATATAAACCTGACTTCCCGCATAAAGTAATAGATAATTTCAGCATATAACTGTTTTAACTGTCTCCATTGAAATTCTTCTCTGACATTATCAAATAAGAACTTTACAGCTTCTGGTGTTTCATTGACTGAAGTCTCGCCAATAAAGGTACTTTTTTTAACCATGTAAAGATTCATATCATCCTGTAATTGTAATAAAAGAGTGGTAATTTGTAAAATAGCACTTACTTATATTAATATTATTTATTTATTATTTATTATTACATTTCTCTACAGGCCCTACGCCCAATTACAGAGAAGAACTAAAGAAGATAACATGACTTACACTATAATAAACATTTGACTTAACATCATATAGTAACCTAACCTAACAGACTAACATACTTATATTGCAAGTTCCCTATTCACAAGAGACATCGTAATATTTGTTTTAAACGTAGCATATGAGTCATGAAAAATATCACTGTTATCCATACATACATTGTACAAACGTTGCTTATATACTATTGGAGAATACATATATCTATTAGTCTTCATGCTCTCGTAGAAAAATATTGCACTATATCTGGTTCTTAGTTCAGGTACTCTAAAATTTATTTGGCTTAAAAGTTCTGTACAATGAATCTTATTATTAACTAACTTATATAATGTCACTTGAGACTACATTTGGAAACGTAGGGTAGACACCGTGCTCTCTAAAATAAATGTATCTTAAAAACCTATTCTGACACCGTTCGATAGATAGCTCGTCCTTTTGATAATGGGGATCCCATACCACACAGCAGTACTCCAGTTTGCTTCTCACAAACACATTGTATAGTGTCTCCATTCTTTCCACATTGGATAGTTCCTTGCAATTCCTCAAGACAAACCCTAATACTTTTAACATACTATTGACCATTACTTCAATGTGCGAACTGAAGTTGAGTCTTGAATCAAATTTTACATCAAGATCTGAGACTGAGCTCCACCATCCTATTCCGAGTTTTATACACCATGCTCTCACATTTTTGGATATTTAACTGAAGTCTATTTTGATCAGCCCACTCTGTCACCGTATTAACATCACTTTGCAGTGCAATGCAGTCATTTCAGTTCTTGATTTTTCGGAAATTTTTTATGTCATCCGCATACAATAAAATCTTTGACTCCTTAACATTATCCACAAGGTCATTTACTAATATTAGAAATAGTAACGGACCCAGGTTGGAACCCTGAGGCACCCCTGAGGTCGCCACGAATGCTTCAGATTCAAAGCCGTCCACCACTACTACCTGAAGTCTATCCGACAAATATGAGGAAATCAGCATGAAGAGATTCTCGGAGATGTCCAACCATTTTAATTTATCAAGAATGACAGAGTGGTCAACTCTGTCAAAGGCTTTAGTGAAGTCGGTATAAACCACATGCACCTCCAGCCCGTCCTCAAATGCATCGTGCACAAACTGTGTGAATAACAATAGGTTAGTTGCTGTTGAGCTATTCTTGATAAAGCCATGCTGACATGGGGTTATTATATTTCTAACTTCGTTATACAGCCTTTGATGAATCATATTTTCAAAAACTTTGCATATGTTCGATAAGATGCACACTTGCCTATAATTCTTAATGTCTTCCCTGTTTCCCTTTTTATGTGTGGGGCACACTCGACTTCTTTTCCACACACTTGGAAATGTCCCTGTGCTGAGTGATAAGCTAAAGATGTATGCGAATGGTTTTGCCAATATATATTTACAATCCTTAACAATGAACATCGGAATCTTATCAAATCCCATAGACTTTTTATTCTTTAAACCTTTTATAGGAGAAATGACATCTTCCTCCGTAATTATTAAATTACAGCCTGGCCGAATGTTGCCATGGCTCACCCCAACCCCATCGTTACCATCAACAAAAAATTCTTTGAAACTCCTGACAAAAGCACTAACTATGTCAGGTCTACTATCCAAGATTTCTTCCTTGTATTGCATGGTGTTCGAAATGTATGAGCTCTGCTGTTTGTTGTTGACATAATTCCAGAGTTCACCAGGATTACTGTTTAGGCGCAGCTCAATATGCTTCACATAATCACTGTGTTGTTTTTTACATCAGTTTTCAGTTTACTCCGCAGGTGTACATATTCCATACCACACTGTGGTATCCCATATTTAATGAACAATCGCCTATTTCTATTATTTGCTTTGATGTCTAACACCATTGCAGGAGTAAACCAGGGAGGATACTTTCCCTTCCGTATTGCCGTTTTTTGTATACAACTATCAAATAAACTATATATTATTCCATAGAAAGTGTTTACTGCTGTGTCAACATCAGATATTGTCTCCAGTACTGACCAGTCCACATCGGCAATCATGTTGTACACCCGATGATAATCACCCTTTTTAAAGTTGAAATCACATGTCAAATTTATCTTATTCTTAGCAGGCGACACCTGCAATTTCCACACAATATGCAGATGATGTCTGCCTATATACAGCACAAATCCAATTCATTTAAATATATATGTTATATAATTATATTTAATAATAATAATAATTATTATTATTATAACAATAATAATAATAATAATAATCGATTTTCCGTGGCGGTTCGTGCCTACAATTTTTCGGTGTGCTGTACGGAAAAATTAAGGATAAATAAAATGCTGATTTAAGAAGACTGATATTTTTATGGCACAATAATTACATTGATGTTCTCGGACAACATAAGAGTTTTGCTAGGACTTTATAGTACATTTGTGTGACAACTCTCTTCTTACAAATAATAAATATATAAAAGAATAAACTGACTGACTAACTGATATATCAACGCACAGTCCAAGCTACTGGGTCTAGAGACTTTGCACAGAGGTTCCTGTTATAATGTTAGCAAGCACTAAGAAATGATTTTTTGAAATTCAATCCCTTTCAGTTTTTCAGTTGTTCGGTTGCTTACTGATTTATTCATCTATCTATATGTTTAACTGTCAGATTAGTTTACAGTTCATTAGGTTATTAGTATTTCCGTACTTAATTCTTTGTAATTTAGGTGTTGAGTAGAGTTATTGATACTTAGTTTGTATATATTGGTACTTCATCATAGTATAGGTATTAAAGTTGGTAAATAGTTTAGAAATATAAGATACGTATTACGTATATAGATGCTAATATGTAAATATTTTTCTAATAGTTAGTATACTAGTGAATTTTTCGTTATTTTAGAATAATTAGGCAACTAAGTTTTTTCTCGTATAGATTAGCTGTTGCAAGTTAAAAGCTTTGCATCGTAATGTAGTAGAGGCAACTATTATAATCGGGTCTGCTCAAGGAGAAATTGTATTTATTCTGTGTATCCCTTTGATTCCAAATAATCTCTCTTTTGAATTCAAGAGACTGCAGTTAAGTATGCTTCGCTATAAAAAGTCACAGGGGCAAACTCTAAAATTAGCAGGAGTTGACTTAAGGCAGGACTGTTTCTCTCATGGCCAATTTTACGTAGTGTGTTTGCATGTGAGCTCACCCCATAGCTTAATTGTACTGATACCGCGCTCTACAATAGTAAAGAACTTCGTATATAAAGAAATATTATTAAAAAAAACTATCTTTTCTTTTTTTTGCCACCTCTAATCTCATTTATAAACGTCACACAGTCTGGGAAAGACATCATTGAAACTTTCAATGAAAGGCTTCTCTTTGTTTTTCTAATTGCCAGCTTGAAAGTTTGAGTTTCTTTTTCTAAAACATTAACTGTGGTTTTAGGTTTAATTTGTATATGTATGTCAGTTTGTAAGGTATTTATGACTATGCTAGGCCCATACAGCCTGAAAAATATGGTGATTATTATTATTAAAGCTGAATTCACCGCGGATGAAATCGCGGCCAACAGCTGGTATGCATATAATATGCACTATACAGATGCGATCTTGCAAAATGAAAGGCAAACTGCTGCAAAATCTGCTGCTCCTTTCTAGCGTACATTCGGCGGTTCCGAAGCCGTCCGATGGGTAGCTGCGCCCATCGAACGCCTCGACTACGACTGCCAGAACAACAATTTTAAGCAGTGATTTCTTTGACCGGTCTAGGAGACTTGCATTATTTCAATATCCAATTGACTAACTGGGACTGGCGTCTGGCACTGCAATGATGATCGCCTGCTCAAATCGTCCTGAGAACCGCGAGCTTTCAACAACCACGTATATATTTCCTGACAATAAATTAGGATTTTAGTGGTTTCATCCAACTGAGAATAATATTGTTTGATTATTTTTTGTTGTTCTGCAGCACCACAGCACTTATGGACAAGCCGCCCCTGCTATTTTTATGATAAGTATGGAATGTCATTTTTAGTAATTAAAGGTAGGCAACACACAAACCTAAATATCAAAGCAAATGATTATATCACATTACAGCTGAAATAAAAATTTTACTCCTGTAAGTTGGCAACCCTACATGAAGTCACGCAATCACATAATTATTAAACGTGAATAAACTGGTGTGCCCACATTTCATGTGAATTAATAATTGTTCGTTTATTTGTGATCTGTATCTTGTTAAACATTTAAAACAGTTCTTTTCAGGACTGATATAGGTTCCATTAACGTTATTTGTTGCATTAACTATTACAATGCCCCGCCCCTTACCAAGTTGTGCTCAAGAAATGGCAGCATCACTAATAACCTATTTTGAACGTGAACATGACAATGGAGAGCCTTTACTACCTTCTTACTGCTCTATGTGATGTAAGTAAATTGCATCCAAAGTTTTGAGGTCCTACTTAAATTGACGTTTTAATTGTATGACAAAATTGTAGGTTACGCTGTAAAATAGTTAATTACAACTGCTTTTATTTGCAGAGTTGCAGCTGCGTCAAACATAAGTCTTACAATAGATAAGAATAGTGCAGCTAAGTGTAACAAAGATGCAGTAGTTAGAAGTCCATTGAGAACCAAGGAAGTTGTAGCTATCAATGATTTCCACCTTACTGCTCTATGTATTTTTAATTTAGATATGTGTACTATTCTTTCATTCTATTACATTATATACTTCCTTATATTTTGACGTTGAGTGTGTTGTAAATTCTCCATCTATATTTATGTTTATTTGTTCAAATATTGCTGGAAAAAGAACTGTTTAGTGCACATGATGTTTCTAAGTGGTCAAACACAAATAAAGACCATGGTTGTAGTCGAAGATGAACTTCGTAGATCTAAATATAAAACTTAATAATCTGGTATGTCAAAATTCACGTTAATGTCACTATGTACCTTTGGTATCAATTTTGGAATCTGTTCTGCCAGAATTAAAATTCTTCTTCGAGAATTTCATCCATCTTTGGACAATAATCGCAGACCTGCATGCAGTGTTTGCAAAAGTTATAGAACATGTGATGTTTAACAGACTCAATAAGTATGTCAATAGGTTTCAGTTACTTTCATCATCCCATCGTGGGTTTTGTAAGAAAAAGAGATCCGGGGTCCCTACCCTGAGTGGAAACTTCAGTGGGCGCCAAAAAAATGCGGTATGGCACACTGACAGCGTTAACCGAAAGAACGATTATCAGTCGCCAACTGAAAGCTGGACTAACAGATTTAAAAAATAAAAGCAGCTCGACAAGATGGCCGGCAAAACATGTGATTGTGAAAGCCCTTCTGAATAATTTACCGAAAGCAGTCAAATCCTTGAAAGAAATTCAAAAAATGTCTCTTAATGCTAAATCAAAATACGAGGCAAGTTATCTGCTACATGCTGTGAAGAATTACTTATTTATTTTTAACAATATTTTTCGAGTGTTCAATTGGGTAAATGTTGAATTTCAAAAGGAAGATATGCAATTCTTGCATGTCTCGTCATATAATGGAAGGTCTGACCAAAATCTTGCAAAAAATGAGACAAAATTCCATTAAAAGTTAGATAGAAGAGGCTAAAGTAGTAACTGAGAAAACTGGATTCAATACTATTCTAAAAAAACAATTTGATGAATTGTGTGAAGAAAAATCACAAACACTTCGACCTGTTCAGCGATTTTCTAAAGCAATAAAGTTTGTTCAATTTATTCAAACCCATATTCATCACTCCATACTAATACAGATCTAGAGACCAATTCTCTGGCTTTTATAAAGGCTTAAATAAACTTTGTTCAATTTATTTAAACCCATATTCATCACTCCATACTAATACAGATCTAGAAATTACTTATCTGGCTTCTAAGTGTTTGTTTTCTTCTCTGCAACCGGTTTTGCCGTTTTACGGCATGATCATTTTCTCCTGCGGGGAAAGCGATTACAGAAGCAAATAACACTTGGAAAGCCAGACATGTAGTCACTACATCTGTATTTAATAAAGATTGTATTTGATTGAATCATATCAGAAATTAAAACAATGATTGACAGCGCTACCACACAAAATTTTAGTTTTTCATTCCTCAATGCTCATGAAATATTGAATATCTGCAAAAGAACGGAGCACGTCGAGCACATAAATATGAAAGAAATATATTTCACTTTTGCCAAGAACTCGCCACTTTTATTCGGCAACATAAACAAAGCTAGCGTTTTCTATTTCTTGCAACAAATGTACACCCATGATTTGCAGAATGCTTTCCCAATATTTATATTGCGCAGTAAACTTGAAATGTATTAAAAAATATGCAATCATCAATGAGCAAGGAACGTTTATCGAGGCTCGCGATTCTGGGTATCTAAAATCAAAGCGCACCTCAAATTAACTAGGACGAGATGCTGACGGCTCCAAAACCAATATGTGAGTAGGAGCCGGCGCATATGGGGGCAACACCGATGCTAGACTATCAACTAGCCTCGGCAAGTACGCAACCATACACCAGGCAGAAGTGTATGCCATTGAGATGTGTGCAAGGGAATGTATAGGAAACCAGTGCACACACAAATCCATAAAGATATATACAGATGGCCAAGCTGCAATAAATGCTCTTGGTTCCTACTGTTGCAATTCAAAAACGGTATGGAGTTGTAAATCTGCCCTCAACGAACTGGGCAGCTGTAATGAGGTGTCACTGGTCTGGATACCGTGTCACTAGGACCATGATGGCAATGTTGAAGCCGACGTGCTTGCCAGGAGTGGCGCCAGAGGAACTTTATCGGACCAGAACCGGTGCTGGCGATAACATCATGCACAGCAAAACGCACCTTAAAGACCTGGACAGAAAGAATGACAAGCCAGCAATGGCAAAATCTGCCAGGATTAGCTCACTGGAACGCCTTCATAAACGGCCTGTCTGAGTCAAGGGCTAAAAAATTTCTAGTGTTAAACAGACAACAACTGAGTACTCAAGATGTTAAGGAATAGAAAGAGCAGACAAATTAATGGTAACAATACTTACATCAGACACCAGCTTCATAACCAGTTCTTTTGAGTCTTCACCAAACAGTCTTGTCTTACTAAGAATGACTTGGTCCTTACTTTCTATCTGGGTATCTTTGAAAATCCATTCTTTTAAAATTTCCACTGATGTTTCATCATTAATTTCATAGGAATAAAATTGCCTATTAAATAATGAAAATACGTTGACTATTTTCTTTCTAAGAATTCTTTGCATATACTCAAAAACATCTATACCATTAGGAAACTTTTCTAACCGTTTTTCTAGATCATATTGCAAAACATGCCTCAACCAAATTTCAACGTTATGTTGCAAACACTGAGATAGATGTGTCTCTCTTGGGAATTTTGTTTTAAACTGTGGTTTTTTATTTTCCATTGTGATGCAGATATGGTCTGGATGTTTGTTTTCCAGAAATCGAAATCTAAAAATTAAAAGCATATTAGATAATTATCACCTCAATTTACAGCTAATAAGGAATTATAGCATCTTATTTTATGAGCGATCATCATTGGGCAACCAAACTTAAGGTTGTGTCTATGAGCTGTAGGCTATAATGTTTAATAGTATAAGCAGTCAAACAATGTCCTAATAATGCGAGCAATATTTAACACACATTGAAAAAAAAATACGAATGCCCAGCTTTTTTTACTTAAATCTGTATAGGTTGCTTATTAAAGATACATTCTATAAGTTTGTTGTAGTCCTAGAACTACAAGAAGGCCATGAATGCAGCACACAATCAAATGATGATGATTTGGAGACAAACACCGTATTTAAGTACTTAAAGATGTTATTATTAGGCTTTTTTGAATAAAATTATACAGTATGTTTATACAAAAAGTTTTAAGACTTGTGTAGTACATCAACATATACATTTTTCTTTTGTTTATGTATTACATTGTTTTTGTATTTCGGCTAAAATAAAAACCTTACAAACAAAGGAACTAACTGCACAATATAAATTACATAAAATGAAAGCAAGGTCATTCTGTGATATATTGGAAGTCTGGACGCAGCAAGTGCGTTATGGAAGTGAATTTTCATTAAAATGTTTTTAATAGCAAATGCAAGCAGGCATCAATCTGATTACCGGTATAGCCTATGTAGTAGAAACAATGTTCTATATTTTATCAAAATGACTTATTGTTTGAAAATGTACAAAATTTTCCGAAAATAAACTCAACTTGGTTTCCTAGCCAGCAAACCTTACGTTAATATCAAATTAAGTTGTTGAAATTTGAAGGTTTTTAATGAAAATTTGCTACCAAAACGCACTTACTGCGTCCAAGTTTTTTTCTTACAAACATGCATTATATTCGATAAAAAATGCAAAAATGCATTAACGAATTTGTTCTACGAAAATTAGCTAAAAATTATAGATCGCTAATCCATAAACTTCACTAAACCTACAGCGAAAGCATCAACTTAACTAAACCGACAGCCAAAGCATCAGAGAAAGGGTATATTTGAAATTAATTTTCTTTAAATATATTAGTAAAATGAAGAGCAATGACGGTTGACGCTGAAACTTAAGGGTTCGCAGAACACTCTTCTTGCAACATTTTCTTTTCACAATCCGTATTTGTTTCACGTTCACATACATACATACATACATACATACATACATACATACATACATACATACATACATACATACATACATACATACATACATACATACATACATACATACATACATACATACATACATACATACATACATACATACATACATACATACATACATACATACATACATACATACATACATACATACATACATACATACATACATACATACATACATACATACATACATACATACATACATACATACATACATACATACATACATACATACATACATACATACATACATACATACATACATACATACATACATACATACATACATACATACATACATACATACATACATACATACATACATACATACATACATACATACATACATACATACATACATATATAGATATATATATATATATATATATATATATATATACATATAAAAATTCAAACTGACCCCGGATATGTGTTCTAGGGGGCCTAATTAGCGCTCATTTGAAAAAAAATATTTTAAATTCAAAAGTCGGGATCTCCTCATTAGTGATTTTTTTTTTAAGAAAGTTCACTAAAAAGAAGAGGACAGGTAATCATTCTTTTATATGATTGTAAAAAAAATTAGTTTTGCCAAAACTCACAGACCAAATCACATACCATATAAGGCATGTGTATTTACATAACTTTACAGTCGTAATTGATTCCTCTACAGCGAAATTGACAAAAAATAATGTCCTGACACATACTTGATTCGAGTCAGAAAATTCAAACAGTTCCAATAATATACCTTCAGCTGTTTATATAGTACTTATGATTTGGAAATTTCTCAAGAAGTTTGCAAGGTTAAATTCTGATGGTTATAGCGGACATTACTAAAACAGGACTATGATTGTAATGTGTGCCAAATGGCTTGCAAGTAATGCACCCAAACATATTCAGAAAGTTAATAAAATTGTTCGGGGGGCTGGTGATTAATTTATTCTGCCAGATAAGAGTTTTTGGGCAGATGGAAAAAGTAATAAATAAAGGACACAGTTATTGCTGTAAACGAGTTTAACTATGAAATATTTGAAAACTTTGCCACTCTATCTAAATGTAGGGAATGGACTGCTTTAGACTGGCAAAAAGCAATTTCTGGTGCACCTAATCAAGCCAACATCTGTACATTCAAAAATAACACTAGTTTACAAGTGTTTTGCTCATCAACTAAAACTAGTTTTATTCTACCAATTTAAGAGTGCTAAATTCAAAAATACCATTAAAATTAAAATCATGTCTATATTTTTAGATACAGATAACTGAAAAACATCTCTATACATTATACATATAAGATACAACAAAAGCAAAGAACTAAAAAACTTTGAGGTCATATTTTTCCTTTTGTACATTTTCACATTGGTTTCCCTTAAAATTGATCAGCAAAAATTACCCATCATATTTTCATCCCAGGAGCCTTGATATCTGCCTTCTAAATCCACAAGGTTTAGGTTTAGGTTCCAGGACACAGGATAGCAAGGTGAAACTGCTCCCTGGCGTCGTTGATTGGCATAGTCGCGGAAATAGACCGACTTTAAAGAAACAAAATACACATATCACAGGTTTCTAGGCAATGAGGCAGAAAAAATTGTGAAGAAGCGCGGTAGGGGGACTATGTGAGAGAAACTAGTTTCAGGAAGATTACGTATGTTTTTTCTTCAGGTATATTGGAAATAACACACTTCATTTAGTTATCGGGTATTTTTTATACGAAATAAAATTTAATTTTTTTTCTATTTATTTTTATTTTTAAACTAACGTTACATATACATTGATATGCCTCAAAACTACAGTTAAGCCTAGATATATTTCAAATCAAAACTTCCAAAATCCAGACAAGTTTAAAAAAACAGCTACATCCGAGAAGTTTTTAAACACAAAACTATTAAAGTAGGGGTTTTCTGCAAAAGCCCTCTTGTGTCGTCACTGCCAATCAATTTCTATGTTAAGAATTTTAGTAACCTTATTTTGTGACAAGTAGCCTACTTTCCAATTTCCTGAATAAAATGTGAAGGGTTTAGCCGGTGTTGGTGCTTGTGTATGTACAAGACGTGTACTTAATTTGGTAAATGATTCTTCCAAAATATTCAGGTATCAAAAATTCATCTTGGAACATGACAATTAAATTTCAACTATTTATTTATTTAGTTTATATTGATTGCCGTAATAACGTACTGTTAATCTTGTGTCTTTTAGTGAATTTTCCTTATGAGGAGATTGCGACTTCTGAATTTTGAAAAATTTTCTTCAAAAGAGGGCAAATAGCATCCCTATCTAGGGGCAGTTGCAATTTTTATGTGTATATATATATATATATATATATATATATATATATATATATATATATATATATATATATATATACTCCCGGAAAATTTTCATATAAGCGGAAGTAACAAAGTTAGGACAACCAAATTTGTTACGCGGGTTTGAATCATAAAAAGTAAACTATGTACGATAATCTAGGTCTGTAAGTGAAGAGACAAGAAAGTTATAGGCGTTTAAAGAAAAAAAAATTTGGATTTTCCTCAAAACATCAAAGTCGGGATTTGAAACGTCAAAATTGGCAACATTTAGGCAAAGAACCTAAAAGAATACGGGTTATGTTTAGAAAATGTCGCAAGACGAGTGTTTTACAAACCCTTAAGTTACTGCTTCACCGTCATTGACCTTCATTTTACTAAAACATTTCCAAAAAAATTATTTCAAATACACCCTTTCTCTGATGCTTTGGCAGTAGTTTTAGTTAAGTTTATGGTTTAATGGTCTGTAATTTTTAGCTAATTTTCGTGGAAAAAATTCGCTAATGAGGAGACAGCGACTTTTAAATTTAGAAAAGATTTCTTTAAATGAGTGCAAACTAGGCCCCCTAGAATCCAAATCCGGTGTTACTTTCCGTTTTTATCTGTTTACATATATACAGTGTTTACATAGATACAATGACGCATTTCTACGGTAAAGCTTAATATATTCGTTATTATAGAAGATAAGAGAAAAAATTGTATATGTTAATTATAGGGTGTCTTGAGCTGAATCTCATAAAATTATTATGTTGGTGATACCATTTTTGTTGGTGATACAATTTTTTTTTCGAACCCCTTATATTATTGCATTTTTGCATTTTTTATCGAAATATAATGCATGACTATAAGAAAAAACCTTCGAGACCCAACGAGTGTGTTTTGGTTTGGGGTCGTTGGATAGGAAACCAGTTTTCTCAGAAAGGGTAAATTTGCAGATTAGCTCCCGAACGCTTTTCACATAATTGTTTTCAGAAACATGACTAGGAACCCCCCCCCCCTCGCCTGGATGCACAAACCGCAAGAAACATTTCTTGTTCACACCCCGCAAGGTAGTTACGGGACCAGGGGTGCTAAGCGGGGTAGGTAGTAAAAAGGAAATATGAGCAGAAAATGCAAATAAAACTGCTTGAAAGCTGTCTATTTGAAGCCATAACCCCATTAAACCCTGCCTACCCCGCACATCACCCTTATTCACACCAGGTCCCGGAACTTCCTTGGAGGGTATGAACAAGACATTTTTCTTGTGGTTTATGCAACGATGGTGTTTGTATGCACATGAGAGGGGAAGGGAAATGCCTATGACGAAGCCCCCCCCCCTTAAACTTGGGGTATTGGGTGGGTGGTGTGGTGGGGTTTGTGGGGCGGTGGGTGCTTCGTCGCAGGGATTTTCCTTCCCCTCTCCCGTGCATACAGCCACCCTCGTTGCATAAACCACAAGAAAAATGTCTAGTTCATACCCGTCAAGGAAGTTATGGCACCTGGGGAACAGTGGTGCTGTGCGGGGTAGCCAGGGTTTAAGGGGGATATGGCTTCAAGATGTGAAAGAGACAGCTTTCTAGCCCGTTTTCTTCGCATTTTCTGCTCATATTTCCTTTTTACTACCTACTCCACCCAGCACCCCTTCCCCCTGGTCCCGTACCTTCCTTGGGGGGTGTGAACAAGAAATGTTTCTTGTGGTTTGTGCATCCAGGGGGGGGGGGGGCAAGGCAGGTTTCTGAAAACAGTTTTTTGAAAAGCGTTCGGGAGCTAATCTGCAAATTTACCTCAGAAACATTTAAGATTTATTTTTGGAAAATTTGATTAAATTTTCAAACAATAAAGTTATTTTGATAAAAGAGGGTACATTGTTTGTGGTATATAGGTTATACCAGTAAACAAATTTGATGCCTGCTTGCATTTCAAAAGACTTATTTCCTATTAAAAGCATTTTTATGAAAATTCACTTCCATAAAGCACTTGCCGCATCCAGACTTTTTTCGTTGGTTAGCATGAATACACTTTTTTTACTTTGAATTAGAGCTATATAGCTAATATACCTAGTTTGCTGGTTCTTCCTTTTTTATTTTATTTCTACTATATTTCATCAAAAAGCTTTAATTATTTTAAAGTCTGAAATATGACTTGAAAGTCTCTTTTAACATGAATTGGCGGCATAATATAAGTAGGTACCTACTTTATTAAATAAGTATTTCTTTATATACTCGAACATTAGTATAAAATTATGTTTTACTTTCTACCTTTTTACATGATTTTAGAAAATCTGAGAGTAGGTTACTTAAAACTAAATGTCACATACCTTTCAACTGGCGTTGAGTCAGGTAAAAAAGGTAAGATTCCACAGATTACTTCAAAATACAAGGTACCTAAAGAGAAGTAATCAACACTTCGATTATATTTGACATTCTTAAATATCTCAGGTGCAATATAGTGTAACGTTCCCACAAAGCTTATCTGGGAATTAATCAGTTCTTTGGCATATCCCAAGTCGATTAGTTTAAAAGTTAGGTTACACTTTCTACCATTGCACTTTTGCAGTACTATGTTTTCTGGCTTTATGTCTCTGTGGATGATATTCAAGCCATGTAGATAATGAACAGCATTTGTTATATCGGTCAAAACAGCTCTAACATTCTCCTCCTGAAGCCCACAAAGATTTAGAGGTTTGCTCAGTAAATATCTTAAATTACCTTCTGTGCAATATTCCATTGATAGGATAGGTAACTGTGATGGATTATACCTTGCCAATGTTGCTTCTAGAATTTCTGGTAATGCTTTATACTTGACTATGTTCTCATTTTTTATTTTCTTCATTATATCCACTTCATCTTGCCATCTTTCTCTCTGTCGTTGACTTATCTGACTTAAATCCGTTAATCTACATTTTTTGATAGCTAGAAAAATAAAACCAATTTATTGTTTTCTTTCAATTTGGCCAGGTCTAATGGTATATAAAGTATACAATTCGCATTAGAGTCAAAATGCTTTGAAACTATACAGGGTGTTCTACAAGCTCTATGACAAACTTTTCCAGATGATAACTGTCAAAATTCTAAACATTTTTTGTTAGTGAATATGGGTCCGATTAGTTTTTGTTTAAATGTTACAAGCATTTAAAGAATCATAATTTTTCCAGTCAACCAGGAAGTGACAAAATCATTTGAATGTGAAACAATGCACACCTATAAAATATAGTTACAACTACTTCAATCAAAAGTAGACTGATAAATAAAAATGACAGTTGTTATGACAATAAATATTGTTAGTGTCATATTAATTGTACAATATTTGATACCTCGTGTAAAAGTTCTAAATAAACAATGAATTTATTCACAACTGAGGAATATGCAGATATTATGTTTGTATATAGGTATTCCAACGGGAACGCCAGAGAAGCAGCTCGAGAATATCAACGCAGATATCCAAATAGACACCAACCTGCCCACACAGTGTTTAGTGCATCATTTCGTAGACTTCGAGAAGCAGGTAGCCCCGCTCCAAAGAAGGCAATTCGTCATACTGAAGTAAATGTACAAGATGAAGAAAATGTAATAAATGCTGTCCTTGATAACCCTTCAATTAGTGTTGGGCGTATATCTGGTAACGCTCATGTATCACGGAATTTTGTATGGTGTGTATTTGAACAGAGAAATGTTACATCCGTTTCATCGCCAAAATGTACAGGCGTTGCATGCTGGAGATGCCCCACAGCGATTAGAATTTTGTCGCTGGTTACTTCAGCAACAAGCACAAAATGATAGATTTATTTTGCTCGTCATGTGGTCTGATGAAGCGTGCTTTACTAGGGACGGCATAAATAATAATCATAATGAACATGTATGGGCGTTGCAAAATGCACATGCAATTAGATCAAGACGATTTCAGCAACGATTCAGTGTCAACGTTTGGGGTGGCATTTTCAACAATAATCTATTACCTGTGCATGTTCTAAATGATCGTTTAAATGCAGATCTGTATAGACATTTCTTAAAACACGACCTTTTAGAGTTCATTGATGACATACAACTTTATATTATTCAGAATATATGGTACCAACACGACGATGCACCACCACTCAGAGGAAGACAAGTTGCTGCTTGGTTAAATGAACATTTCCCAAATAAATGGATAGGTCAAGGTCCAATATCATGGCCACCTCGTAGCCCCGATCTCAATCCTATGGATTTTTATTTACGGGGGCACATTAAGCAGCTGGTCTACCATGTTGAAATCACTACCCATCAGCAGTTACTTGAAAGAATTCAAGATGCAGCTAACCAAATAAGAAATGATCCAAATCTCATCCTTCGAGTGACCGAATCTTTAGTTCGTCGATGTGAGGCTTGCATTCAAGCCGAGGGTGGACATTTCGAACAATTTTTATAGTCTTAAGTTTTGTGATTTTCATTTAAGTTAAATGTTTATTGTTAATTGTTAATAAAGGTTCAATGCTTGTAAATTCTTAACAAAAGCGAATCGGACCCATGTTCATTAAGAAAAATTGTTTAGAATTATAAGAGCTATTATCTGGCAAAGTTTGTCATAGAGCTTGTAGAACACTCTGTATAAACTGAAGAAAAAAGAAAAAAAAATGTATCTAGATAATTTACAACAAGTTCACCTAAAGAATATTGTCTTTACTCATCGATCAAAAGACTAAAATGCTGTACGTTAAGTTAACCAGGGTACCGAGCATAAATCAAAAATCAAATTCCCTGTCGTTTCCAGGCCCCTCGAGAAAACTTTTCATAATACTCAAAATAAAAAACACACATCAAAATACTTTTCTTCTGAACAAAATAAATAAAAATTATAAACAAATAACATACATAATTAAAAACCTAAGTATGCTTAACTCCCTTAAAATAATAATATATAACAATTTCGAGAAGAAAATTTGCAATTTTTCCATGGAAAAACTTGACTTTCAGAACTGGCTGACGAATTTAGCCTCCGGAAATAATTTTCCAGTTTGATGAAACAAACTATAAGTGTCTAGGTGCCGTAGAAGCTTCGCAAACCATGTTGTACATGTATATAAATTTGAATGAACCTCGGAAATGGGTTCCAAAAGCTCAAATTCGCGCTCATTAAAGTGTTTTTGTTGAAAATTTGAAAGTCGTTGCATCCCTAAAAGCGAAATTTTATTTATGATAATTCTCTAAAAAATAAAACAAAAGATACTGTTTACATGCGCCATATACAAATACCCAATATATTCACTTCAACTTTTAAGATGATCATAAAGGTTCAAATAGGGTAAACGCAGCACAGCTCTACCCGGCCAGTAGCTAGAACGGATTTTGCATTTTATGCATTCAAGGAAGAACATTTCAAGTGAGATTTAAAAATGAGACATGTTTATGATAGATGAAGACGCTATTTATATCGGCGCATAATGTGACATGCGCTGCGTTCATTGGCGGCTTTAATTGATATACCAAAGGTAAGCCGCATTGTTATCAGATATATTTCCCTAGGTGTGAGAAAACTATTTACGTGGGAAAATTACTATAATATATATGAAATAAAAATAAAAGTGAATCCGTTAGCGATGGAATTTTACAAATATACAATTTCCAGGTCTACTGAATGATTTCCATGACATTTGAGTAACATCACAAATTTCACTGACATTTTAGGAAGAATTTCACATTCCCTGCTTTTCCAGGTTTTTCGTTTTGCAGGTCGCTGAGTACCCTGGTTAACATACTTTCTTTTACAAGATACTAGGCTAATGGAGCAAGAAATCATGTATTTCTTATTTATAAGGTTAATATAATGAAGTTAATATCTTAGGAAATATTCTAAACTTTCAGCATTTTCAATAATTGGGAATAGACAATTTGCATGTTGTTTTTCTTACCACATCTGATCGGCATACCCACAAAGATGATTTTTAATTTTTTTCATTTTACATTGATTATTACAAAAAATAACGATGCAAAAAATATTTGAATATCATAACTGATTTCAAATCAATATTTTGTCGCCATGATTTGTGACATCACGGGACAGTACAATAGTCAACAATGAATTTGCTTCTGTGTTTACATCCTGTGTTGCAAGTTATTGATTGAATCTTGGCTTCTGCACGTGATTTTATACTATTATACAAACTCCAGAGAAACTATTTTTTATTGTTCCAAAAGTGGCTCAAATTAGAAAGCAATGGTGGAAAGTTATAAAGCAGGATGAAAGAAAAATCCACAGTTATCTGAGAAAACCACCTTATATTTTAACCATTTTAATGTAAGTAACTCCTCATTTTCACAATGAATATTAGTGATATAAGGTCAAAATTCTTATCATACGTTATTAAGTTAGGTTGTAATTTACATGTGGTCACGTTATGTTCATCTGTACATATTAAGTATTAAATTACATATTATTTTTGTATTAACAACCGGAAAAAATCATGGTTATTAATTAACGAAATTATTGGGTTTTCTTTCATTAATTGTCTGTAATTAATTCAAGCAGCATTGTTCTACCAAAAAAAATATGGTAGATTTGAGGTTATGTAATTGTCGTGTCATTTTTACTTCATTCAAGGCAAACTATATTATAAATGACATGAATAAGTAAATATGTGTTCAACTAGCATTGACTTATTCACACATGCCTTCCAGCTTTTGCTTATTTTATTTGAGCACTTATGAAGTCTGGATTTTCACCAAAAAATGATGTCATCATAAATGAGCAAATTCTTGGCAAATTATCTGCTTGCGCCTGTTGAAAACCCGTCTCCCATTTTATTACGCACACTTTACAGCATTCACTTAGAAGAAACACAATAAACGAATAAAATTCACCACGATGTTGAGAAACAAGCGACCATATTTATCATACCATAAGGCAAATGTAAACACGATATTTATTTACTATCCAACTACGTCACGACCAACAGCAGAACGTTCGCGCCACATGATACTAATTCGAAATTTTTTGATTTTAAAAATCTTTTTCTGTTCACTATAGATGTTTTTGGGTATTTTCAAACATGTAATACTGTTCTATGTATGAAAAACTATTAGGTAAATGTTAAATTCATGCAATGGAAAATCCATGCAAATTGTCTATTATTCAGCTGGAATTTTGAAGTTTTTATTAGCAAATAGTATAAGATTTTGTAACAGGTAATTTTTTATAAGTTAATCTATTTCCCCAAATTTGGGGTTTTTAACCAATAAGAATCACAATCATTTCTATTATATTAATAAAATGTTTTGAAAATATTTAACTTATTAAGAAATAACAAAGTCAATAAGGATATTATGAATAATTAATCAATATTGTAACTAATCGTTTTCTGAGTAGGTATAAAGTAACATACCCATGGTTTCTTGAGTAATTTGGTTCTTCCATAAAGTCACTTTTCCGAAGCTGCCTGCTCCTAATACAGAAATTCTTTTCCAGTCTTCAATCTCACTAGGTTCCTCCATTATTAAATAGAGGTAAGTACATTACAGACCTGCAAAATGAGAATTGAAATAAAACTGTAAACAACTTAAGGTGCTTTTGAATGTACATGAGCATAAAGAAAATTACTAAAATTAAGACACCTTAACTGAAAATCTATTCTTGATACTTTCAACCCTCAAATGTGAGGTAATATTTTTAGTGTTAATTATTTAACTTAAAAAAGAACAATTTTTCGGAAACACTCTTCTTAGATAGGTATGTTTACTCAATTAAAATAAAAGAATTATGCTCAACCTACTTAATAATACTAATATGCCCTTTTGACATATTTTCTTTATTGTTAACTTTATTCATTCCCAGTTTAAAACATTTGTATTTAATTGTACTTTTTGTTCAAAAGAGGTTTAACACGTAAACACAGATTAGTGGTCTGTGAGACATTTCGTAGCTGCCTGATGTATTATTTACAACCGCAGCCTCGATTTTCAACGTCGCCCTCGCAGGTACCTTTCAACAACTTAATTTTAATCCTTCCTCGGCGACTGCACCACATTCTGCGCCAATTGTATTATAGTTTGAAAGTGAATCCTGGTCTGTCAGACCAGTAATCTGAGTAAGTGTAACTTTGTACAAGGGCGTAGATAAGGGAAAAAATATACTATGTTGCCAGAATGTTTTTGTTAAAAAAAATTAGTCTCGTTTAAAGTAAAGCTCTTGAAGCTTTTTTGTGAATATGCTCCTTGGCCCTGCATTATAGCAAATTGTTTAAGCCTTTAAAAGGAAATATGCTGCGAAATTAGCTCGTGATCTTTTAGTCGTCCTAGAAGAAAGAAGAATGAACGCAGACGGCTGCTTCAGGAGATTGTATGAAGAAATTGACAAACTGCGCAAGGAGTTAAATATTTTCATAAGGTTGCCTTGTATAAACCCTATAGATAGACATCTTACCAAGGTTTAAACCATACTAACATTCAAAGCGAAACCCCCCAGAAATATTATGAAACCGGCATTTTTGTTTCCCTATTAAAGAACAGCATGGAAGATCTCAAGTTTCACTTTAATTCTAAAACATTTTTGCCTAAAAATGACAATATCATTCCCGCAGTTATAAAAAAAATGACCACAACATTTCCTCATCATCAAAAGAAAATGTATTAAAATATTTGCTGGAATAGGAAAATAATAACAAGAGTCCACATTTTTTACGAATAACGTTGGATTTGGGTTTAGGTACAGCATTCCTACAAGTGACGAAAAGGTTTTGGAAGGATTTGCGAAAAAAAAAGCAGAACCTTAGCATTACTCCGACCTCGAGGTTGATTTTTTAATTGTTTTCAGTGAATTTTCGTAGAAAAAAATCACACTAATTTAAAACATAATGATCCGATTTTTATGAAATTTGGCAGGTACCTTCGCTTTGTAAGTGGCTTGGATAAGTTCGTTATCCAGAAAAATTGGATCAGGTTTTCTTTCGAAAAATATTTTTATTTCCGAAAATAACAGACCTATGTTAACCACATTTGGAATGTAGGTGTATGTTATAACAATTACATTATATACAAAACTTAGATCTATATGTTACATGAAAAAAAAGTTATAAGCATTTAATAAAAAAAGGTTTGCTGCATATCATTTCTATGAAAATTCACTACCACAACACACTTGCTGCGTCCAGACTTATATTTTCTAATGTGGGAAATATTTAATTTAGTTTTTTTTATTAATATTTTCGCAATTTTTTGTTCAATTATTTTAACTCCAAAAATTTTTAAGCCTGTGTATTTTTGGAATACCCTCCCCAAGAAAAAACATATCTACGCCCTTGACTTTGTATACCTAAGTAACAATCTTAGTTACATATGCTTTTTTGTATACAGTTTTTCAACGGGTGCACAACAGGTTCATCTAAGCTTACAACTGCTTACGAAGACCCTGACTTTGAAAAAAAAACAGTTTTAAAATGGTTAGGTGAAGTAGAAGATGACCCTGCTTGTCAAAATGATAGTGCCGAAGTTGATAAAAGTGATTTGGAATCAGACGAGGATTATATTGGAAGGGACCATGATACAGACAGTAGTATTAGTGTTGAAGAGTACGAACATGGGACAAGAACTAAATGAAGAATTACCCGAAAGTAAGGAAATTGACGAGGCAGGTAAAACAACCAGTACCGAAGAATCAACTATAAACAGGTACGTTTATGGCAAAAATAGATTTAAATGGTCCCTAAATGACATGGTACCTAAATCTACTCGTAATCTTCAACATAATATAGTCGTGGCCTGCGAAGGTCGAATGCTCTGCAAAAGACATCCAAACCTATTGAGGATTGGAGTCGTTTATTTACTGAACAGATGCTTGCAGATATTGTACAATGGACAAAGGTAAAAATTCGCAAAGAACGTCAAAAATATAAAAAGCCCTTGAATAGCGATTTACGTGATTTAGATGTAACTGAAGTACTTGGATTTCTCGGCCTGTTGTTATACACTTCCATATTCAAATCGAATCACGAAGACATAAGATCTATTTTTGCTACTGATGGTACGGGACGTGACATCTTCCGATGTGTAACAAATGCTAATAGATTTGCTATGATTTTATCTTGTCTACGTTTTGACAATTTGGCAGACAGATCTGAAAGAAGAAAAACAGATCCAGTTGCACCTATTTCTGAACTGTTCAACTCTTTTGTAGCGAACTGCCAACAAGAATTTGTTATAGGAACAGACACATGTATCGATGAAATGTTGATTCCTCTTAGAGGTCGGTGTAAATTTAAAATGCATATGTCAAAAAATCCCGCAAAATATGGTTTGAAAATTATGGCACTGACTGACTCAAGAAGCGGTTACTTTTTAAATGGATTATATATAATAAGTACACTTGGAGAAACACCCAAATCAGCACAACACATATTTCAGAGACCTTACGATCGTTTCGTTGACAATGTCAACATCTTCAGAGGAAGAAAAATTCTAAAACAAAAAACTAGCTCCCGTGTATTTATATCGCGTCAAAGTAAACGAACTAGTCCGAAGTAAAGTTGTCGTCCAAGAACGATAGTTTGTTTATTGTGTAATAAAAGTTAGAGGTCTGAGACCCGCTTTAATCTTCTGGTCGACAAATTCATGACCCTTATCTAATATAGGTCCAAACGACCCGAGTTATTCAAGGGATCAGCACGTTTTCTTTCGATCTAGAAATTTACTATGTGGATATTGGAACATGCCGCCAAAGACATCTGGTGAGATAAACATCAACTCAACTCATCTCTTTTAAATAGAAAACTAAAACCCCGAGTGTCTGTCTCGCCATGTTAACTCTAACAAAGAATAAATAATTGAATCAAATACTACATAAAAACTATATTTATATTGATTTTAATTCTTCGTGAAAGTATTTATATTAAATAAATAGATACAACAAATAGAAAGGGTATTTAAGTCGAGACAAAGAGATTAGTATATGTATAAACCGGCCGAGTTATTGACAGTAATTTATTATTCTACCAGACAAATTGGGAGTGTTTGAGCGGTCAAATGCAAAGAGAAAATAAAGAGCTTGAAATTAAAGGTGCCGCACGATTCAATGAAGTTTTGTTCTTAATAGACTTTAATATAAAAATACTTTCTAATGAGTCAAGCATAGTTTGATGTCTAACATATTTGACAAGTTTCAAATTTTCTTTGTCGATGTGGTGATTATTATCGCATATATGTTGTGCCACACATGATTTGTCCACCGTACCATAACGTAAATGTGCGAGATGTTCACGAAATCTGGTGGCTATGTTTCTCCTAGTTTGGCCCACGTATTTAAGATCACAATCTTTGCAACTAATCTCATAAATGCCGGACATTTCCGTCAATTTGTCCTTGTCTTTCGTATTACCCAACAAATTTTTTAAATTACTTTTTGTCGAAAACGTCAAATGTAAATCGGCTTTCTTAAAAATACTTTCCAGTCCTTTGTGATTCGTGGTTCATAAGGTAAACACACAAATTTTTTCTCTATTTTATCTTTCTTAAATGTCGTACATTCAGATATCATTTTCTTTGTTCTGTGTTTGTTAACTAATTTTTCTATTAAACCATCCGAGTACCCGTTATATCTCGCCACATTTTTTATGTATTTTAATTGTGTATTAAATCTATTTTTACTTAACGGAAATTTGATCAATCTATTTACTACGAAATTTAAACTAGCCGTTTTTGTGCAAACGTATGATGTGAGTCGTTGGGAATTTAACTAATAGTAGCCGTTTCCTTCCTATAGACATCGAATTCAAGCGAGCCATTATTTTTATTTTTAATAACTAGTACATCTAGGAACCAACGTTTATTTTTGATTTCTATTTCGTAGGTAAATATTATTGAATCAAATTGACTATTTAGTTTTTCAGTAAATTCTTCAACCTTACATATATTTGTGTCAAACACTGCAAAAATATCTTCGACATAACGAAACCAATATATATATATATATATATATATATATATATATATATATATATATATATATATATATATATATATAAACATATAAAAATTGTGGTAGAAAATTTTCGTAAAAATATTTCAAATCCGATAGCTCAATAAATTTTCCCTTAAGCCAGAATCTACAATCTTGAACCATAGTAACACCTATGTAAACGCACGTGGGTACTAAATTAAAGAAAAATAACATGAGCTTCGCGGATAACTCCAAAATTTGTTTTAAATAACCTTTTTTGTTGTTTATTGTTTGCAAAAACTGGATGGGTTGACTAAAACAAAACCATCCAAGCAATTAATAAGGAAAAATACCTGCCATATTTATAATTTGACAGGCACATTCCCTTTGTAATTTTTTTTCTGAAAAACTTTTGTAACTTTAATGAAATTTGTAACACAATTTTTTTAAATTTAAAGACACTTGCAGTACTTACATATTACGACCGATTTTTAATTTTTTAGCTCCAGATAAAAGATATTTTTTTCAAATAATCGCTAACTGGGACTCTAAAACCGATCTCCAAGGTCCATTTAAATTTAAAGAATTAGTTTTAATAGTATATCTTACTAATAGTGTACAATTCTTATGAAAATTCACTACTATAACGCACTTGCTGCGTCCCGAACTTTTTTTTGTTTTTCTTTTCTTTTTATTATGTTTACTTATTTCTTTTTTCTTCTGGTCGCATTTTCCTCCAGACTTTTTTCGACTCCCACTATATGGTGATGACCTCGACATAATTCACCTAATCCAACTGGACAATCCATCGAGCATGCACTTGATAGGAAAACTCGGAATCTGATTGGAACTTAAAGGTCATCCTCAGACACCTGGCTTGCCCATCGTTGATTGCAATATCAACATGGGGCAACTTGTGGAGAAGTTGTTTTTCAACGTCCTTAGTTTGGTTCAAACTTTGTCTTGTAATAAGAGATGTCTGCCAATAATAACAGAACAGTTGGCGTGAAAAATTCCGACACTTGACGAAAATTTTGGGAAAACTGTTTACTGAATGCTATCATCAATAGAATTCAATTTACCCAATTAAATCGGGAGATAGAGATTGCTAAGGCCAACTGATACTCGACTTAGGTGAATAGTAACATAGTAAGGATATATTATTTATTATTTCTTGTATGTATGTAGGGTCGAAATTGCTAGGCTGCGGCTAATTTAGCCATTCGCACATTTTCAAAGTATTTACCTGCCGTTTTATTACTTCTTAATACTCAAGTAATCAGTAACAACAATGTTTCAGGTGGTATATTTGTTCTCGGCGTCATGCATAATTACCAATGCATAGAAAGAAAACTAGGAGACATACCCATGCCTAATGACATACTGGATGATCCGCAGCATTAACTCAGGTATTTGGTGTTGTCGATTATTAAAGCTATAGAATGAATTTGAGAGAAGAAGAAACAAAAGCGTATTATACAGCGATTTCTAAAAGATGCGACACTTGATGTTGATTCGATGATTGTCGCGCTATGACCAATACAGTCAAGGATACTAAAAAAGTACGACCAACTTTGATACGTTTGTATAAAAAAATTGAGGAATAAATAATCAAAACATATTTTTTCTTTTTGTAGATAAAATATTAAAATCTCAATGACTATTCCGGTCCGTATCGACTTTATTATTAATAAAATTTACCTTAAGCCGTAGAAGCGTACGCTACTCCCTGATAAACATTATCAATGTCCGGTGTGAGTTCAGGTCAGGTCAGGAAGTTAGATGAGTTTGTTTAAATCCTTTCTTAGGGGAGATTAATTTTATACCTATGTAATAAATTTCTAATCAATGTTTAGTAAATGTTTTACCAGGTTTTCTCACGTCCGGTGCACGCGGGTTGAAACTGGATTATTTGTTTATAACTGGGTGATGTTAATAAAAATTTTTCTTGCAGAGTAAATAACTAATAAAGTTTTAGTGAAATATTCCATATGTATTTTTGGTCTGGTCTGAAGTGGTTAATGAAGCTTCAAGGAATTGGGAAAAGTGTATCGACCTAAAAGGATATATAAAAAAATTGTAAAAACTTGCGTCTTCATCCCTAAAACAGGTATTTTTTATTGATCGACCCTCGTATGACTAACCCCATTTAATGTATTATGTCACTGCTAAAATTTATAAAAATACATAGGTATCATTGTTTGTGAAATTTGTTATAACTGTGTATTGTTATTTGTTGTTATTGACGATGCCCATAGTTTTTATTATTATTATTTTATCCAACCAATTAAACCGAGCTATACAACAAAATTTTTTAAGTGAAGAACACCAATTCAGCAAACTTTGATCAAATACCAGTCAAACTGCTAAAATAATGTGCTGGTATTTTAATTACGCCATTAGCTGATGTCATAATTTGTCTCTGGTCCGGGGATTATTTCCGAATGACTTGAAAAAGACACTGGCGATTCTCATACTCAAGACTGGTGATATATCGCTACTTACAAACTACAGACCTATTTCAATAATTCAAAATATAACGAAGATTTTATGTAAACGCATAGTTGCCTTTTTAGAAAAATATAGGTAGAGTATTTTGTGAGAACCAAAATGGCTACATTAATAGAAGATCAACCAAGAGAGCAATATTTTAGGTAGGGAAGGAAATTACAGAGGGACTAAATAGGGAAGATAACACTCTGTGTATGGATTTGTTTAAACCTTTTGACATAGTGTCCCAATGACTCGCTGTTAGCAGAATTGGAATTGCTGGACTTTGGGGTAGTCTCTTTGACTTTGATGAATTCATGCTTATCAGGCAGGAGCACAATGCGTGACCTTTAGTGACCATAGGACAGGTGAACTGATACCGTCTGAATGGAAGGCGATAGAGCGTGGTGTACCTAATGGTTCAATCCTGGGTCCAGTCTTGTTCTTACTGTATATTAACCAACTGCCTGAAGTGCTACCCCATAAGTCCACACTGTTTGCTACGACACATCGTTGGTCCTGTGAGCTCCTTCAGACAGTGCTTTGATCTTAGAAGCATCAGAATCATTGAGAATCTTACAAGAACAGTATAATGGAATGAATTTACAGTTAAATGTGGTTAGGATCAACAGCCAATTTGGAAGGCTTATATTGTTGGCTCTTTGACGGGCATATTGTCAGCATTCAACTGCAATTCATGAGTTCTGTCAAGATTTCAGTTGTGCCAATGCTGTCCTCGAGGCATATTACGTAGATGTTAACTTGACGCTTCGAGATGAGGTTATATTTTGGCGAAATTCCACACAAGCTGTTTAGAAGTCCTGCATCCGTAACATGTTTAACCCGAAGAATGAAAGTTCTTGTAGGGAAATATTTATTAATAACAAAATACTTACTTCGACAAGTTTGTACATTTGGAACGTGCGTGTTTTGTTGGGGGATAACCAAAGTGTGAACAGCAACATAAATATGTAACAATGATTATTTGGTCCCCCCACAGACTACAAAAAGTATTGTTTATAATAGTGTCGTGGTGCAAGTCCTTAAGGTATACAATAAACTGACAGTGCAAATAAGAGAACTTACGAGTGCAAAAATTATGAGACGAGAGATATTTCGGCCGAAATTGCTTATGTTCGGATATATTTTTTGTTGGTGAGTTTTAGGTGATTTTAAAACTATGTTTGTTCACCTTACTGCACACTTTTATTTATCTTGGATTTATCTTTGTGTGTATTTTATTGACGTGTTCTACACATTTTATATGCACTCACGGTGCAAATAAATGTGTTATTATTTTTGTTATTGTATTGTTGTCATTTGGAAAATAAAAAACAAATAAATAAATACAGATGTAGAGACTATAACACTTCTCTGCTTTTACAAGTGTTTATTTTCTTCTCTGCAACCGGTTTCGCTGCTTGACACCATCACCAGGCAGAGAAGAAAGAAAAAAAAATGTGAAGCCATAGAAGTAGTCTTTACATCTGTACTTAGTATGAAACGCTTTCATTAAGGCAGTGGCGATTTCTCCTAGTGAGCTAGGTGTGCGCCGCACACCCTAAAATATAATTAAAATGTGCACAGTTAAATATGTTTTATTTCTTTTTCACTTAGTCTTAATACACTACATATTTTATGACAATCGATTTAATTTACTTATTTGATTTCATAAATAGTCGGTTAATAGCGACTTGGAATGAAGTAGGTACCACGTCTTCATTCTGAGAATATTACTCAATAGCAACTGGGAATGAATTCGGGTTAGGTGTGCGTTATTATTTCCGAACAACTTCAGTCGATAGAGCTGTATTGGTATACAATACAGTCCCCCACCCATGTGTTTAAAATAGTGAGGAAAATACCATTGATTTTAACACTGCAGTGAGCGGTAAAAATACCGCTCAAGACAAATGAATGGAACGCCGGTCTAACAAACGTTGTGATAGCATTATTTACAAACATTACGACTGCGCTTGCAGAGACCACATAATTCTAGAATCAAAGACTATAATACATTTTAGTAAATTTTCGTAGAAAAAATTCACTAATGGGGAGATTTCGACTTTTGAATTTTGAAAAATTGTTTGCAAATGAGCGCGAACTAGGACCCCTAGAACCCATATCCGGGGTCAGTTTCAATTTTTATATGATATATATATATATATATATATATATATATATATATATATATATATATATATATATATACATATACATATACATATATATATATATATATATATATATATATATATATATATATATATATATATATATATATATATATATATATATATATATGTATCACACCGATAACTCAAAATATAATTTGCCGATTTTGATAAAATTTGGCATGTACCTTCCTTATGTAAATGGCTTGGATAAGTTCGTTACTCAGGAAAATCGGACGAGGTTTTCCGGGAAAATATTGAGTTTTCATTCAAAAAAAAATTTGTATCTCAAAAAATAAAAAAGATAAGATAACCAAATTTGGTAGGTAGGTTTACGATATAAAAATTAAACTATACACCAAAATTTAGATTTCTATGTTGCCAGAAAAAAAAGTTATAATAAAATATTTTGTGCCAGATCATTTCTATGAAAATTCACTACCATAACGCACTTGCTGCATCCAGGCTTTTTACACATTTTATTATTTAGTACCATATTAACATTGAACTACTTTTAATGTTTTCAGTTTTCACCCCGTTCCGGACAGTGCTAACGCTAGAACAAATTTGTGTGAAGAGAAGAGCTTGATAATAATTCCATGTTCTTTTCGTGTTTTAAAGTTTTAAGTGACTTTTTAATTCGTTAGTGTTGCAGTGGGAAACTAATTTATTTATCTACGTATTATTCCCATATAGGTACAAAATATATATATATATATATATATATATATATATATATATATATATATATATATATATATATATATATATATATATATATATATATATATATATATATATATATATATATATATATATATATATATATATATATATATATATATATATATATATATATATATATATATATATATATATATATATATATATATATGTTAATAATTTTTAAAACCACCACTAACAGCAACTCGTTACCGCACACCTGAACATTTTGGTCAGGAGACGCCACTGCATGAAGGACAAGAACAATAATTAATGAAATAAATAGATAATTATACACATTTCTAAACTCAGTGACCTCTCTGGTTGTAAAAATGTTCTATGAAAATTGGCTACAAATACAACCTATATCTGAACAGCTTAAATAACTTATTAATTGTTGTTGCCCTTACTTAGTGAAACTGGTCCGTACTACACACAGACTTGGAGACTACTTCTCTGGCTACGTCCTTCACTTACAGAAACGAAAACCAACAGTGAAGCCAGAGAAGTAGTCTCCAAGTCTGTATGTAGCCTAAATAACATCATGGAACATAAAACATAACAGAGGCAGGATATATAAGTTGGAATTTTTATGCAGTTTTACAATGCTGTCTTAATAATAGCAAAGCCACAAACAACGCATTCATAAAATTAACATACATATGTTGCTAAATAAAGCAAATTATTTAAACGATAACTTTAAGTTAATAATATTCATTAATACTGGAAATAAAACAAGGCTTACTACATTGTTGCATCCATGCTAATTTATTAATATAAAGTATATTAGCTATTGTATTACGATTGGTAGTGCTATCTGTTAAATGACTCATTCAACAAACTGCAAATAATAATCTAGAGATAGAGAGAGCGTTTTCCTGGAATTTATCATTCTGTGACCTCTGTGCAAATATTATTTTGTTTGCAAATATTATGTGACGAGAAAAACGTTTTTAAAAGGTACATTTCATATTGATCGATATACACAATTAGTGAATTTTCATTAAGAAAATCCCCTTAAGAGAGAACACGAACGTGAGAAATGCGGAAAATTTCTTGAAATGGGCGCGATTTATAGTCCCTAGGATCCCTACCTAGGGACAGTTAAAATTTTTTATGTTTTTAGTGTAGAATCCAAAGGAATCCAAAAATGCAATAATATATAGGTGTTCCAATTAAACCAACATAAGTCATATGCAATGGAGAATATGCAATCTCTGGTTATGTGACGGTTCTAGACTTATACAGCAGCTTCCATGTACACGCACTACAGCAAGAAGGAAGCTGTGCGAAAAAACTAACGACCGAAAACAACTACTGCGCTGGCTAATACCACAACGGGCATTGAATGACATCACTCGCTAGCCACCAGCGGTAAGATGTATAGCAGAGGACACAGACATAATATGGCATAACTGAGTTCCAACAAGTCGCCCTTAAGACAGGCATTGCCATAATATGCAAGCCTAAAGCGCCATCTCTGGTGTTGTGACGGTTCTAGGCTTCCACAACAGCTTCCATGGTACAGCAAGAAGGAGGCTATGGGAAGAAAACTAGTGAGCGAAAACAACTACTCCCCTGGGTAATACCACTGCACTGAATTACATAACTCGCTATCTACCATCATTTTAGTTCTACCAGGACTAGGGGTTAGATGTACGACGTCTGCAAATCAAGTAACGAAACTGACTGCGCAGCGTTTGATATGTCAACACTGCAAACACGTGGCATGGAGGGCGACAAGTTGACAGGTCTTACGCGTTCAATACAGTACAAGTTTGAACTCGGTCGAGCCATTTCGTTGTCCGTTATCGTTGTTCCCGTGAAACCGGTTTTCGTAGTGCGTTCTAAAAATGAGACATTCGAGCAACGGTGTGCTATCAGGTTTTGCTTCAGACTTGGGCAAAGTGCAACAAACTTTTGCAAAACTTTAGCAGATCTACGGAGACAGTGCTTTGTCAAGAGCCCAGGTTTTTCGGTGGTTTGAGGCATTTTCAGAAGGAAGAGTCTATCGGAGATCAGCCACGCAGCGGAAGGCCTTCAACTCCAAGAACCGATAAAAATGTAGACAGAATTCGCGATCTTGTGCGTTCAGATCGTCGGTTGGCGGTCAGAATGATCGGGGAACAGTTGCATTTATGTCACGCCACCGTTCATCAAGTTTTGACCAATGAATTGGGAATGAGAAAGCCCTGCTTGAAAATGGTTCAAAAAACCTTTAACCGGGACAAAAGGACATTAGGAGAGAAAGGTGTCTTGACTTTTCGGAATCAATTGAAAATAATGAAATTTTTTGGATCGTGTCATTACTGGTGATGAAAGTTGAGTGTTTGGGTATGAAACGGAAACCGAACGCCAGAGCATAGAATGACACACTTCAGGCTCTCCAAAGTCCAAAAAGAAAGAATGAGCAAATCAATGATCGAGAGCATGCTGACTTGTTTCTATGATAGCCAGGGAATCGTCCACAAAGAGTTTGTGGCTTAAGGACAGACACATACATTATCAAAAACACAAAAATGCTTAATTCTGTTAAACTAATACAGAAAAGTGATAACCTTCTACCTTCTTAAATGACGTAAGTTTATTCCACATTTTTGAAGTAACTACTGTTCACGCAATGGAATCAAAACATGTCTTCTTACTCAATAAAATAAAGTTTTTAATAAACAATAATAATTTCGATGTCAAATGATTACTATAAAAAAAGAGGCCAAGAGAAATCACCACATTGAGATAAGATACGAGTTATTCTTACATATTTTCTTAATGTGGTAATTTTAGATTTTAAACTTCAGTTTCGTATTTTGCATTTTCTTTAATGTGTTTTTAGTGAATTTTTATTTTTAAAAAAATTCACTAATAGAGATGTATCGATGGTGAGAATTTGCAAAAAAAATTTCAATTGAGCGCGAAGTAGCACCCCTAGAATCCATATTCGCCAGTTTCAATTTTTGTATGTTTATATATATATATATATATATATATATATATATATATATATATATATATATATATATATATATATATATATATATATATATATATATATATATATCCGCACGATAACTCAAAAAGTTTTTAACCGATTTTGATGAAACTCGGCAAAAATCTTTCTTTTATTAATGGCTTTGATGAGTTCGTTAGCCAGCAAAATCGGACAAGGTTTTCCCGGAAAATTTTGAGTTTTCTTTCGAACAAAATTTTTGTCCAAAAATTACAAAGCTATTTTGATAAAATTTGGTAGATATGTTGCCTTGGGAAAGACCTTACTACATGCCGAAATTCAACTTTCTATGTTTATTGAGTTATTCAAATTTTAAGTATTTAATGAAAATTCACGACCGTAACGCACTTGCTGCGTCCCGACTTTTCCTCATTTCTAGTTGTGATACTTCTGCCTTATGTTTCATTTGTTCTGCTTTGTTCATTTCAACCATTGTCTTCTGATTTTCATCAAGAATTATTGTATAATCATGATATGAATTTTTGACATACTGCCTCTGCTTATCGTTGAATTCTATATTTCCCACCTCTGTTAATTTCTTTAAACTATCATACATATGGCGTTTCGATATTAAAGTTTTCTCTTGTCAATTAGGACATAAAAACACATATAGATAGATAGATAATTTTATTAGCCTTTGCTCGAGTACATACATACTACAGGCACGTCAAAGAATTAGATGATCATAAAATGTCAGTCTTAAATAATTACAAAAAATAACAACACCACTTTACACACCGAACCAACTACAAAAATATACAATCAGTTTACATCAAACCTGAATTCACAGTCACAACGGTGCTATTTTTACAACCATTACTATCATTCTCTCCATTGCTCAGGGCCTGTACAGCAAATTCACTGATATTATAAAAAGAATTGTCAACCAAAAATGATTTTAGCTTATGTTTAAAGCAGCTCAGTTTATCCGCAGCCTTAATCTCCTAAGGAAGCATATTAAAATAAAAACAGCCAGCATATACAGGTAATTTCTTGTATGTCATATACTGGTAATTTGGCAAGTGGATATCATTTCTTGCCCGGGTAGTGTAGCTGTGAACTGCACTGTTTTTAATAAACCGGTTCCTACGTGTATATGTGAAACTCAAGAATTTATACAAATACACCCCCGTGGCAGTCAACAGTTTTTTGTCTTAAAAGTAGTCCTGCACGATTCGCTTTGTTGTAGTCCAAAAATCAGGCGGATTATTCGTTTTTGGCATACGAAAACCCCGTGTATATCATTTGCATGCCCCCACACTATTATGTTGTATGCCAGCACACTATACACTAAAGCAAAATACACGTTACTGAGATAAATTTCATTTAAGGTGTTCTCCGGCTTCATGACGCAAAAATAGGCCTCACCCAGTTTGTTCGATATTCCTTCTATCTGGGTGTCCCATGAAAGCCTATTATCTAAAATGCAATCTAAAAAATTGGTGGAGGTACTTAGGTAAATAATTATCATTAAAATTAATATCTATAGAGGGCTCTCGACATCTTCCCATAAACTCTACACAAACTATCTTAGAACTATTTACAATCAGGTGACTGCTGCAGCACCACTGACCAAAGTGTGACAAAATACTATCCACCTTACGCATAGCATCAGACAATACCGGATCCAAAACTTTGATTGCTATGTCATCCGCGTACATAAACAACCTCCCATCTATCAGATAATGGGGAAGATCATTTACGTACAACATAAACATAAGCGGCCCCAGAACGCTTCCCTGCGGAGCGACCAGCTTTACTTGATATTCATTAGATCGAACACAGTCCACTGAGACTTCTAATCGCTATCTCACAAGCTGACACAAGCCAATCACCAACAGGTTCCCTAAGTCCGACCGCGTTTAATTTTCTTCCGAGAAAAGTACAATTAATGGTGTTAAAGGCGCGACATGTCAAAAAATATGCCCACGGTGTGATGCTTTCTGTCAACAGAATCCGAAATATGATGTACCATGTCCGCGCAGGCCAGTTCGGTGGTATATCCCTCGCAAAAACCATACTGACTAGGAGAACACGTTATTTTTACTTAGGAAGTCCGTTATCCTGTTATGCATAATTCTTTTCATAAGAAAACGGACTCAAGACCATTACAGATCGGTAGTTTTCCATCGAGAGCGGATCGTCTTTTTCATATATTGGTACCCCTTTGGTTTTTTCAATTTCGAGAGAAACTGGTCTAACTTAAGCGAGGTATTCATGATTACCGTTAGATAAGGCGATATCAATTCAGGCAGTTGTTTAATCCCAGTGACTGCAAATCATCCAAGCCAGTGGATCTTTTATTTTCAAGTTTATGAATAACGTTTGTCATTTCAGTGTCCGTCACTGGATAAAAATAAAAACTATTGCGCGCCATTATGGAGGTTGTACACTCTTTATAGTTAAGAACACAAAATGAGCAGTCAATTTTTCTTCGATCCCACAGGCAAAGTACTTTGCAAATGAATTCGATATTAAACGCTTGTCAGTCATTATTTCGTTATTTGTTTTTAATTTAATCTCTGTTTTGGTTTTATTTATTTTATTTAAGAGTATCTACAAGTTGCCAGAGTATCTTATTTTTGTTATCAACTGTGAAATGATACCAGCATTATTATTAAGTTCAAGTTTTTTTTTTCATTACCTTGTACTTATTATTATTATTATCCTCACTAGGATATAATCTTCTATAATAGTTAAAGAATTTTAAGTTCTTAAACGCAATTTTCAACTCATTTTGGTGCTCTGAAGTCCTATTTTTTAGCTCCCCTATAAATTTTCTGATACTTTTCAGGAAACCAACATTGTAACAATAGGAAAAATGCTTGAAAAATACATCGAACAAGTCATCAATATTTTGACAGTCGGTATCATCGAAAGATATGTATTGAGATGCAAAAATAGTTTTAGATTCTGTAAAAGCATCATAAGTGAACCGACGGCAAAATCTTGTATACAAATGCCCAAAATTTTTACTCCAACTTTAACCTTATGTTAAATGGTCATAAACGTTAAAATCAAGTAAAAAACACATTCACAGCGCAGCTTTACACCGCCAATAACTAGAATGCATTCATGCGTTCATTGGCGGTTCAATTAATATACCAAACGACAGTCGTAGTAGACTAATATTTACATGAAAGAAATTCATATAATATAAATGAAATCTAACTAACAATGAATCTGCTAGTGACGGAATTTTACAAATACATATACAATTTTCATGACATTTGAGCTAAATCACAAATTTTACGGACATTTTTTGAGGGTATTTCAAATTCCCCGATTTTTCCCGATTTTCAAGGTTGTAACACGTTTCTCTTTATTTTCCATAATTGTGAATCATAGACATAATTGTCATCTATGACGTCACCACTACTGTCCATCGAATAACTGAATATTCTGGTTCCTCTTTTATCACATCCAGAACATCGTTTATAGCACGGGGGCGAATGTCACCAGCCCCATAAAGCAATATCATTCATAGCATGGGCCAAATGTCACCAGCCCCGTAGAAGAAAGCAACACCATTTAAGATGGGGGTCCATGAATGCCTTCAGTTCGACAGGGCAGCGCCCAGCTGCGCCCATATCGTCTTAAAATTTTTACCAGCTCTAAGTGGTCATTTCATTCTGCAAATAAAGTACTGTCACATCCCCTAAATTGCAGCACGCAACGTTAAGTAAAATTGGCTTAATTTGATTGTTTTTCTTTAATTTATATTGCAATTTACATTTCACTTTATAGTTCAATTTATTTAAAGTAATAATTACAATTTTCACAGTTTGTCATAAAGTATAATTTTGCTTTATTAATTAATTACATGCCACTGTTAAGTATTTTATTTTACAATAAATGATGTAAACCAGATCTCTCTCACTTTTTTTACAGTGCTACCCACATACAGATAAAAATGGCGAGAATTCAGGCCCTATTTAATGTATATCTAATGCTCAAGTTACTTATATTTGATCTATTTATTTATTATTTTGTTTTAATTACTATAAATGGCAATGCATTTTTTATTTTTTATTTAGCTATCCATTAATAATCGTAAAAGTACGTTACAACGTCGCTGGGTACCCTGTTCATAGAAGTGCTGGAACCCGGATACTGGAATAGCCTCAGCTGGTCGGTTACAGCCGTTTGAATGTTTTCGAGTGTCCCCAAATGATGTCCCTTTGAAGGGAAGAACCGTCTTTAACGCTATGTGGCTTCCCAAGGAATTATTTTGAGGGAGACAAAGTTTAATTGTAATTATATTTAATAATAATTCTTAAAAAAATCATTCTCATTACTTAATTTACAGACCTCGTATAGCAGGAGACAGGCCGGATTCGTCCTTCTTAGGATTCGTCAAGATGCCATACCTGCGCTCAAACAAGTAGGCCTTAGGACAGGCATTGCCATAATATGCAATGGAGAATAACACCAAGCGGCATCTCTAATGTTGTCGAAAGGACGAAACCAATCTGTGTTTCCCGCTAGTCCCCGGAGGACTGAAGTGATGGTGGCTAGCGAGTGATGTAATTCAATGCCCGTCGTGGTACTGGCCAGGGGGGTAGTTGTTTTCGGTTGCTATTTTCCTTCCCACGGCTTCCTCCTTGCTGTACTGTGTGTACGCGGATGCTGCTGTCGAAGCCTAGAACCGTCACAACACCGCTAGCTTCGGTAGGACTGAATTGTGGCTAGGGAGTAATGTAATTCAATGCCCGTCGTGGTATTAGCCAGGGGAGTAGTTGTTTTGGCTCGCTAGTTTTTCTTCCCACAGCTTCCTTCTTGCTGTACTGTGCGTGCGTAAGTGAATGCTGCTGTGGAAGCCTAGAAGCGTCACAACACCAGAGATGACGCTTTGCGCTATTCTTCATTGCATATTATGGCCAAGCCTGTCTTAAGGACGAATTGTTGGAGCACAAGTATGGCATACTGAAGAGTCCTAAGAAGCACGAAACCGGTCTGTGTCTCCTGCTATACAACACAAACTATGTGTCATTTTCATAGAATCGATCGTTTTTTGGTTGCAGGTCAAAAAAAACCTAGTAGGTGGCCCTATAACACGGTTCTGGTTTCTAATCCATATTTTAAAAATTAAAAAGTTACATCATTTTAAAATGTAAATCAATATCGCTGGACCACACGGCACACAAAATTACAAGAAAAGCGTGTACGTGCCTATCACCAGCAATTAAGTGGTATTGAGCGGGGGCAGATTATTTGTATGAGATCTGCAGATTTCTCTATAAGAACATGTATGAGCGTTCAAATTCAAAGTTTACATTCGTTTTGCAACGTTGAAGAAAATGTGTAGCTGCAGAGATGCACGTATGAAAGTAGACCAATACGCAAATATAAGCATACAGTTCAAGCTCACATGACACAAATCCGTACCTTTAAAAACACTCACAATTAAAAGTCCGAACGCAGCAATTATGCTATGGTGGCGCATTTTAATAGAAATTGTACACAGAAAAAAATATGTTTAATAAGCAAAAAATTAAATAAAATTCTTTCTACAAAATTTCCAGGAAAAAAATTGTGGATAGAAAATTGTTTTACGTACCTAAATTCACCAGGAAACTTTTTTTAGCTAAAATTCAATTAGAAAACTTTTTTGTGAAGATGTAAATCATAATATTTTCCCAGAAATGTACTTTTGTACTTAGGAATATAAAAACTTACTGTAAATTGGACAATTGCACTAGAACGGCAGCACTGAATGTTTTATAAGTTAGGTTGTTTCTTCTTGGAATTGATTTAAAAAGTCGGACAAAGAGTACCCCTTTAACCGGAAAACATATCCGCAGACCGGTTCCGAAGGCTATGGCTATAATACATCAATAGAATATTGAGATTGCTGTCGACATTCGACATAAACAATTCTTATGCTGTGCTGTAAATGAAACTTCAACTTCATGCTATGTTTATCGTACTTGTGGAGACGCTGTGGCATAAACAATTAAATGTACCCATATAATAATAGTATCTTTTGCAAAATGCATACAGATACAGAGCGCTTTTATGATAACAAAATCTCGGGACGCAGCAAGTGCGTTATGGTAGTGAATTTTTATTAAATGCTTCAAATTTGAATAACTCAATTTTCTATACTTAGAAAGTTTAATTTTGGTACGTAGTAAGGTCTTTCCTAGGGCAAGATATCCACCAAATTTCATTAAAATAACTTTTTTCGGAGAAAAAAAAATTTTTCGAAAGAAAATTTAAAATTTGAAAAACTCAATTTTCTATAAACTTAGAAAGTTAAATTTTGGTACGTAGTAAGGTGCTCGCAAGGCAACATATATAGTAAATTTCATTAAAACAGCTTTGTTATTTTCGGAGAAAAAATTTTTTTTTAAAGAAAAAAATTTTTTCCAAAAAACCCCGTCCGATTTTCCTCGATAACGAACTCATCCAAGCCATTAATAAAAGAAAGGCACTTGTCGAGTTTCATTGAAATCGGTTAATTATTTTTTGAGTTATCAGACGGATACTGTTAGTGTTTTTTGCTTTGAAAAATAAGTAATCACCTTATTTTGTTGATTAACCGTATATTAATCAAGTTACACTACTTTTAACTTAACTACAACATAATATTAACAATAACTATTATATATACACAATGGAGTTGCAAGCACACCTCTCGTCTTTCGTCGTTTCAAGCGTTCTACCTTGCAATGCCGGATGCACAATCGTCTCTTCTTCTGTCCGGCTATATCAATCGAATTCTTGGAAGGTCGCACCCTGTACCAACACAAGTCACGTTGGTAGTCCTGAACATGCCCCCCGCCTTGAAAGGGTTGACTTTCAAACCCCAAAGACATACAAATTATGCTTAATGGAATGGACTACGGACTACCAAATAAGTCAATGGAGATAAATCAGTTTTAAGTTATTCATTGTTTTTATGAACTTCACTGTGCGCACTCACTTCAGTATCTTCTTCATACATAGGAAGAGGGCAAATTTTTGAGAAGGATCTCTTAATTACCCCGCTATCAGTCTTTATTGTAGCGACTCTGGCGATGCCATCACTGCCTGCGTGGATGGTTTGTACTCGTCCTAACTTCCACTTCGAAGGAGGTTGGTTGTCTTCTTTGATGATAACGAGTGTTCCCTGCTTCAGTGACCCTTGATGTAGCTTCCATTTTGTGCGCTGCTGAAGTTCACTAACATATTCCTTGCTCCATCGGTCCCATAGGTGTTGTTTTATTTGAGTGAGATGTTGATACATTGACAAGCGATTTGTTGGTATGTCCATCAAACTACTCTCTGGAACTGCCGTTAAAGGTCGACCAATGAGGAAGTGTGATGGAGTGAGGGGAGTTAGGTCATTGGGTGAACTGGAGATTGGAGTAAGTGGCCGGGAATTCAAAATTGCTTCGACTTCCGCGAGTACTGTAGTTACTTGCTCGAAAGTTAAAATTAAATCTTTAATCACGCGTCTGAGGTGATACTTGATACTTTTTATGCCTGCCTCCCACAGGCCTCCAAAATGTGGGGAATAGGGAGGAATGAACTTCCAATCAATTTGATCCCGTGCACACATTTCCGTTAACTGTTTGTTTTGCGCCATGATAAACTCGCCCAAATCTTTCAGTTCGTTTCTTGCCGCCAAGAAGTTTCGACCATTATCACTATATATACAAGCTGGCTTTCCTCTTCGAGACACGAAACGTTTAAGTGCTAACATAAAAGCCTCTTTACTTAAATCTGTGACTAATTCAATATGAACAGCTTTAATGGTGCAGCATATGAACAGGCATATATAGGCTTTGGACATTTTAAAGCCTCGTCCAGATCTACTTTTAATAGTCAATGGACCAGCGTAATCTACCCCTACGTGCTCGAAGGGCTGTCTTGAGATCAGACGCATTTCGGGTAACGAACCCATTATCGGATTTGTTAATTTTGGTTTACATCGGAAGCATGGAATGCATTTATGACTTTACTAAAATTCGGCCCCTAACGATCCAATACTCTTCGCGTATTGTAGACAGCGTTTGTTGAGGACCCGCATGGAGTAGTCTGACATGGGTACTTACAACAATTAATTTAGCTAGAGGACTTTTAGATGACAAAATTGCCGGGTGTTTTTTCTCATAGGAAAACGACGAATTTTGCAGTCTTCCACCCACTCTTAAAACACCGTCAGAATCGACGAATGGATTCAAATTTGAGATATCTTTCGCAGATAATTGTTTTCCCGCCTTAAGTTTGTTGATTTGATTTTGAAAGTGTTCAAATTGAGAAATTTTGATCAAATGATGCATTGCGTTATTTACTTCCGGTTTCGTCAGTAATCCGGTTTTTAATGGCAATTTATTCACCCTTTGCTTGCAGTTATTTATAAATCTTAACAGGTATGCGGTTGAGTTTATTTAAATCAGAATATCTGTTAATTAAGTCATCTCCTGAGGAAGTTGCATAAAATATGTGAGGTTTAGTTTTACGTACATCTGGTAAATTTTCATCGGTATATCTAGATTCTGGCCAATGGTTGCGATCTTGCCTTAAAAACGCCGGACCGTTCCACCAAAATGTATTATTGATTAAAGCTTCTGCTTTAACCCCCCGTGATACTAAATCGGCTGGGTTATGGGTTGATGGAACATGACGCCAGCTGTCAGCAATGGTTAACTGTTGGATTTCGGAAACCCGATTGCTCACAAAAGTTTTCAATTTATTAGGTGGCTGTTTCAGCCAACCTAAAACTATGGTTGAATCTGACCAAAATGCGCCTTCATTAAGGTTTACATGTAAAGAACTTCTAACTGATTTTGCAAGCCGAGCCAAAACCAAGGCTGCCATTAGTTCCAGTCGAGGGAGACTAATGGTTTTCAAAGGTGAAACTTTTGATTTCGCACAGAGTAAACTTGAGAATATTCCGCCGTTATCATTGATTGACCTAATATAAATACAGGCGCCATATGCATCTTCGGACGCGTCTGAAAACCCGTGCAATTCGCAATGCACGACGTTGTCACACATTACTCGTCGATCCAGGCAGACGTTATTTAACAATGGCAATTGGCTTCTAGACTCCCGCCAAAAGGTGTAGATGTGAGGTGAAACGGTTTCATCCCAGGATATTTTGTCTAGCCATAACCTTTGTAGCATAATCTTTGCTGGTAATATGGCTGGAGCCAAAAGGCCGAGCGGGTCAAAAATTTGCGCAATGCTGGCTAAAATTTTTCTTTTTGTAATTCGAGTTTCCGAAGCATTTGTCGATATTTTGTATGTTAATATGTCGCGACATGGATTCCACGTAATGCCAAGTGTTTTGGCGTTTTCATTATCTCCGAATTCAATAACGTTTAAAATTGAACTCCCGTCATTAACATATTTTAAAACCCTATTGTCATTGGAATAATACTTACGAAGCTCAAAACCACCCTGTTTTAAAATTTGACTAACTGTGAGACATAATTCTGCGGTTGTTTCGAGATCATCGCCCCCGCTGATAAAGTCGTCGACATAAAAATCGCCTTTTATTGCCTTAGAAGCCTCTGGATATAGTTCGGCGTTCGCGTCAGCTAACTGAACCAAGCATCGTATGGCAAGAAAGGGAGCTGCGGTTGTCCCATATGTGACAGTTTTTAATTCGTATACAGTGAGAGGATCGCCGAGATCCGGCCTCCAAAGGATGCGCTGTAGGCGTCGTTGTTCCGGAGTAATAAGGATCTGGCGATACATCTTTGCGATGTCCGCACAAATGACAAATTTATGTTGCCGAAATCTTAATAATATTGAATACAATGTTTCCTGTAATGTAGGCCCGACAAATTGTAACTGATTGAGAGAGAAACCAGTGGACGTAGGCGCAGATGCGTCGAAAACAACCCGTAATTTTGTAGACAAACTATCGCTTTTAAGTACTCCATGATGTGGCATGTAGTAACATACCTCTTCTGAATCACAACTCTCAACTTTCTCCATATGGTCAAGTGCTATATATTCATTCATAAAATCTACATATAATTGTTTTAATTTTGAATTTCTTTGAAACTGACGCTCAAGAGACATAAATCTTTTTTTGGCATTTTCAAGGGAGTCACCGAGCTGCTTTAATGATTGTTTAAATGGTAACGAAACAATAAATCTCCCATGTTCATCGCGTTTTGTCGTTGTTTTAAAGTTATCTTCGCAAGCGAGTTCTTCTGGGGAAAAAGCAGGTTTATTATACACTTCTTCAATTTCCCAGAATTTTTTTAAACCTTCCTGTACTTCTGTATTTGTCTCATTGTGCGCGAAATGACAAATAAGACTGTTAGTTTTAACACTAAAAGGTCCAGACACTACCCACCCAAATTTAGTTTTTTGCAAGATTGGCATATTCGTTCCTAATGAAATCTGACCCACTGAAAGCATGCTCCAAAATAAATCAGAGCCAATTAGCATGTCGATTTTATCGGGTTTATCAAAGGTTGGGTCCGCTAAATTGATATATTTTGGAATTGATAACTTCGATACATCTATCTTGACTGTCGGTATGTTTCCGGAAATAGCATCAATAATAAAGAAACATTTTGTGAAGAAAAAACTATTATATAATGACTGTACCGTCATTTCGCATTTTGAATAGATATTTGAAGCTACATTGTTTAAGCCTTTCACTGAAATATTGACTGGATGCGTATTTAATTTTAAACGGTCGGCCAAATGTTTTGTAACAAAGCTAGACTCACTGCCGCTATCTAACAATGCTCGAATTATACACGGTGACCCATCGTTATCTGTAACTTGAACATAGGCTGTAGACAGAAATACATGATCAACGACACCGCAGGCTGACAGCGTAACCGAGTCCTTCCCGGAAGCCGTTTCACAATGTGGCACATTGTCATGGATACTACTACCTGGCTTGGGATTAGAAACAGGCAAATAAACATTTTCTTTGTGCAAAAGGGTATTGTGTTTTTCGTTACACTTTAGGCATGATCCTCGTCGACAAACTTTACTATGATGACCTTTCTTTAAGCAATTTATGCAAAGCTTGAGTAGACGAACCCTTTTATCCCGCTCAATGGGTGTCAGTTTTAACAATATGGGACAATTTTGAATGTAATGATTGGTTGAACATATTACACACAGGCGAGTGATATCTGAATCGTTGTTACTAAGAAAACCCCTCGTATTACTTAGAGCATGATTTTTACGTCTATCTCCCTGATTTTGTGCGACCACTTCAAGCGTATCAGCCCGAGAATTCAAAAAGGATTTTATGTCTAAGAATTTTGGCTCCGCGATATTTGATTTGTAACATTCCCATTCGCGTAACGTTAGGCTATCTACTTTTGTAGTGATTAAATACAAGAGAAGCGTGTCCCATTCCGAGACTGGCTGTTTTAATTGTTCTAAAGCCCTCAGGTTCTTTGAAAAGTTGTCGATAAGTTTTCTGATGCCTGATGCGGATTCTTTCGAGTGGGCCTCTTCATTAAATATAGCTTTGACGTGATTATGTATAAGCAATTTATTGTTGTCGTGTGTGTGTGTGTGTGTGTTTTGTTTCTTTAACGTCGGCCTATTTCCGCGACTATGGCCAATCACCGACGCCAGGGAGCAGTTTCACCTCACTATCCTGGAAATTTTGCCGAACCCCTGTCTTTCTGTAAGGAGGGTAGGGATCTTTAACGTGCCCAACATCGCATGGACACGGGACCGACGGCTTTACGCCCCCTCCGAAGGGCGGAACGTGCAGACATTCAACTTGCTCAAATACAATGCCAGAACCTCGGTTGATGTTAATTTTACAGTTTGTACTGAAAAAGTGAAAGGAGTACGCCGGGATCGAACCCAGTACCCTTCGGTTCAAAGGCACACGTTCTTACCTCTGAACCACCGAGGTTCCTTATTGTTGTCGTACCGTTCTAATAATGCATTCCACGCGACGTCATAATTTGCTGCGGACGTTTCGAGCGATTTTACTACCATTACCGCATCTGATTCCAAGGACGCCCTTAAATAGTGAAACTTTTGCACAGTACTTAATGAAGTATTGTCATGAATTAACGAACGAAACGTGTCTCTAAATTCTAACCAATTTTGAAAGTTACCACTAAATTTGGGCAAGTTTATCGTGGGCAATTTTATATGTTGTAAGTACGAGTCTGAGTCAGAAGACCGAGAAGAGTGTGACTGATGCAAGTTATTGTGATCTACATTTACAACTGACGCGGTTTCAGTATCTAAAATTATTTTTTTTGATATAGCTACTTGATGAAAATATTCATCTTCGAACACAAAACGCTCATTGAGTTGTTCTTCTAACTCTGACTCGTCTTCTATTACGTTCTCTACTGTTGATTGCAATTGATCGAACTCGATTTTTAACTCTTTCATCGCGATTAACCTTTCTCTTAACTGAATAACGTCCGTATCGCCTACAGACTCTTTTGATTTAATGTTTTGAATAAATTTAGAAAACCACGTTAATTTTGTTTTAATTGTGGCACGTTTCCTTTTTTCCATTTTTAAATCGGCCATCGTAAACAAGTAAGATAATTAAATTCAATTCAGTTAAATCAATTATCGCCTCAGAGCTTAATGTAATGAAACAAATCACTATTATAATATTTCAAAGAAACTAGTCGAAACAATAGACAAGTAAGGATTATTTAAAGGAAATAATTTTTGTAAAGGAACTCACCGGTTGATCGCCTTATTGGCCTGTTTACCTGGGTGTATTGTTCTTCCTGGCTGCTTTACAACTCCATAAAACACTACAACTGACTCATCTGGGCACTGCAATTAGTCAACGGCTGCAGTGTACTGTCTTCTGTAGTTACGTTAAATCACTTGTTTTACAAACCACGCTCTGCTACCAAAAAATGTTAGTGTTTTTTGCTTTGAAAAATAAGTAATCACCTTATTTTGTTGATTAACCGTATATTAATCAAGTTACACTACTTTTAACTTAACTACAACATAATATTAACAATAACTATTATATATACACAATGGAGTTGCAAGCACACCTCTCGTCTTTCGTCGTTTCAAGCGTTCTACCTTGCAATGCCGGATGCACAATCGTCTCTTCTTCTGTCCGGCTATATCAATCGAATTCTTGGAAGGTCGCACCCTGTACCAACACAAGTCACGTTGGTAGTCCTGAACAGATACATATATATATATATATATATATATATATATATATATATATATATATATATATATATATATATATATATATATATATATATATATATATATATATATATATATATATATATATATATATATATATATATATATATATATATATATATTGAAACTGACCCCGGATATGGGTTCTAGGGGTCCTAATTCGCGCTCATTTGAAAAATGTTTTGCAAAGTCTCACCATCGATACCTCTCTATTAGTGAAGTTTTTTTAATAAAAATTCACTAAAAAGAAACTATGACTAGCATTAGAAAATACATTCCTTACAATATATGTGCATACAGAGTGTCCCATGTTGACCTTCCATTAGCCGTTTCTGGATCACTGCTCACAATTGAATTCTGAAAATTCACGCACGTGGGTTTCTCAAAATTTCCAGTTCACTGAAAATATTGACGTTAGTATGGGACTTCCGGTTGTACCGGAAGTAGACGTCAACTTTCTTTTCAAATGGAATATGGTGTTTCTTATTACGGATCTAGATTGCTCGTCAAATTTTATCGTAGGTTTCACCCACATGTTATGTCATTTTTCTAAACCTTTTTCGAGATATTTGACTTTTTTCAAAATTTCTTAAAAAACATTGTCACATTTACATACCTGTATCTCTCTTATTTTTCAAACTGGAGGGTTAATATTTTAAGGTGCAAATTCTAAAATGCCACAAAATATTTGGAATTTACTAAACATAGTACAAGTTAGGCAGGGTGTCCGAAATAGACCGGTCAATCGTGACAACTTTAAAACCTTATTTATTTATTTATTTAATTATTTTAAATAGAACAGCCTATATTTTATAACATTAGTTCATGTACTTTTTATTGTTCTTTCGATTGGTATCAGCATTCCCTATACCTAAGTCCCACCGATTTCAAGATATTTAAACATTATTTGCCATAAGAAATAATTATTAATCAGTTTGCCTAGGAGCTGAAAATTTTAAACGTCATCTTCCGAGAGTAAACTTAATGGTTGTACTGTAAAGTACGTTTGTCAATTGTATTTAAATAAAAGAGAGTATTTTCCACAATAATGGCACACTTCAATTACTCAAAAGATGGCTTTTTGAATTTAATTATTATTTACGGGGAGTGTAATCGAATTGCTAGAAAAACATGTCGTGTGTTTGCAGAGAGATTTCCAGATAGACATAGACCAACTCCTGACATGGTCAGAAGACTATTGAAAAATTGTTCTGAGAACGGAACGCTTCGTTCAGGAAGTAATAAAAATAAACCGCTATTGGACAATGTCTGTTCATTGTCCAATAGTGGTTTATTTTTATTACCTTCTGAACGAAACGTTCCATTCTCAGAACAATCTTTCAATAGTCTTCTGACCATGTCAGGAGTTGGTCTATGACCACAGAACTCTCACTCTTTACGGTAGGAACATTCCAATGACCAGGGAGGTAAAATATCTTGGGGTCGTATTGGACTCTAAGCTAACCTGGAATGGTCACGTTCAAAAAATACTGCGTAAGGCAGTCATGACATTAGCCGTCACTAGGCGGCTATATGGAAAAGCGTGGGGTCTAAGACCTAGTATGGCCCACTGGCTGTACACCAGGGTGGTCAGACCATCGTTAACATACGCGGCACTGGTCTGGTGGCCTAAGGTGACACCATCCAGTGCCAAACAAAAACTTGGCACGATCCAAAGGATGGCTTGCCTAGGCATCACAGGGGCCATGTCTTCAACCCCAACAGCCGCCATGGAGGTGTTGCTGGATCTCCCCCTGGGGTCAAAGGCAATGAAGAAGCTGACAGTCTCGCGAAGAGAGGGTCAGTAGAACCATTTATGGGACCAGAAGCGACTCTGGGCGTGACAAAGAGCACTGCCAGGGGAGCCATTAAGTCCCGGTTCAGAAATCAACACAAGGTGTACTGGGCAGACTGTCCAGGGCTTAGACATGGTAAGTCAATAATTGACGAAACCAGTTCAAAGAGAGCTGTGAAGCTGCTAAATCTTAGCAGAGGAGAGCTCAGAAATATTACAGGTCTCTTGACGGGACACATGGCCGTCAAGAAACACCTGCATAAAATGGGGCGGTTCCAGGGGGACCTCGCATGCAAACTCTGCGGCAATCAGCCCAGCACATCTTGTGCGAGTGTAAAGCTCTGGACCGCAAAAGACAACTGATCTACGGTCAGTCTGGGCCGAAGACAGAGCACTATAAAACTTCACACTACCAATCGCTGTGCAGACTGGTTCAAGGCACAGTGATTTTGGAATGGGTGGAGTGAAGAGACTAACGCCATGCACAATAGGCCAAGGGCTGCAGTGCTATCGGGGCGGCAAAGCCGCGGACGAGCCCAGAGGGAGAAAAAAAGGGCAACCAGATTTGGTAGGCTGGTTGCTGTCATAAAGAGTATCCTGTGTACCAAAATTCAGATATCTAAGTTAAAAGACAAAAAAGTTATGGGTAAGCCTCTGATTGAGAAAAGTTAAAAGCTCAAAATTGGCAATTATGCTAGTCATATTAATGTGAGTGAAAAATACCACATGAAATGACTAACAAGATCCTAGATCCGTGTCTAAGTCGTTATTTTTCTTTATTTCATTAAAATATAAGCAAAGAATCCATTGTAAATAAAAATTGTTTGGTTAGACGTTAGAAAATCAACATACTAGTGTATATACCTGCTAGTACATACATCAGTTCTGTCGACCGTGGTCCAGTGGTTTAAGGGTGTGCATCAGATACTTCGAAGAGAAGCCCATTTTGAGCGATTATCTCGGTTATGTTTATCAACGACAGTTGTCAGTAGAAATTGCTTCATTACCATGAAACATTGAGACTTTTCAAAATAATATATTGGATACCGTTTGCTATTAGCATATACAGTTGGATTTATCATCAGCAATTTGCAAAGGAAATTGCTTCATTGACTTTACTAAAGTGGTTAATTCACCTCACTGTCCGGGAAATTTGTGTCTTTAACGTGCCCAACATCGCATGGGCACGGACCGAGGATACGATTCCAAACGAATCCCACGGAGTTTACGAAATTCCTTGTTCCGACTATTCCCGAACTTACCTAGGACAAACAAACAGACGCATCCACAATAGAATATACGAACACACCCTCGCAGTTAGAAAATCCGACCCTTCATCGGCGCTGGCCATGCATCATATTCATACAGGGCCAAAATAGACTTCGATAATGCCAAAACAATAGCACCGGTTTACAATTTCAAAACGAGAATTATCCGCGAAGCAATCGAGACTGAAAAACGCCCCGATTGTTTAAATAAGAGAGATGATGGTCTTCGCCTTCCGACTACTTGGAAACCTATTATATCTTCTTTACAAACACACAAAAAGGAAATAAATTCCACAGACAATTTTATTGCATCATTATCTGCCTCAGCAAATGCCGGTGGCCCTCTTAATCCTCCTCTAAATACAGTGACCAAAACCCCCCACTTAATTGACGGTGACCCCACTACTTTCACTGATGACGAAACAGGTAGACGGAACGACATATATAAGACAAGACTTGCAACGAACTGCCAGATCTCTCTGAGGCCTAGGGTTGAACACACTGAGACCTCACAGACGATCTCCGGCGAGATTTGGGGAGTAGGCAGATTGAGGCCCCGTAATCGAGCTACAACAACCCAACCTACCATTATCCACCGCTCTAAGGAGTAGGCAGATTGAGGCCTTAGAGTGTCCTTACATATTTCCTTTACCCACCTTTGTCCATCACTCAAAGGAGTAGGCAGATTGAGGCCTTCGAGTGTCCTTACATATTTCCTTTACCTCTTGAAAATGGCTCCAAAACAGGAGCCGAAACGTCGAGTTTCCATAAATTCTGGACGCGGTTTAACCCGAGAACCAAGCATGTCTCACATTAAAGACCGCGGAAATCGTTCTGAATATATATATATATATATATATATATATATATATATATATATATATATATATATATATATATATATATATATGTGTGTGTGTGTGTGTGTGTGTGTGTGTGTGTGTTTGTGCCCGTATAATTATGAGGACAAACCACATGCATGGACGTGACTTGTCGGGTCTTCCCAACTTGTCGGGCCATACACGCGTCCCGACAATTTAGAGACGTGGTTTTTCGGTTTCTCCACCCCTTAAATAGTATAAATAACTAATTTTCTGACGATGTCCTGATATACATACTATATGCATGTGTGTATTTTTGAGTTCGTGTTACTAAAACTGTCGGGCCCTATAAAAGTGACTGATAAAAGCGACCTCCGTGGTCAATTTTTGAAACAGACGTAATTGTGTGTAAGGCCCGACAACTGTTTGGTTAAATTTGTGTAAGTCCCGATAAATATATTTTTTTTTTACCTCGTGCAGGTAGTAAATGATCTGTTTTCAAGTGACTTGTCCCTGGTTTTATAAATAGCGTCTTTGTTGTTATTTTTTACTGCTTCATCTGCAAGGGTTGTTGACGGGGAATAACGGTACATCATTTTTCCTTGGAGCCTAAAGCAGATAGCGGTGGGTTTTATGTAGTACCTATGTTATATTTCAAAGAATATTGAGATATTGTTAAATTTATTTATTAGGGAAATTTCATAGAAAACATTTACTCTATTCTTCAAACGAAAGAGAACTCATATTTGGGATGGAAACATTAGTTTATATATTATTTTACATACACATATTTATGTATGTATGTATGTATATATATATATATATATATATATATATATATATATATATATATATATATATATATATATATATATATATATACTTATAGGGTTAGTATAGGATGGATTTGTATTTACAGAAATATTCCTTATTCAAAAAAAAAAAAACTTAAAAGCTTTTCGACATATTTTTTGCTACAAAGTGACGATCTTCAATTTATCGTAGCGTAAACAATTTCGTTGCTATGGCAACTAAATCTTTCTTTTTAAATAGCAAGATATGATTTTTTCGCGATTTCGGAAATAGCGTCTAGTTCTTGATACGCCACTATAAAAATGTAATTAGGTTCAATTAGAAAAAAAATGGAGAAAAAACTAATGTAATTATGCATATGATCACAAAAAATGTTTTTTTTAACAGAAGCACGCTTAAAACCAACCCTGTACGCATAAGCAACATAACAAATGCTGTAAAATCACTCACTGCAGATGATAGGCAAAGTAGCTTTAATTATTAACTTTAATTCTAAAAGAGACTGACAAAACAAAACTAAAATAAAACAGCAATAATATTTGTCAACTTACTCAATGTTCAAAATGCTGTCCATTATCAATACATAATTGAACTCGCGTTTCAAAGAAATTTATTAAACTAATTAACCTGGAATACACAATCCATCTTGTTTGGCCAACAATTATAGCTTTCAGGTCTTCCAGATTTAATGGTCTGTCTCTGTAGAGAACATTCCTCAAGTGACCCTAAGAAAACAACCACATGGCGCCAAGTCAAGAGGGCGAGCAGTTCATTTAAGTGCATCACAGCGCCTGATTCAATTTTCTCTAAAAACTTCATCCAATTTTGCCGCACGCGTCTGCCAAAATGATTGTGAGCTCCATATTTATCAAACCAAACTTCATTGACTGGGCTCACTGCAACCACTGTGGTATAATTTCTTCTCTTAAAAAAATTAATACTTTTCAGATGTTAGATTTCCCTCAATAAATAACCGCCCAATATTACTACTGTCTAGTATACCCGTCCATACATAATTTTTTTGTGGTCGTTGGGTTTGAGCCTCCAGCATCCAATGTGGATTCTGCTGAGACCAATAACGATAATTTCTACTAAAGTCCGGCTTCTCATTAAATTTGCCATAATATAACAAAATTCAACATGCCTCTAAAAATCGCCAACTACAAGTTCCTGTACTAGCTGTACTTTATATGGGTGAAATTCTTTCTTTTCCTTTTTAGCAAAGTTACCACAGATTTTTCTGAAAGGCTGTGTAATGTAGTAACTTAATTTGTAGACACATGGTGGGTTTAATAAAAAGACAACAATATATCTAATGCGTTATTATCAGCTACAGCCGTTTTTGGTCTTCCTATTCTTGGCTTATCATTGACACTACCAGTTTCGTTAATTTTTTTCAGTGTTCTGGAAACATACACTTCATTAATTTGTGGCCAGACTCATGAAAAAACATGCACATTTCTTTACAAAGCTTCCTGTCACCGTAGCCCAACATCACTAATATATCAATTCTTAGCTTTTTGCTCAATTCTGCCATAATAATAATAATTCATTTCTATAAATTCTCTATTTTACAATATGAAGCTCTCTAAAGTACTACAAACTACATATAACTGACAGAAAACAATGCTTAAAATTGGCAGCTGCAAATACTATCACAATTTTTCAATTGGTAACTTCATAAGAAATTGATTAATGAAATCCAACCGAAGGTAATTTTTAAGAAACTTTTTTTTGCGATTTTTTCTTATTAATCCCGATTACATTTTCATAGTGCCGTTGCTAAGAAGGAGATGTGCTTTCCGTGAGTGCAAAAAAATCATATCTTGCTATTTAAAAAAAGATCTAGATTATCAATTTTTTATGAAATTTGGTGTTTCTAAATTAGGGCTATATACACATATTTGAGGAGGAAAAAAACATTTTTACATTTAACCAGCCGCACCCACATAAATATGACCTTGGCGTACTATTTGAAATGAAAATACAATACGCTGCTGCTTTTTTCAAAAGCAAAAATTATTCCTAGAATAGTACTATACTTTATATTTAAAAAAGTCTAAACGCAGCAAGTGCGTTATGGAAGTGAATTTTCATTAAAATGTTTTTAATAGCAAATGCGAGCAGGCATCAATCTGATTACTGGTATAGCTTATGCAGTAGAAAAAATCTACCATATTTTATCAAAACTACTTATTGTTTAAAAATCTTCCAAAATTTTCCGAAAATAAACTTAAAGTTGGTTTCCTAGCCAACAAACCTTAGGTTAATAGCAAATTGAGTTATTGAAATTTAAAGGATTTCATTAAAATTCGCTACCAAAACGCACTTACTGCGTCCAGATTTTTTTCTTACAAACATGCATCTTCTTCTTCTTCTATTGCTTATCCATTAATGGATATTCGCGATCACATGTGCCCATTCTTCCCTATTTCTGATGGAGCTGAATAGGTCTCCTACAGTTTTTAGTCCTGTCCATTCTCTCACGTTTCTAAGCCATGACATCCTCTTACTTTCGACTCCTCTCTTGCCCTCGATCTTTCCTTCGATTACTAATTGTAGGAATTGGTATCTTTCATTCTATATTACGTGACCCAGATATGCTGTTTTTCTGCGCTTGATGGTGTTCATCAGTTCACGTTCGCTTTTAACCGTTCTTAGGATCTCTTCGATTGTTTTTCTGGCCGTCCATGAGACTTTTAGTATACGTCTGTATGTCCACATGTCAAAGGTTTCAAGTCTATTCATGGTATTCACCTTCAGCGTCCAGCCCTCCACACCATATAGTAACACTGACCACACGTAACATTTTACTAATTCTTAGCCTCTCACGTACCTAGTCCCCTTCTAAATCCAAATTGTGTGGACCCTACCTCTCTTTCGCATTTTATGGAAACTGTGTAGTAAATAATCTTGAGGAATATATTTAACGTGTGGCTTACTAGACTGATCAGCCTATGGTCCTCGCACTTCGTTGCGTTACTCTTTTTTGGCAGGGGGATAAAATGTGATGTAATCCACTTGGCAGGGAACTCCCCCATGTTATATATCTTGTTAAATATTCTGTGTAGTACGGAAATTCCCATGTCGTCTAGTATTTTTAGTAGTTTGACAGGTATGCAGTTCGGGCCAACTGCCTTTCTGGCCTTTGACGTATTTATTGTTCTTACAATTTCTTCTTTGGTGATAGGGGGTCCAGACAGGTCTACGTCCTCCGCAACCTCTATGTCAGGTCTATTATCGTCGAAAAGGTTGTTAATATATTCCTCCCAAATAACTCTTCGCTGCCGATCGTCTTGTGCAATTTCCCCATGTTCGTTTTCTACATTAGAAACGTATCTCTTCCGGTAAACTCCGGACACCTCTTTTATCTTCTGTGTATGTTAAATTCATCGTGTAGCTCTTGTAGTTGTTCTATATCCTCGCATTGCTTCTTTAACCAGTCATTCTTTGCCGCTCTTATTTTCCACCTAATAAGTCTTTGGATATGTTTATAGCTCTCCGGATATCCTTGACTTATGCATCTTCTCCTTTCTTCGAAAAGCGCCATGATTTCTGCTGTCATCCAACTGTGTTTCTGTGTTTTCCGCTTATGACCTAGTTCACCTTCTGCGACCGTTATCAAGGCTTCCTCCATTTCTCCCCATATGACATCTATGCTTGCACTCTCTTCCAACTTCGGTTCTATGCATCATATTTCGATAAAAAATGCAAAAATGCATTAACGAATTTGTTCTACGAAAATTAGCCAAAAATTATAGACTGTTAAACCATAAACTTAACTAAACGTACAGCGAAAGCATCAACTTAACTAAACTGACGGCCAAAGCATCAGAGAGAGGGTCTATTTGAAATGAATTTTCTGTAAATATTTTAGTAAAATGAAGGGCAATGACTTAAGGGTTCGCAGAACACATGTTTTGAGGAAAACTCAAAAATTTTTTAACTGCCCATAACTTTTATCACATTAAATTTAGAAATGCAAATTATGGTACATGGTTCACTCTTTATATTACAACCACGCGTGCCGAATTTCGTTGCCCTTACTCTGTTATTTCCAGAGATATTATTTTTTTAGAAAGAAAACACAAAATTTTCCAGCAAAACCTGGGCCGATTTTCTTGGGTACCGAACTTATCCAAGCCACTTGCAAAAGGAAGGTACTCACCAAATTTGATCAAAATCGGCCCATTACTTTTTGAGTTATCGGTATGACACATACATATATTACTGTCAAAGCGATGTCATTCGGCATAGAATAGTTTATTATTTTTGAAAAAAATATGGGCTATTAAGGTTGACCCGTGGTTGAAAAATAAGTATAACGATGTCAAGAACTTTGGTAAATGAAGGTAACAATAGAACAATTGAGAGGAGGAAGTTAAAGTAAGAAATATTTTCCATTTAGAATGTCAAAATTTGAAGTATAGTGAACTTGGTCCACAATTGCCAATGATTTTTTTGGTGAACCCGTTAAATTTTGTAAAAACACAGCACAAGTCATAGACTTATTGTGTATTGCATATTGTATAATTTAATTGAATAAACGCAATAATAATAATAATATATATATATATATATATATATATATATATATATATATATATATATATATATATATATATATATATATATATATATATATATATAAATTCAAATTGACCCCGTTATATAATCATGACGGCGACGCCTCTCAAAAAAAAACTATCGAGAACTACAAAAACCTCAATATTTGTTGTCATTTGACAATTATTTATAAAAATTATGCCGGGGCGACTGAATTACAGTCACAAAGATTATTAAAATTTATATATTATTATGGTGAATGTAACCACGTTTTATCAAGAACGTGCCAAATATTTGCTGATATCGAGATAAACAAAAACCGTCGCGGAGGAGTGTTCGGCGAATAATAGAAACTTACAAAACTTTTGGCACCGTGAAGGCAAAAATTCATAAAAGAAATAACATCCTTAAGACAAGTAGCTCTGCAGAGAGGGCTTTCGAAGAGCTTGATACACAGAATTCCGTTAAAGCACAACTTCCACCCTTATTCAATATCTTTGGTTCAACATCTGAGAGAAATGGATACGCAGAAAAGAGTTTTGTAAATTCATTTGAACGATGATACAAGGCGACTCTCGATTTTTTTTGACAGCATAATTAGGACTGATGAAGCGAAATCTATGAAAAATGTTCTTTTTAACACACAAAATTCTTATTTTTGGAGTAGCTCAAATCGTCATGCAGTAAGAACCCGGAATTTTCAAAATAGCTAGCTAGTCTTTTGTGCTGTAAAAACTGATAGAATATAATATAATATAATTTATTAAGAAAACTTGAATGGTAAGTCATTAACCATACATTGCAAATTATTTCCCCATTCTAAATTATGTATTAACTTTTTTAAGATATACATATTTAAATATTCTGGAAGAGATGAATCATCAATATTTGAGCAATTTACCTCTAGCGGAACACAAGCAAATTTTTTAACAACGTGATGGCGCCCTACCCCACAGAACGGTTTCGTTTACTAAGAACATTTGATGACAAGTAGATTGCCAACTACTGGCCTTTTCTCTGGCCTTCTCGTTCTCCTTATTTGACTGTGTTGGATTACTTTACCTGGGGAACGATAATAAACATCGTTTTTTCAATCCAGTGAAAACGATGGGGGACTGTATGGCAAGGGTGAATGGCGCGTTGGAAAGCTTATCGCCAAATTCAATTAGAGCGGCCTTCCATGAAGAACTAACTTGAAGAGGAAAAAAATGTTTGGAAGTTCAAAATGGAAATTTTGAACATTTATTAAGATAAGTTGTTACACTGTGTAGGTATTATTTTCTTTTAGTAGGATAAATTGGTTTTCTTCTATAGATTTTTGTCTTGGCGATGTCAAAAGTTTTGTAATTTTCCATTATTCGTTTAACACTATTCGGTTTCTGTTCTTGATCGAACTTTGTTGCATTCCGCCTAAATATTTACACCTTAAAAATAATCCTAGTGCGTATAATTTAATCGCACCGCCATGATTATTAGCAATAAGTATTTGTCAAATAACAACTAATAGTGATGTGTCTGTAGTGCTCTAAAGTTTTATTTTGAGCCGTCATGGCCAACTAACAACAAAACTTGGAGGCCGTATAACATTTTTACAATAATAAAATGTTAAATTGCCAATATTTCTAAAACCACAAATTTTTGGCATAGCCAGCCATATACAAAGTAACCCTCTTTTTAATGCCAAATAAGATAGTATGATAAAAACAGGGGATTTCTATTTGAGAAAAAAGAGTTTCAACGATTTTTTCAATTCAATTTTCAATATGAGTTTTTGATTTTCCTGTATTGATTTATTATCAAAATAATAAAGTAAATCAGCTTCTACAAGGAAACCAACCTATATTAAATGATAAAGGCTTTCATATAGGATAAACTGATAGTTATGTTTAGGCCTGCAAAAGTCATTCTTGACATAAAATTTGAGATATGTCAAAAACGGTTGGACTCCGGTATAGGATATTATACATAGAATGTGTCTAAAATTTCACGGAGAAGTTAAAAATGTAACAATATATAGATTATCCTATTTAAAATAAGCAAGTTAACATCAACACCGTGCATAATCGGAAGTGCCACAATCTTAAGAATACTTTAGCCGAGTTGCCCCCATCGACTTCAGTAAACTGCCTAATTTTCAAAATTTTGCAAAGGCTATTTTCCGAGAAATGGATCGCGGGAGTTCGTCGTGGGATACTCTGTATCTTCTACGTATAAAGTAGTGTGTTGTTTGGAAATTTAAATATACAAGTGCAAATTATTCTTTACGACTTTATTAGTGTTAGTGGGTGACTAAACAGTGTTTGCGATGCTTTTCGACCAGCTAAAAAGGGCCAAAGTTTTACAAAAAGAGCTTATATGCAACAGGTTAGTTATCATAAAATTTATTTAACACTGTCACCTGTCTACAGAATTATTTAATTATTTTGTAGAGAGTTAAGTTTATTTATTATTCGCGTAAGTTGTATTTAAATCAAAACATATTTAGTGACGTGCTCTAATCTTTATCTATATTGCAAAGAATGGAATTTTGTAATCAAAATTACATAAATCGAAAGGCCTATTAGAACATATTTTATCTAAAATGGTGCTCATGATGAATAGAACCTACATTTTTGTTAAGTTTTTGTTTAGTGACGTTTTATTTCGTCTCGGTACCTATCTTGATTTTAAAACTCTTCATGTGTTATCTAAATATGTGACATCACCGTAGCAAAGTATTTGCGCTTATTTGTATAGTGAATTTTTCTACTTTCTTTATTCTTACAGGTTTGAACTTATATAAATTTTCTAAACATAGAGTTTACCAGGCGCCAAGATCTGAGTTAATTGCCCATCTGCTGACTATCGAGACATTTCAGCAGTTAGAGACTGATGAACGTACAGTTGACTCCAAGCACTATTGTGTAACTTGTGTCTGTCATTCCGTTTTGACAAATTGACAACAGTTAAGTTCCAACAAAAGCTCAGCGGGGCTGATGAACGCATACGTTTACACACCTATTCAACTGTTGGCGCCTAGTGAACTCGACCAATTTAATCCCTGTACGTTTAGCTGATTTACTGGCGTAAACTTTAAACACTAACAAGTATTTCTACTCTATATACACCCTATATATATATATATATATATATATATATATATATATATATATATATATATATATATATATATATTGAAATGACTTAAGAATGGTTTTTTCGTTTCTTTATACAAGTTTAAATAAATGAGAGGCGAAAATTGAAAATTGCATTTTTTCAGTTTTTTGACAATTTTTTTAACGACGGTTGCAAAACTTGGCTTTCTCTGCGAGATATTAAAGGGCATGAAATGTTGCAACTTTGCAGCATCTAAACCTATCGTCGATCTTTCACAATACGCGACATCCCCCTGGTGAGGCTCGAATTTTAATCACCCTGTATATTTATTAGGATTTTAAAATTTCCCTTTGCGGTCATTAACAAAACTATTTACTTAAAAAATGTTAAACTTTTCCTTTCCCAAATTATAAAATTTACTAAAAAGAAAAAAGTTTTTACTAGTTTACCAGTTTCAACTACATAATATAATATAAGCATCCTTGGTGGTTCAGTAGGTAAACATTTCTATTTCTCCGTACATACTGTAAATTAAGATTAACCGAGGTTGTGGCATTGTGTTTGAAATTTGATGCCTGCACATTCCTCCCTTCCGAAGCGACGTAGAGCCGTCAATCCGATGTACCATCTGATGTCCGGCACGTTAAAGATCCCTACCCTCCTACGGAAAGAAGACTTCGGCCAAAGTTCCAGGACACTGCAGATAAACTGTCCCCTGGCGTCGGTGATTTGCCACAGTCGCAGAAATAATCCGACGTAAATCGAAAAAAGATAAACTATAATATAGGTATGTATACTGACGAAATATCGTGTGTTTAACTGAATTCTAACTAAAAACTAGTATAAACGCAAATAATTATATGTCGATAGTTATAAGCATTTTTAAATATGCAATTATACTTCAAATTAACATATTGCTTCAAATGAGCGAAAACTAGGCGCCTAGAACACATATCTGGGGTCTGATTCGATTTTTATATGTATATATATATATATATATATATATATATATATATATATATATATATATATATATATATATATATATATATATATATATATATATATATCAACTCAAAAAATAATGGGACGATTTTGATCAAATTTTGTAAGCATTTTCCTTTTGCAAGTGGCATGGATAAGTTGCTTAGCCAGGAAATGCGGCCCGGTTTTCCCGGAATGGATTGTGATTTCTTTCGGGAATAAGAAAGTAGGGCCAACCAAATATGGTACGTATGTCTGTATTATAAAAAGTGAACGACGTACCAAAATTTTCATCTGTAAGTTAAAAGTCAAAAAAGTTATAGGCATTTGAAGAAAAAAAAAATGGGGTTTTCCTCAAAACGCCCAGGTCGCGATTTGAAACGTAAAAATTGGCAACATTTAGGCAAAGAACATGAAATAAATACCGGTTACGTAAAAAAAATGTTGCAAGAAGAGTGCTCTTAAGTTTCAACTTTAGCCTTCATCGACCTTTATTTTACTAAAATATTCCGGGTTTACTTTCAGTTTTTATCTGTTTACATATATACAGGGTGACGCATTTCTACGGTAAAGCTCAATATAATTGTTATTATGCAAGATACGAGAAAAATTGTATACGTTAATTATAAGGTCTTGAGCTGTATCTTATAAAATTATTTTGAAAATCACAGCGTGGCCCATAATTCGTTGGTGATAACTGCAATTTTTTTTTCGAACATTCCTTATACTGTTGCATTTTTAATAGAAATATGATCCATGATCGTAAAAAAAATCGAGACGCAGTAAGTGTGTTTTGGTAGCGTGTTTTCATTAAATGCTAGGAAACCAGTTTTCTCAGAAGTATTTAAAGTTAAAGTTAAAGTTATTTGCTGAAAATTTTTGTACATTTTCAAACAATACGGTATTTTAGTAAAATATGGTAAATTGTTTTTACTATATAGGTTATACAGGTAACTAAATTGATGCCTGCTTGAATTAAAAACATTTTATGGAAATTAACTTCCATAACGCACTCGCTGCGTCCAGACTTTTTATAACCTATAGCCACATACCCAATTTGGTGGCCCATTATTTTTTGAGTTACCGGGGTGATACACACACACAGATATATATATATATATATATATATATATATATATATATATATATATATATATATATATATATATATACATATCAAGATAGTAACATACATGGGTTCTAGAGGTACTAGTTCGCGAATTGTTTTAAAATTCAAAAGTGTAGGAAAATTCACTAAAAGATATATGTTATAATATATTTCAGAATAACTGCACAAGGTCAATGTGATCAACTATACAATGCCTCCACACAGCATTTAATAAACAAACCCTTCCCCTTATATTTGTCGGTCCTTACACGCACACAAGCCAGACAGTTTTTTTAAACTGTTTTTTTTGTTGCCATGTGTAATTCAGAAACACAGTTATGTTTGTAGAAAAAAACAGTATGGTTTATGGGGTCTTATACACACTTCAAACATAATCCATATTTAAGGGGTCTTCACACAACATGTGCATTAAACATAATTGCGAGACCTCACTTTATTTGTAAATATTTTCTAAACGAGCGTGTGTATAGTATTTTGGCGCGAATTATCCACATCTGGAGATACATCTACATCCACGACTCATCTCAAACATTAAGATCCCACAAGTTGGTGTGTTTTCGTGTGTCCCTGCAAACATACGAGCACATGTATGTGTGTGTGTGTGTGTGTGTGTGTGTGTGTGTGTGTGTGTGTGTGTGTATCACACCGATGACTCAAAAAATAAAAGGCCGATCTTGATTAAACTTGGTGAGTATCTTGGTTTGGATAAGTTACCCAGATAAATCAGACCAGTTTTGCCCGGAAAATTTTGCGTTTTCTTTCGGAAAATTTTTATATCTCCGGAAATAACAAAGTAAGGGCAACCAAATTTGGTACGCGGATTTATATTATTAAAAGTAAACTGCGTGCCAAAACTTAGATCTGTAACTTAAAAGACAAAAAAGTTATAGGCATTTAAAAAAGTGGGTTTGCTCAACACATCAAAGTCGCGATTTGAAACGTTAAAATTGGCAACATTTAGGCAAAGAACCTGAAACTATCATGGGTTATATAGAGAAAATGTCGCAAGAAGAATGTTTTACAAACCCTGAAGTAACAGCTTCAACCGTCCTTTCCTTCACTCTACTAAAATATTTCCGGAAAATTCATTTCAAATAGACTTTCTCTGGTGCTTTGGAAGTAGTTTTAGCCTTAGATTAGGTAATATTTTAGGGGTTTACGCT